>JAYXIM010054592.1:0-13638 GCA_037575425.1 Anastrepha fraterculus
TGACGCAACCCTGTGATGGATGTGCATCATGATAATAAGACCAATGATGACATATGAAGCAGTCGCTAGCGGGGCCTCGAGAGTCACTATCTGGACAGTGCGGACTGCGCAAACTAAGCATCAGCGCTCATCAGCATGCCTGTGCATCACGGAAGCGATGCGTACCTGTCCTACAGCTGCGATGGAGGTAATATGCTCGAGCTGACACCGCTCCATATAGTCATTCAGCAATTAGTCAAGTGTACCCTGCTAAATATTACCTGGGAAGGCTTTGGGAGAGGAAAAATGATGTCATCTAAAAACATGGAAGTGCTAAACTTGCAGCTCCCACTCAATCACTAAGGTGATCAAATTGGAAAAGAAGTTGAGAATTGAACTGAACAATAAGTTGAGATGGAGTAGACCTGCATTTGAAAAGAAACTCCAGGAGTGTACCTTGCACTGGTACACAAATGGCTCGAAGAAGACCCCAGAAGGCATAAGCGCTGGAATTTACGCCAAACTATCTGTGCCGATGGGTAGTTATCCAAGCTTATTCCAAGTGGAGATGTATGCCAAGTGTCTATGTGCAGAGATAAGACAGGAATGTCCGAAATGAGCGAATTGCTATTCTGAGTGACAGTTAGGCAGCACCCATGGCGAGATCAAATCATCACTGGTACTTGAGTGTACCGAGAAACTTGACCTACTAGGAAGGCACAATTGATTCCGGCTAATTTTCCATGCAATATTTTCTTAAATTCGTGAAAACTTTGATTTGAGTCGCAAAAAAATAAATTTCCTGAATCAGAGGTATTTAATTTACATTTACACTTTGCGGAGAAAATCGGTATATATGGCAACGTCGCGAGGTTGGCATACAGGCATGAAAATACAAGACAAACCAACCGCATGCAAAGGGCACACAGATGAGCCAGTGTAATGAAAAATGGCTTGGCAATAGCATCTAAACAGTAGCTATAACAAGATGTTGTTGTTGCTTATGCACACATGCAAGAGCAAAATTTATGCACAGTAAGCACAATAAAACAATAAATCTACATTTTACCTAAAGATATATGCAAGTACATGCATATGTATGTGTGGAGGTATGTGCACCTAAATCTATGTAGATACGGATAACTATAAGTAAATATATAAAAGCAAAATTTAAATATATACAATTGTAAGCTGAGACACATGCACCAGTCCAGATTTGCATATACATACATACACATCTATAATTAAGGTATTGGTGTTGGTGTTGAAGCTGACAGTGATGAAGTGTCCAGCAGACGATAGGCAAACAACCAACCAAACAACAGGTTTTGTTTAAGCGGAGTGCAGTATTGCAGTAACGTACAGATGTACATATACACACATACATACACATATCTATGTAATGTGTGGGAGTTGTGCGAATAAAGTGCAGCATGGAGAGGTGAAACCACATAGAGAAGTTGAAAGATAGCAAAAATAGATATTTGTACATATGTACATGTACGTGTATTTACATCTGTATATATTTGCATAATTATACACATACACTAGTGGCGGAAAATAAAGGAAACGGTTTATATTACAACTGATTTGCGTTTATGCATTTTACCAAGAACCAAACTTCAATGAGTTTCTATTTTTATTTTGTTATTTAAAAAAAAATCCTATTTTTTAACCTGCGACTGAATAGACCAAGTTTCTCTAACCAAATAGTAACAAAAGTAATTTGAGAACAAGTTTAATAGCACCATTACAGCATCGGGCATTGCTTATAAAATCGCAGCATATAAAATCATTTCAAGTTTCTTTATTATTTGCAAGTATCAAACTGTTTTGTAAACTCATTGTTATAAAAAATAATTAGAAAACAAATTGCATGTGCCGCTCAAAGTATAGACTCTATTTCCACCGCCAGGTTAACTGCAGTTAACTTACTTTCGCTCGCCGCACGCTATAAATTTGAAAAACAACTTGAAAAGCGGAGCGATTAAAATAAAAACAAAAAAAAACACATAATCAAATAAATATTGAAATAAAACTAGAACAAAAAAAATTTACAAAAAATAAAACGTATTACAAAAAACAAAATATTACAAAAACAAAAAAACTTTACAAAAACAAAAATAAAAAAAATAAAAAAAATTACAAAAAAAAACAATTACAAAAAAAAACATATTACAAAAAATAACAATTCTAGATTAAATTTTAAGAAATAATGAAATAAAATTTAAAAAAATATTGAAATAAACTAAAAAAAAAATATTGAAATAAATTTAAGAAAAATACTGAAATGAAATTGAAAAACAATATTGAAATAAACAAAAAAAAATACAAAAAATATATAACAAAAAAAATACAATAAAAACACAAAAAAAAATATTACAAAAGACAATTTTAGATTAAATTTTAAGAAATAATGAAATAAAATTTTAAAAACCATTGTAATAAATATTGAAATAAAATTAAAAAAAAAAAATATTGAAATAAATTTAAAAAAAATATTGATATAAATTAAAAACATATATATATTAAAATAAAATTAAAAAATAATATTGAAATAAAAAATAAAAATATACAAACAAAAAAACAAAAAAAAATACAATAAAAACACAAAAAAAAATATTACAAAAAAAAATACAATTTTAGATTAAATTTTAAGAAATAATGAAATAAAATTTAAAAAAACATTGTAATAAAATTGAAATAAATATTGAAAAAAACAATAAAAAAAAGTATTGAAATAAATTAAAAAAAAACATATTGAAATAAAATTAAAAAAAAAAAATATTGAAATAAAATAAAAAAAAATATATTGAAATAAAATTTAAAAAAAATATTGAAATAAATTATAAGAAAAATAAAAATAAATAGTATATCTGTAACATACAAGTTTTAGGAATCGCTTCATTTCGTTACAGTTACATTTTATAGTAATTATAAATATATAATTTTTTCACTCAAAAAGGTCAGTATATAACTTAGCAAGAAGAAGGGGAGCGGAATATTGCAAAATGAGTTAACGCTTCTTCCGAAACTTTGGCCGAAAGCGTGTCAGACATTTAAGAAAAACCAGTGGCACAAAGCGTGCCGCCAGTCTTTTCTTAAATGTTTACAGGTGGAAAAAAATGTGCAATCTATGAGCGTTCGCCAATAAGTCCTTGAAAATGAGAATAGGTGATGTGAAATGAATGCAACACTTCGCTTGTCCAGCAGCCGCGTTCATATAAAGGGTATGTACTCAGCCGCCATAGCCGAATAGGTGGTTGGCGCGTAACTACCATCCGGAATCCAAAAAAGAAAAGAGAACGTAGGTTCGAGTATAGGTGAAAGACTAAAATTAAGAAAAAGCTTTTTCTAATAGCGGTCGCCCCTCGGCAGGCAATAGCAAACCTTCGAGTGTATTTCTGCCATGAAAAAACTCCTCATAAAAAATATCTGCCGTTCGGAGTCGGCTTGGAACTGTAGGTCCCCCATTTGTGGAACAACATCACGTCGCACGCCACAAATTGGAGGAGAAGCTCGGCTAAGGGTGTACGCACCAATTATATATACTATATATACATATGTATATATATAAGTGGCTTACGCTTTCGTAAATCGGAGGTTTTTTATAAAATTATTTCTTAAATATAAAATTAATGTTTTATAAAACTATAAATTTTTTTTCTAATTTTTTAATAAAATAAATGATTACGTTGCGAATTATATGTACTATAATTTTGTATTTCTTTCGTTGAGCTGTTCAAAACCTATAAAATAAATAAATTTAAAACATGAACTTTAGTTTCCTCCACTAGTGTAGTCACCTTTGTACATAATGAATAGCAGCTGCTTATATTATATGTACATACATACATCTATGTACATAAATAAATATATAAGAATGTCTATATACAAGTTCATAAAAAGAAAATGCAGATGCAAAAAGCAGACTGCAGGCTGCAAAGAGTTGTCAGTTCATGTTGCTACGTAAAATCCTCGGCTGCACTACTTCAGAAGTGATGGAGAGGGGTGAGAGTGCAGCATGCAACTGCATTTTGTACAATATGAGTAATGTGGTAGATTGAAGGTAGAGTCGGGTAATTATTTATAATATCGCATTTAATTCCCTCTGGTGAACAATGTGATTCTGATGAGGCTAACGCTGTTGATGATGATTATAAGGCTGACATGGCCGGTTGAAGATGACGAAAATGTTGATAGTAATCAAGCTGCAGTTACCGTTGAAAACACAAATTTTGTTGGCATGTATGTATGTATATACATATGTATGCATGTATATACATACTACATACGTCGGCAAACCGATCGAAAAGCTTTTGGTGTAGGAAAATCGATTAATATGCAACAGCACACAACGCAGCAGGAGCGCAAGGATTTTGGAAAGTTAAAGGTGCCAAAGAATGTAATAATAAAATATTTGTAAACTAAATACAACTCTATTTTTTATATATGTACATACATATTAATTTTTATATACTACATAAATTTTTTTACGCATTTTTTTATATATACATTTTTATATTTATATAAGTATATAAATATTTTTTTTTAATACAATTCTTTTTATAAAAAATCTTTTTCACATCTATTTTTTTTTGTATTTTTTTTTTTTTTTTAAATATTTTTTTGATAAATTGTTTTATAAATATTTTTTTTATAAATTGTTTTATAATTGTTTTTTATAAATTGTTTTATAATTTTTTTTTTCAATTGTATTATAATCTTTTGTTTTAAATTGTTTTATAATTTTTTTAATTGTTTTATAATTTTTTTTATAAATTGTTTTATAATTTTTTTTTTTAAATTGTTTTATAATTTTTTTTATATAAATTGTTTTATAAATTTTTTTTATAAATTGTTTTATAAATTTTTTTTTAATTGTTTTATAATATCTTTTTTTAATTTGTTTTATAACTTTTTTTATATAAATTGTTTTATAAATTTTTTTATATAAATTGTTTTATAATTTTTTTTTTTTTTTTTTAATTTTAATATACTTTTTTTTGTTTTCTATGCACACATTTTTTTTATATAAAGGGTGGTTAAATTAAAAGGGGCACACCTAAACGTCAACGACACCGTTGGACTTCTTTCTTTGGGGTTATTTGAAAGAAAAGAAAGAAAAGGTGTTATCTATATAAATTTCTTTTATATATATAATTTTTTTTATACCTATATATTTTTATATACTTTTTTTATATATATTTTTTTTCGTCAAGGCAGCTTTTTAATTATTTAATAAATTTAATTTTCATTTTTTTTTTACTTCTGGCCACTCCATTAGATGCTTTTTTGTGTTCTGTAGAAATGCAATGAAATTTTGCTTGCATCATGATTAATTTCCTTCAAACGCAACAACCTACATTGGCGTCGATGTGCACAACACCAACAACAAGAGTAATAAAAGTGATTTACACAACTAAAAGCACAAATGAATATAAATCTGAGTGTGCATGTGTTTGTTTTGTCAGACGGTTGTTAAACATAAATTCACTTGACACACCACTTACTCATCGGCAACTGATATATGATGCAACAATCGAGCGCAAATGTAAATAAAATGTTACCCTTAAGCGAAATGTTAATGCAAAAACTTTTAAGTGAATTAAATAAACGAATAACTCAAGGATTCAAAATTAGTATTATAAAATACAGACTTTAATTAAAATGCATCATAGGAATTTCCATCAATAGTCATTTTCTACCTTAAACATCCAGTTGGACGAGTAAGTCCCTAAAAATATAAATAAGGAACATTCTATTCGGCAAAAGAAAACCTATTTTTCAACAAATGTATAGTCAACGGTCAAAGGGGCACCGACGGCTGAGATGGAGGCAACAGAAAGCGCTGCTGTCTACCCGTTTCTACGACAGTCGGTTCTACGTTACCGAAACGACCCGGACTGTCACTCCAGCAGCATTCCCCGTATGTAAGTCCTCCTACCCACCAAAATAGGCAGAACCACCAAGTTGTACCATATATCCAGAGTACGACATGTAGCTTGAGACTCCATTTTTAGCCGAACATAGTTTTACAGGAGTAGAAAACTATTCTGGCTTTCTTAACTCGATTTTCAAGCTGCAGCTTGCAACTTCTGATGGCGCTTAGGGTCAAGTACAACACAAACAAATATTGAGTTGTTCACATAAAGTGGTAAGCAAAGTCATCATCAAATGTACATACAAAAATATGCATATAAAAAAATAAGTTCGAAAGCCGCCTGCGCAAAAAACTACAATTCAGCAAAACAAGGTCATCGCCAAAAAAAAAATAGGTATGGCGGCCCTTTTAAGTCCTCTCTAGAGTGATAACGCTGGAGATAAATAAAAAATACACTGCAAATTTGGCGCCTAAATGAAAATAAATTTTAAGAGCGTAAGAAAGCAGATAACAAAATAAAAGTTGTAAGACACGTTTGTCTTTCCCGATACACAACAAAGACCATGGGGATGACTTGAAAGTTTTGGGGATCATTTTCTTGGAATGGAACGAGGCAAATAGTGAGAATAAATGGCAATATTCATAAGTTTGCTAGTCTTGGTATACTCAAAAATAAATTGAAGCAATATTCATTCAAATCCATGCCACTAAACTGGGTAGGTAATCACGCATAATAACGGTCCCAAGCATACAGCAAGAGTGGTAAAAAGTTACGCTTTTTATCCCTTTTGCATCATTCGACGGAATAATCCGCGAACAAAAAGACTTTCTTATCCCCCCAGAACGAAATAATCCGCAGTACAATTTCTTTTTTTTTTTTTTTTTGAGGAAAAATAATTTTGGTAATCCTGTACCGATCTTTTTTCGTTAGAACAAACAGTAAAAGTCGTACCGACGCATAGATATCATGGACGCAATGTATTTTGACTACCTCGCGCAATTCGAGCGGTGATGCAAAAGGGTCAAAGAAAAAAAAAATTTCGGTTTTGGATTGGCCAGTACAAAACCGCGTTGAAATTCTGTGGAACGATATTAAGGTGAAGATCGGAGGAAAAAAATAGAAAATGCCAATGAATTATGGCAAGGCGTACAGGAAGTGTGGAACTCTATTCCTTTGAAGAGATGCCAAAAGTTAATAGAAAGTTTTTCTCGCAGGTGAGAGGCAGTTTTAAAAAATAATGGATACTCTAGAAAATCCCAATAAGTTTGGTAAGTAAGTAATTAAATAAACAAATTTATTCAATTTGAAATAATTATATTTTGCTTTTGTTGAAGATCGGTAAAAGTGCGCTATTTCAGTGTCCAGTTTAAAATGTGATAAATTCCAACTTTTCGAATTGCACGGCTGAGAAAAGAGATTTGATAGTTAACCTCAGAGCAAAAGGCAAAACTTACAAGGAAATTGAAAATATTGTTGGCTGCACACCTACAATGATATTTAAGGCGATTTATAAAAAAAAAAAAACAGAAAATCAGGGTAGAAAACGCCAAACAATCGCTCTCGAAGATAGACGCATTGTGCGCTTTAGCAAGATAAGGACGTCAGCATCACCTAAAGTTATTAAAAATGAATAGAATCTCTCGATCAGTGACGTTACAGTCCATCGTGATCTAATAGAGTTAAATCTAAATGCCAGAAATCCTTGAAAAATACCACTTTTGACTAGGAAGCATGTGGAAGGGCAACTCAAATTTGCTAATGCTCATCTGGACTGGCCCGCAAAAAAAATAACGAAACATATTGTGGGCAGACGAAAGCAAAATTGTTTTATTTGGTCGAACCGACTCTAGGCAGTAAGTACGACGTCCGCCAATCACCAAATATAATCCTAGGTACACAAAGAAGACAGTTAAGCATGGTGACCTAAGTATAATGATATGCGCTTGCAATGGCGTTGACTCTATCCATATGATAAATGTCATTATGGATAGACATGTTTATGTAGACATATTACAAAATGCAATGCTAGCATATGCCAGTTGTGAAATGCCTATAAAATGAGCATTGAACGATACGAAACATACGAGCAAGCTTGCGAAAGATTGGTTTGCATCCGAAAAGTTCGATCTTATGCTATGGCCACCTCAATCCCCAGGTTCTAATCCGATCGAAAACTTAAGGGGAGATGTTAAGCGGGTTGTGGCAACTGCAAATGCTTCAAAAAAAAGCTGAGCTTTAGCAAGTGGTTCAGGAAGCATGGTCCTATTTTCCTATTTTCATTTGATCGAAAAATTGAAAGACCGACAAATTTATTGAAAAATACAGTTTTATTTAAAACAATTTTTCTATTAACTATCAACTAAAAAGCCATTCCTTAACATAAAATAACAAATGAGGGAAAAATTCGAAAACATCGTTGACACAAGCCGACATACAATACAAAATTAACTTATTTGAGTGTCACTAGCACTAAAATAAAAAAAAACGTCAATTTTCGTACAAAAAAAAAACATATCAATATAATCGTTCGCTGCAATACTAAGTCACATGTGTTGTAATGGACGAGGTACAAAAACTAATGGTATTTAAGTGATAAACTCAAATCACCACAGAAAAATTCCAGCTATGCACAAAACAAGTAAAACAAAAACAGGAATAGAAATTATTTACCGCCCCATTTTATAGAGTTGGAAAAAATAAAATTTGTTTACGTCCCAACTAATTGCAACATGATAATTTCCATGAAAAGCACTTGCCAAATGAGTCATATACTTGTACGTATGTACATACATCCATATGTATGTAATAATTTCATGTTACTCATACGCCAAGTATGGCATCTAGCCTGCTGAAAAACGCTCAATTGCGCCGTGCATGGGTACCGACTAGAGCGCCAGTCAGATTGTTATCACGCCTAATCGGCAAACAAAGCAGATCGCTGTTGCAAAGCAAATAAAAGATAAAAACAAAACCAATAATTGACGTAGGTCAGTTAGCCGATAAATGTGTACATGCATGATGCATATTCGAATAAACAGACAAATCGACATACATACACAGGTACTAAATATATGTATGTACATATTGTATATATGTAAGTGTATTTCATTCACTTATTAGTTGTCGAAAAAAAAATGCCACTACAAACAGCTACAAATATGTAAGTGTGGACCGCTACTATTTAGAAAACCATAACGTAAATACAAAAAAACCATCATGCAAATGAGTCGCAGGTGTGACGTAGGGCGGGACATACATACATACATATTACGTTCGTACATACATACACATATATGTATATGTAGTTAGCAGTGCTCTGTTGAAATGACAACAACAAAACAAAAACATTTTAGTGGCGCCTGCGACTGTAACTTAAATGAAGTGACTAAAACGGTTGGCAATGACGCCACACAACAAACAACAAAAGCCGACTATGGCAACGCGAGCAATAAGGTGTATAAAAATAAAAACAACAAATGCAAACAAAGCAAATCAAACAACCTAACACTCGAGAAGTCAGGGAAAACAAAAAATCCAACTTAACACAACCAACTGTTGCGCATGTGAACAAAGGAAAAAATTATACTTTTTTGGGTTCGTTTATTTTCATTTGAGAGATTCGTTTAATTTTTCCCCTCACAATCGTATAATACCTAAAAGCAACAAAAAATTACAAAAACGATGAGAATGAATGTCGATTCCAAATACAAGAGGAGCAAATACAAAAACAGTGACATCGAACACACATCAAGGCAAACTCATGTGCATATTCGTACACAATCATGTGCATATTTATACAAACGTACATACATACATATGAATGTAAGCACATATAAATTAAATACAGATAAAAAAGCGGCAAGTTAAAAGCTACTAAGCAGTTGCCACCTCGATGAACAGTTGTTGGGCAAACAGACAGACTGTGTGACGCCGGCGCTACATAAATACATACAAATATGTACACAAGTATGTATGTATATCTGCACATTCACGTGATAATAATAAAAGCTAGAGCAACTGCACAAAAAATTTCACAGCAATAAAATCTAGGACTGAGAAAAAGCCAGCTACAGCAGCAAAAACAATTACAATAACAACATTCTAGGCGGCAAATACTATAGAAGCAATCACAAAGTAATAACAAATACACACCAAACAACCAAATCAAACGAAACCAAAACCAAAGTGGCTGAGTAACTGACTGGTTGGTTCGTTGGTTGTCTAGCTAAGTGGCTGGTTGTTTGGCTGCTTGGCTGCCCTGGACGACTCACTTACTTTATGGCTGATGCTATTATTATTGTTGCTTTCACTGTCTGGCGTTGCTGGTCGGCCGGTCGGCAGTGAATGAACAGCCTAGTCAACACCAATGAATGAATATATGAATGAATGTGAGGAAAACAAAAAAAAAATAAAAATAAAACATCCAAGCACATCACATCCATAATAGAATTTAAATATGAGCATTTAATACGGTGACAAACATACGAACTAGTACAAATGCATACAAACGAGTGCGAGTGCGAGTACGAGCAAGAAAGAGTAATGCACGCATATATCGGTGGGGAAATAAAGAAATTTTAATGCATACAATAAGCACGCGTCAGCAAACAGGCTGACAGACCAAATGACTGGATGAAAGACAGACAGACAGACAGACTTACAAAAACAAGGGACTCGTACGAATATGCAAAAAGAGTATTTGTTGTAGTGCCTGTACGTACTACGTACATTCAGTATTAAATGGAAATATTGGCGGGGATACTCGTTTACTGCATATATACATATATACGGGCATACATACCAACATGTATAAATATGTACATTCACCACACCACAGTGTGCCGATTATTACTGCTGGCTACTGTTGCGTTTATTTGTTTAGGTGTTATCGTAGTTGTTGAGATTTTTGCTCTACTCACATTCTTTTTGTTTTTTTTTGTTTTGTTGTGGTTATTGTTATTGCTTGAACTGTGTGAATGCAAATATGTAGTATGTTTGCTGAAGGTTGCACTTCATCTACAAAAAACTTTTGTTTGACTTTCATTTGGTGGCGTACATGCACACACATACATTTGTACTCGCATGAACTCGTATACACCAACAATTACGGGAACGGTAACAGGAAAATCAAAATCAGTCGGAGTGAAAAAATGGAAATAGATGGTTGAACTTCTCACAACAAAAGCAAATTATACCTATACACACATATGTATATATGTGCATACATTCATACATAATTTAATTTAATTATAATAAGAGAAACAAAGAATGAGAGAAACAGTTAACGAAATAAAATATCGGAGAACCTTTTAGCAATAACAAAAGTAAATAGGCAGGACGGGCACAAAAAAAGCGATTATCTTCTAATTTATTGTATGAGACTTGGAAGTGCATAGCATGCAGGCATAACTGAGTGGATTTATAACTTTTTTCAGTATTTACAATGTTCGAATTTCCTCACTTTTTTTAATATGGTTCATTCGTTAACCAACCCCATATAAATTAGACTTTCAAACATTATTAAAAAAAAAATTAATTAAACAGTTTCATATAAATGTTGAACTTTTTAATCAGAATCTTTAGAAAAATTTCGTAAAATAACTGCATTTTTAAGCGTCTAAAAATTGCTTGGATTTTTTTACTTTGCATTTTATTCCGGGTTTTTGCACTTTATTCCATACAAAAATGGAGATCTTGTGTAAGAATATTACAAGGGTCGTCTGAACAGTCCGTGCAAAAATAAAAACTACTTAGCCCTTCGTTGCACACACGGGTTTGGCTAGACATTTTCGACTTGGGACGTGAATTTAACATATTTCTATTATAGCTAATGGACTTGAGCTTCCATTCCAAGTAACTTCTTAAAATTTCATTTTCTATCGATTTATGGATTAAAAAGGATCCCCAAACAGGACGAATAAAGGCCAGACCCGGGTACCCAATCGAAGGTTTTAAAAAAGGTGTCCAACGCCTCCGAATACAAATTAAATTTTATAACAGTTACAGTACAGTGGACTAGTCATAATTCGAAATTTATTACATCCACACCAGTTCGAAGCCTGTGGATTTCCCTGCAGGGTTTATATGTACATGCATACATCCGCATACGTAGATACAACAACAGACATACCACCTCGCCGGCTCAACTTATTTTCATTCATAAAAATTTGTTGCGCCTTCTTCATTTCTCTTTTATTTTAGTTTTTATTTTTTCACATTTTTTTTTTTGCTATAAAATCTACAAACGATTAGCACTTATTATTGCTTAATGGTAATGATGCTGCGGCCATTGCTGCTGCCGTTTGCCGTTGTTATGATTGTCGTAAAAATTGTTATTATTGTATTGAACGGCTCCTTTTCTTATTGCTTGTTTGTGCTTGTTTGCTGCCACATCAGCTGTTAGACTACATTGGGTTATGCAAATCAATGAATGAATGAATGAAAAACGAATGCATGAAATAAATAAATGAGAATACAAATATTAAATTTACTTAGATGAACACGGAAGGCGACGACACAAAGGAAACAATGAAGATATGCAGGGAGTATTTATGAGGGGTACGAGTGATTTGAAGTTGTCAGCTATAAAAATGTAAATACGGTTATGGTAAGAATAAAGGCCGACCGAGCTGACAAATGGAAACTGACTACTTTTGTGGGTATGTGTCGACTGTGACTCATGGCAAATATTTAGACTAGATTATTAACAAGCTAAACAAGTTTGCATTTAAAAAGAAAGAACGCAAACATTAATACGAGTTGAGATAAAAAGAGAATCGGAGCAGTACAACGGAAATTAGTAGACGTACGGAGGTGCTTTGACAAGTCGTATATAAAAAAACAGTTTCGAGCATTCGTTATATGACAGAAGATGCATAACAGCGTCAACTAAATAAAATTATCAAAAATCAATGCGAATTTTTAGGCTCTTCAAACTTGCACTTTTATTATATATTAGTTAGAATTTTTGAAGAAACTTTTAAATTACATTTGAAACTTTAAGTCAAATGGATTTTGTTGTTAAAAGCAAAAAACCTATTTAAATAAAACACTATTTAAAAAAAGATCAAATATAAAAAAAACATCACAAAAATGTAAAAAAAAAAATAATTAAAAGAAAATTTAAAAAAATTAAGAATAATAATAATAAATAATAAATAATAGTAAAAAATAAGAAAAAAAAGCATAAATAAATAAAAATCAAAAAAATAAATATATAAAGTAAAAAAATAGCTAATTAAAGAAATGTAATAAAAAATACAATAAAAATTAAATAACGAAAAATTAAATAAAAAACTAACTAATAATAAGAGCGAAATTCCTAACCAACCACGCGGCAGAGCAAGAGTACCTCTAGAGCCATCCGATCCGGAAACTATCCTGGAGCTACTGAAGATCGGAAACCCGAACCTACCCACCGAAAACTGGAGGGTAGTTAAGGTGGAAGAGCCTTCAGGAAACTCCAGGCATATCACGCTGCTCCTGGACCAGGAAAGCGTTAAAGCACTGGACGACCGCAAGGGGATTGTGGCGTTCGGGTTCATTACCACTACCATTTGGACCTATCAGCCGAAAAATCTCCTCGCACCCAGCGAAGAGAGTACGGCGGTCCCCAAGATGGATGTCGATAAGCCTCTCTCACAAGCTTCGACGATTGAGTCCGACTCGGAATCGAACAGCGAACTTGTGGGACACTTATTTAACATTCAACTCGGGGACGAGGATAGACTTCTCGATAGCAGTGATGACGCGAACGACACAGTCATTGAATGTG
>JAYXIM010054594.1:0-331334 GCA_037575425.1 Anastrepha fraterculus
TAGACTAAGAGCCCGCGACGCCCAGACCTTCGTTAAATTATAAAAGTTGGAAATTTTTCTATATACGTCTCCTATACAGGTATAAGCAAACCCAGATTATTAAACCTGGGTCGCGGTGGCTTTGGCGGGTAACAGGTAGTAAAGGTGAGTAAAATTGAGTCTCAAATTTGTAATAGTATAAAGCTTAGTTTTTATACATTTCAACTTACAATCATATCAGAAACTGCCTCGTCCATTGGCGGACACTTAGGGCGGTAACAACTCCTCCCCAGACACCCTAACATTCTAATTATTTATAAATCTACTTTCGTCATAGTATAAAATCTAATTTTTATATATGTTATTCAGAGATCTATAAAAATAATGTTTTCACAATCCCCAGACAGTTTCGATGGTTCCCCTATCTTCCCAGACATAATGAAGTCCACTCCAGGCGTGAGCGCGATGAATATATATGTACGTTGGCGCGAGTGAAATAGTGCGATCTGTTCTCTAAATTTATCAAGAAAATTCATTATATACATTTATAACAGATAAAAAAAGTAAATTTTTAAAGGAGAACGCAGAAAAATTTTCATATTAACAAATTATTAAATCAACAATACAATAATGCGATTTTTATTGAGTCAAGTGGAGATCTACGAAAGTTGTAAATATCAATCGAAAATTTTTTCTAGTATTGTGCAGAAAAAAATACGAAAAATCGACAGCTGATGGTAAAATTCTAGAAGTTTAAAGTTAAGAAGATAAATTTGTATGCATGTTAGTTTTACTGTAAGGAGAGAGAATAATTTAGATCGTAATTGAACCAATCGAAAAAGATTTCAATTATATTTATAATTATAGCCATTACAATACAAAGTAAAAATTTAATGTGTCAAACATTATTATTAAATCAAAAAAAATATTTAATCAACTTCATCGTCCTCGTCGGTATCTCGATTATCTTCATCACCGCTACTCCATTCTGCGGATTTGTCCTCATGAATGTCATCGTCTTCATCAGCTTCTGTAATAATTAAAGCAAGTTAGAATAATTATGAATGGTTGATAATTTCTTCATAAACAGTGAACATTATAACATACCTGACAAAGTTTGTAGAGAATCATTGACATAAGTAGGTAGCTGATCTCCTTCAAACCATTTAAAATGGTATTGATCATTTTCCAGTACCCAGCCATTATTTTCAGGTTTATGTGAAGTAGGTTTTCTTAAGTGAGCATTGTTCCAAATCGTACAAATATAATTAGCTCGTAAAAGATTATGAGCATTCTCAACGGTCTGAATCAGCACAATTAGACTACATTATAACTTCACCTGACCAAAAAGTACCAAGTAATTTTACAAAGGAGTTAAAAAATTCCAACTTTAAAGAAGCTCTTGTAAACTTTTTTATTTTACATTGGGCTACTGATGAAATGGCACCATTTATTGGTAACACTTTAATTCACATAAACTTTAGAAAATGTCATTCTTTCATTGTTAATGATTCCCGGAAAGTTTTATCAGGTATTAATGAAGAATTGTCATGCCCGGAACATGAGGAAGCTGATACCAAAATTATATTTCATATCTGTAATTACAACTTTGAAGCAAATATAGTAATTCGAACTGTTGACACTGATATTGCCTCTATAATGCTTGCTCATTTACATCGCTTAAAAAATGATTCGACCATTTGGATGCTGACGGGTACTGGAAACAATGTGAGGTACGTGAATCTAACAAAGATACACGCCCAGTTAGGAGAATCCATTTGCCGAAGCTTGCCTGGTTTCCACGCAATAACAGAGTGCGATTACAATCCGGCATTATTTAGAAAGGGAAAACTAAGACCTTACAAACTATTAAAAAAAACGATGAATTCCAAAAAGCGTTTATAAAGTTCGGCGAAAATAAGTTAATAGAGGACAGCAGTGAACAGAAGAACATTTTCAATAGTATTCAGAAATATATATGCAGTGTATATAATGTTCGGAATGCAATTGATGTCAATTCTGCTCGAGTTCAGATGTTTATAGACTCATACAAAGTTTCCGACATTAATGAGGCTTTCAATCGAAAAAAATTGAGAAACTTTGATGCTAGCAGTTTACCACCTTGTGAAAATGAGCTACTACAGCATTTTTTACGAGCTAATTATATTTGTACGATTTGGAACAATGCTCACTTAAGAAAACCTACTTCACATAAACCTGAAAATAATGGCTGGGTACTGGAAAATGATCAATACCATTTTAAATGGTTTGAAGGAGATCAGCTACCTACTTATGTCAATGATTCTCTACAAACTTTGTCAGGTATGTTATAATGTTCACTGTTTATGAAGAAATTATCAACCATTCATAATTATTCTAACTTGCTTTAATTATTACAGAAGCTGATGAAGACGATGACATTCATGAGGACAAATCCGCAGAATGGAGTAGCGGTGATGAAGATAATCGAGATACCGACGAGGACGATGAAGTTGATTAAATATTTTTTTTGATTTAATAATAATGTTTGACACATTAAATTTTTACTTTGTATTGTAATGGCTATAATTATAAATATAATTGAAATCTTTTTCGATTGGTTCAATTACGATCTAAATTATTCTCTCTCCTTACAGTAAAACTAACATGCATACAAATTTATCTTCTTAACTTTAAACTTCTAGAATTTTACCATCAGCTGTCGATTTTTCGTATTTTTTTCTGCACAATACTAGAAAAAATTTTCGATTGATATTTACAACTTTCGTAGATCTCCACTTGACTCAATAAAAATCGCATTATTGTATTGTTGATTTAATAATTTGTTAATATGAAAATTTTTCTGCGTTCTCCTTTAAAAATTTACTTTTTTTATCTGTTATAAATGTATATAATGAATTTTCTTGATAAATTTAGAGAACAGATCGCACTATTTCACTCGCGCCAACGTACATATATATTCATCGCGCTCACGCCTAGAGTGGACTTCATTATGTCTGGGAAGATAGGGGAACCATCGAAACTGTCTGGGGATTGTGAAAACATTATTTTTATAGATCTCTGAATAACATATATAAAAATTAGATTTTATACTATGACGAAAGTAGATTTATAAATAATTAGAATGTTAGGGTGTCTGGGGAGGAGTTGTTACCGCCCTAAGTGTCCGCCAATGGACGAGGCAGTTTCTGATATGATTGTAAGTTGAAATGTATAAAAACTAAGCTTTATACTATTACAAATTTGAGACTCAATTTTACTCACCTTTACTACCTGTTACCCGCCAAAGCCACCGCGACCCAGGTTTAATAATCTGGGTTTGCTTATACCTGTATAGGAGACGTATATAGAAAAATTTCCAACTTTTATAATTTAACGAAGGTCTGGGCGTCGCGGGCTCTCACTCTATTATAAATTGGATTCCAAATACATATTCGAGCTTGGAACGAACTAGGGTTAGGTTATAATGGTTGCTCAGAAAATGGGCCCACTTGGATGAAGAATTCATAGAGTCAGAGTACATCTCTAGGTGAGAGGCCCCATATTTTGCCAATAGCGCCCTTGCATTCATACAGAGCTATTATTGTCTTCCTTAACCTCTCCTCAATGTTAGGTTTCCACTTTAGATTGCTGTCAAGGTTTACTCCAAGCTGCTTCACCTCACGTCAGAAAACACCAAAGGCGATCTCTCTATTGAGGGGAGTTGAGCTCTGGGTATTTTATATTTCTTCGCGAATAGGGCGAGCTCCGTCTCAAGGGGATTCACCGACAAGCTGCAATCCGCTGCCCATTTAACAACTACCTTCAGATATTCCTGCATCAAATCGTATAGGGTATCTACAAACTTTCCTCTAACACTTACTGCCACGTCGTCCGCGTAGGCAATCACCCTGCAGCCTTTTCTCACCACTGACTAAAATGATTTATGAATGTACAACTAGGGTCAAGCGCCACACTTAGTTCAGAAAACTCTTTAACTTTAGAAAGAACGTATCCAAAAAAAAATTAAAGGGTGTCTGCAGGCGGGGAGGGGAGGCACATATTATCACCCCTCCTGTGGAGCCGGACGACCTCCTTCACTTGCTGATAAACAATGGAATCCGCTGTCAGACATACGCGGATGAAGTTGTATTTAAAGCGAAAGGCAGGTCTCAGAACACTCTTTCGGATAAATATACTGCAAATAGCTTTAATCCTAACAAAAAGATGGTGTAAAGGGGTGGGTCTGGATGTAAACCCTTCCAAAACAGCCATTATTCCTTTAGCCACGAAAAGAGCTTTACCAGGAATGAAAGAGATCAGCATAGACGGGGTTGCTATTGGTTTGATCAGTGAAGTTAAGTATCTTGGCCTTGTCCTGGATGCCGAGCTTAGCTAGAAGAGGCATGCTGATGCAACCTTGTCCAAAGCAACAAAGGTTCTCATGATCTGCAAACTTCTAGCAGGAAAATCCTGGGGCTGTAGCCCAAGGATCTTGAGATGGATATACTTCATGATAGGAAGACAACGGATGACATATGCAGGGGTCGCTTGGGCATCGGAAGTCACTCTCTCGAGGATGTGGGTAGCGCTAACTAAGCTTCAGCTCTTAATATGCGTGTGTATTACACGGGCGATGGGGACCTGGTCTACAGCTGGGATAGAGGTAATGCTTGAGCTGACACCGCCTCATATAGTTATTAAGCAATCAGCCAAGCATACCCTGTTGAATATTATCAAGGAAGGCCTCAGATCAAAGAAAAGTGACGTAATCTAAAAACATGGAAGTGCTAAGGCTACAGCTTCCACTTACCTAGCTACCTAGAGATGATATCACTCAAGTAATCAAATTCGGAAAGAAGTTCAGAGTTGAACTGACCAATACGTTAAACAGAAGTAAACCTGCATTCGAAAAGAAACTTCAAGAGTGTACGCTGCTCTGGTACACAGATGGCTCGAAGACCCCAGAAGGCATAGGCGCTAGAATTAACGGTCCCAGAACCAAGCGCTCTGTGCCGATGGGTAGTTTTCCAAGCATCTTCTAAGCGGAGATGTATGCCATCTGTCTATGTGAAGAGAAAAACTTCGACAGAAATTTTCGGAATGAGCGAATCGCCATTCTGAGTGACAGTCAGTCGGCACTTATGGTCCTATCGTCGTGTAAAAGTATAGCTGACGCACTGGCAAGAGAGGCTGCGGCCTCGCCTTTAATAGGACCCTTCTCCTTGAATGTGTGTTGTCCCTTCCTTGCTATGTGTGTGTTGCCTATGTTACTCTTCTCAAGGATAAACTGACGGACATTCCCACAGACCACTGCATACTGCGAAGTCATCTGCACTTGATCAGGATTTGGTCTACGGACTCTTGCCGTTTCTGTAACCAATCTTAGGAGTTTCCAATGCACCTTCTTCTGGAATGCAGCGCTGTAGCACGAAGGCCAACTGCCGTCAGAAGAAAGGCACATACGCTCGGACCAACGAAGCTCCATCCTGAGTTTAATAAGGGAACTGGGTCTGGATGAGGTACTGTGATGAATAGAGGGCACAAAATACCACGCGATCGAAGTGCAAACCTCATAAATATTCTAATATAATCTAAAGAAGTTTCCGATTGGCAAGTAACTTTACTAAACAGTTTAAGGTCGTCAGTACAGAGTAAAAATTTTAATTCAAAAATACTTAATTTTAAAAAATCCATTAATTTTCTTTAAAATTTATTGCCTTTTTGTAACTTTTCAACAATTTGTTTTGCTGAATGTTCAATGCGGCACTGCTATATTTCAAATACGGCACTCTATGTTTGAAATGAAGTGATCTCAGTTGAGAAAAAATTTTGATAATCCACTGATAGATATCGTACTTATAAATTTACACAATGGCATTGATACACAGCTGCTCGGCTGCATGCCACACATGTCGTGCTATATGCAACACAACACGCCGCTGATAATAGCGCGCCCTGCTGCGTTTCAACTATGTCGCTTACGAGGTAATCATAACGAGTATTTTCGCAACAAAAAAAAACATATATATATATGTGTATATGGCATAATCTGAGCACCAGCAGAAGCATTGGTATGTTACAACAAGAATGACAATGAGGTAAACTTGCAGGTGGCCAACAGCATGTGGTCTTCTGAATATTTTCTGTGATTTCTTTCTGTTTCTGTGATTTCGGTGGAGATAGAAAAAATTAAAGAAATAAGTACTGCATAACATTGGACCGTCTCATGCAGATGACATCGCCTGGCTACCTTAGCTACGGAATGTATTTATGTAGAACAAATTGTGGAGCAAAGTAAGGGTGTAATGGCATGTTAGAAGAGTACTTACTCTGGGTATGCGATTACAATTAAACTACAGGTCTTGATACCTGCTTTTACAGACACGCTCTTGCTCTTGCTGAAAGATCTTTAGCAAGTGGATATTACCTACTCAACTCTTAATGGCAGACATGTGTACGGATGGTTCGAACTTGGACGAAAAGGTTGGTGAGCGAGTATTGTGCGAGGAGCTTCCTACCAAGCTCAATTTTGGCTTCCGAACCACTGTAGTGTTTTCCAAGCGGAAGTACCCGCAATTAAAGAAGCAGTGGATTGGTTGCTTACTTCTGTAATTGCAGTAAAGAACATCAGCGAAAATTAGGGCATTGGGCTCTTTGTTTGAGCATTCGAAATTAGTCGAGGAATGCCTGAATTCTCTCTCGATTGCATCTGAATACTTCGATATTGGACTCACTTGGGTTTCAAGTCACAGCGAGATAAACTGCTGGGCTGATGAGCTGGCTACACAGCAGACCCTGGAGATGGTTTCACCGCAGTGAGAGGATTCTTGAGAAGCTGTGATCAGTTCTTGCAAAGTTGGGGCACACGAGCGCTGGGCTAGTGAGCAAACGTGCAAAGTCGTGAGATCCTTCTAGCCATGGGTAGATCGGAGGCACTTGAGGAAACTTTTAAGACTAACAAAGCCGCAGCTCTCGAATTTCGTAGGTATCCTTACCGGACATGGTCCGTTAGGTGTCCATGCGGTGAGGCTTGGGATTGTTTCAAATCCTTTCGGCAGAAGCTATCTGGAGGACGCGGTGGAATCATCTTAGCGCTTTCTTCTCAGCTACCCTGGTCCTGTCGTGCAAAGGTTTAGACATATGGGCTCTCACTTTTTCGCTACACTTGCGGATATTACGGATGTAAATATCATCAACCTGGGGAAATTCATCAGTAAGTTGAAGCGGTTAATGCGAACGTAAATCGACGCCGTTGGTTGTCATCCTCTAATCTAAAGCCCGATCTTCCTGTCTGGTTCCATCTGCCTGGTTCCTCCCCTTCCTTTTTCGCCTCCCTTCCCTCCAGTATGGTATCATAACGCAAAATTTTTAAATATTTGTCCAAGTGAGCCGCTCATAAGGGGTTGGAATTTATCCTTACCTATCCTAACCCAACTTCCAAAAACCTTACATCCCTAATGAAGGCTAAGGATTATCAGATATCTGTATTCTTAACAGTCAAAGGATCAGCATACTTTCCCCTAAAACTAAGCTTTTTGAAAATGAGCTCACATTTATTTGAAAACATGCTGATATTTATCTATGCAATGGCGTATCCAAAACCCCGAATTGTGTCCGTTGCATCACTCCACTTAGTCATCATTCGTCGCTGTAGCGTGACTAAGAAATTGCTTGATATTTGTTTTTGTATATGGAATTGTATATGTATGCATGCATGTATGTATGTATGTATGTGTGCATGTATGTATGTAAGCATGCATGTATGTATGTTTGTGTGTATGTGTGTATGTCCTATGTAGGTACCTTCCTGTCCTGTGCGTGTACGTGGGTATTTAATGCGCTTGTAAAGGGCAGCAGTTTCTCTAGTTTTTCTACCTTTTTGTCACTTATATAGTATTCATATTCATATTCCAGTTCATTTTGTTACTATTTATTTTTATTTCATATTTGCAGAGGCGTTGACATGCTGTCACTGCTATTGAAGTGACATTGACAGCTGTCTGAGCTTTTCTGTGTGCGCTGGTGCGCGCGGAGCAGGTGACACACATGCATACATATGCACGAGTATGCACTAGGGATGTACATTTTTTTGATTTCTATGATCGCGGGATTTTCGGGACATCAATACTATGATACAATACCGGGTTCCTGGAACTGGTTTCGGGACTTAGATATTTATTCTTTTGCAACAACTGAACGCGAAAAATTTGCATCATTAGTGTTTGAGAAGACCCGTGCCATATATAGGACTAAACAAATGTCGTTGAATAAAGTTCATATATTTTTCAATCTCGCACAAATAAAGCGGAATAGGCGGCAAGTAGCAGATTTTAATACAAATATATTTAAGTTAAAATAAAAAGCCAAGTAAGTCGGCGCAGTTTCTTTATAACAGAGGCATGCATATGCACGCAACCTCTTTTAAGAAAAACAAAAACAAAAAAAAAACTCAACTGTCAAACATAACCACATCTACTTCTCTGGCTTTTTTGCCATAGAGAGGAAATTTTCTGCTTTCATTTCATATGCTGGGAAGAAATTACAGTTCCCAATAGTCGTGGGATTTTTCGGGACTTAAAAATGATCGGGATCCCGGAGCATCGGGATTTTCATTACTAAAGTACACAAATATTTTCTTTATATAATATTTCGATATGTTCAAATCCTTTTATGAATTTGAGTACGCAGCACATAAAATGGAAGGGAGCCTAAGCTTGTGTGGAATTATAAACGTTGTTTATCCATAAAACTATCAAATTTTTGCAAAAAGGTTACCTATATTATAACCTGAACTCCACTTTGAATACCAACCAGTAATTTTAGCCATTTCAAAAAAACAAAACTATAATATTGGTGCGCAACTAAGCTCTTATTTGATGAAAATACAACTTTATTCTGAAAAAAATGGTTCCAAGTGAATCATTGAAAGTATTGCCCATCGCTGGCTACTACTACTACTACTTTTTCCCATCTTTCTGGTAGGTCGCGTATACCGTCGCCGTAAAACTGTTCATCTTTTGAGGCTATCCACCGATCAGGCCATTTTTTGATGGCTAAGTTTACAAATAAACCAAATTTCAAAAAAAGTTGCGATAGTCAACAGAGAATATTTTTCCCTCTAACGATGTTATGCGCATGAACCCATGAACACCAACTTGCTTTAGATCTGCATGAAGGCCTAGGCTTAGAAAAATTCACTTAACTGTATAATTGAATACTAACCTCCACAATATAACTTCACTGTACGTGCGGAGATATACGGAGATTTTGTTCAAGAAATCATATTTTCGGAGGAGGCGTATTTTCAGCTCTGTGCTTCGAATGCTTCCATATGTAGCAGTCAACGCAAGTGGGGAAAGTTACTGATCGCCATTCACTTGGGAGTGGCCAGCACGATTTTTCTACATATGGTTCAAGCAGCTCACAACTTCCGGGATTCACCCAAATATCCTCTTGGTAGCTTCCGAATACCCGCTCAGGAGTGGGCCACCGTGGGAAAGCGAAGCATTCCAGGATAGCTGGTTGTGCGCGGGGTTTGGGATCCGCCACTTAAAAATGCCCCCCAATGAAAAGATATACAAAGCCTCAGATGAGAACTTCCCACACCGATGACGACCCCTGCAAACGTACTAAGGACTACGATTTGAGGGCATGCACCTGGAACGTCCCTTAATGGGGAAGTTGCCTCTGCCCGGATGGTTGATGTCCTCGTGAGAGTAAAGGCTGACATCAGTGCCAGAAGATTTGCCACTCGACTCTCACTCCTGCTCTCAGAGAGTATTGCTAACAAATCGACATGCACGAGCAATGGAGCAACATTTCTCATTCTCTACAATTCGTAGAATTATAACGATGCTCTGTGAAAAGTGGTCATCGCGCCCTCAGGCCAATTTATGGCGTTCAGCGATGAGGCCCATTTTTGGCTTAAAAGCTACGTCACCAAAGCAAAATTGCCATATTTGGTCTGAAGAACATCCCGAAGACATTCAAGAACAGTGATTACATCCATTGATACATTCAGGAATCATCGGCCCATATTTCTTCAGAGACGAGGCGGACGCCAATGTAACAGTGAATAGCGAACGCTATCGCGCCATGATAAGCGACTTTTTGATGCCGGAAATTGAAGCTCGCGGTCTCCACAACATTTGTCTCCAACAAGACGATGGCACTACTTGCCATACATTTATCCCTCGTCACGGACGAGTGGATTGGACACCAAGATCGTGGGATATTCATTTTTGGACTTTTATTTGTGGGGGGTATGTAGGGTCTAAATGCTTTTTGAATAAACCCGTTTCGATAGCGGGTTGAAAGCCAACTTTATTAAAGTTATTCACGAGTTACCGACCGAAGTCCTCCAGCGAGTCATTCGAAATTGATATTTGCGGATGGCCGACATACGGCGTAGTTGCGGGACTATCTTTAAAAAATAAAAATAATAAAGTTGCACAATCAATTTGAAAATTCGTTGTCTTATTTCAATTTGAAATCCGATACCTCTAAATTGATCACCCTTTACAACTCTCTTATGTTAGAATAAATTATATGGAAAAAAAAATTCGGGGAATTTAAATAATTTAGTAAAAATGTTGTTTAAATATAAAATTGGATGATTAAATTTGCGCCACCCTGTAGTACTATTGAAGCAGAATTTTAAGTATGATATTGACGTCCAGGGTGAATAATGAGTCAGAGCTCACGTTACCATCAAAAACTCATGTTCAGCAAAATTTCAAATGGAGAGTATTGAATATATTCAGCAACACTGGCTAAATGAATTAAACGGGTGGTTTTTTCAGAACCCAACTCTTTTTCCACCAAAAATATCTCAGAGTTTTATTTGATATGGAATACATTAAATACATACACCTGTTTTTGCTAAAATTTTTTCAAGTACGTTTAACCCATAAGGGCTCAATGCCCTTGACAACCCCTAGTGAAATTTCCAAGGTATCTTTTTGTAGAACATATTAACCCCTTAATACCCAGCTTAAGAGGGCTTTTGAACAATTTTTGAAAAAAATGGGCTAAATAGGCACACAACGGTGGGATTCAATGGGTTAAAATGTTCTACCAAAAAATGTATCATTGAATTTTAATAAAAGTCTGCTAAGGCGAAATTTAAGAAAAATCAATATTTGTACTGGATTTACCATATTATTTAATATGGCATCTGATCGATATTGCGAAACTTTAATACACTGTAAAAAAAATTGTGACCCGGTAGACCAAAACCCAGTTGGGGTTTTACTATTCTACATGAGTACTTTCATTTGAAATTGGTTTGGTTTGGGTCCGAGCCGATGACCTGAAAATTGTCGCACTGTGATATAAGCCCTCGATATGGTCGGATGTTTCAACATTTCCCAGATAGAATCGGAAATTTGAAGAATCAGAATCCAAATCGTCACTCTTACGCGGTGTAAGGGAAAATGCAAACCATTGTGGCCAGTTGAGTAGACAGCGGGATGAGTTAAGAAATATTGAATGTCACTTTCACCGCACGCATACAAAAAAAGCAGCCTACCACAGTTTGTGGTTTCTTGTTGTTCTCCAGTGCTTACTCTTCTCTGAGTTTACGAGTAATCGAGGGATTGGCGCCTCTACTATACACCCCTCAACTACTGTTACCACATCTTCGCCTTTGTATGAGCTATAATACACGTATGTGTCTGTGTTCGTATAAGTATAAATAAATCTGCATGCACCTGGGGGGCAAACGCACACATACGAAATTCAGATTAAGCCGCTGAATGAACAATTTAAAATTCAAGGGGAATTTATAAAAATGGACGAACATATTTTTTAAGTATCGAATTTCAAAGTAATTAATAGACATGAAGCTTGTGATTTTTTTTTCATAAAATGCGTTAATTAACATAGCTTCTCGAATTAAATCTAATTATTAAGAATTTCTCTACAATTTAATAAATTCGCTCAGTCATAAATGAAATGAAATGCGATATGCCAAAGAGATTTTATTTCTGCTGATTGGAGCGGAAATTAAAAAAAAAAAAAAGAATTCAAAAAACAAAAAAAAAAAAAAACAAAAACAAAACACAAAGCACGAAACAGAAAGTCTCAAAATAAGCAAATGAAATAACACAAAAATCAGCAGTGAGATATGAATTGATGAATTCATAAATGTCATTGATTTAAATTGCAAACCTACGCGTGCCGATGTCCTTGTAATTCAAAGTAAAGTCTGCTCGACACTCACACACTCAATGGATTTCGCTCAATGACAACGACTCGCAATTAACTATATTTCGCAAAATTTAAACAAATTTCACTTATACTAACATTCTAAAGGGGGTTCCAGTGGGTTGCTATTTCTGTGAAGTGAAACGGAGACCAAAATGCAATAAGAGTTTGTTTGTCTGTTTTTGTTTGAAAGTTTGGTATACAACATTAATGAAGAATATAAGAATATAATTTCACTCGTGGGACTTATGCTAAGTTGGACCTGGGATTTCACATAGAAAGATAGATAGATATATATAATTTGCACTTAGACCTCATGGTCTTTTGCGTCCTCTACTCATCACAGTACTTCATTCACATCCAGTTCATTTATTAAACACAGGATGGAGCTGGGTTGAGTTGAGTGTATGAGCCTTACTTCTGGCTGCAGTTGGCTCAATCTTCTCCGCACTAAAGCGCTGCATTTCAGAGGAAGGTGCATTGGAGTGTTTTAAGTTTTGTCGCAGAAACGGCAGGAGTCCGTAGACTTAATCCCGATCATGCGCAGATGACTTTGTCGTCTGCAGAGGCCTGTGGCATGACCGTAAGCATTCTCAGTTTATCTTAAGAGAAGGTTAGGAGTTGTTTAAACCGTTTTTGGTTGTACACTCCCCATAGTTTCGTGCCAGCAAACCTCCCTTAGCCCTAGCTCTTCACTTCTAAGCTTCTCCTTAATGGTGTGTTGTCCCATAGCAAGGAAGAGCTCGAGTCCTATTAAAGGCGAGGCCGCAGCCTCTCTCGGCAATGCATCCGCTATGCGTCCCTGTGTCCTGGGGCCCAAATAAGCCGGATGCAATTTTGTGTTCCTAGTAGATTAAGCTTCTCGATACACTCAAGTACCAGTGAGGATCCGATCTCACAGTACTATAGGACCATGAGTGTTGCCTGACTGTCATTCAGAATGGCAATTTCCCTAAGTTTATCACTGAATATAGACGATTGCTTGGTTCTGGAACCGTAAATTCCAGCGCCTATGCCTTCTGCAGCGTACACTCCTGGAGCTTTTTTTCAAATGCAGGTCTACTCCAGTTCAACTTATTGTTCAGTTCAAATCTGAACTTCTGTATTTTGACATACTCTCGAGATTCGAGAAGGAAGCAGTTTAAAATTTTTTTGATATTGTCACTTGTTTTGGCGTGGTATTACTAATAATATTTACTCGGTTAACCTAAAAATGCACAAACCACTAAAAAAAACAAGAAACCGCTAGAACCGGTAGTTATTTCATTTTTGACGTGATAACGTCTTATAATTCGATGTAGCCGGCTGCACGTATTAAAAAATGCGGCGTTACCTTGCTCATGCGGCGTTGCCTTGCTTGAACTGCAAGCGAGAGCGCGAAACGAACGACAAAGAGGCACAATCGTCCCCCGGGTTCGGCAACGTTCGACATCTGGCTCTGTCCTACTTGAGTGAGCATATATATGTATGTATATGTATGTATATGTGCATTTGTATATAAATTCACATACTTGTGTTTGCATATGCCTTCTTCCTGTGTGCATGGTAATGAACCATTTCTCTGTTGAGAATAGGACGATGAGAGGAAAAGCAGGAAATATGAAAGGGAGTGTTTCGAGTGTAATGTTTCTTGAAAAAGTCAAATCGATGATGGTGCCTCTTCGTGTTGTTGACTTATTGACATCTGATGCACAATCGAAATTGAACATATCTTTCATGAATTTGATAAATGTTTCGTAATTTTTGTAAATGTTGTGTAAATGTAACTTGACCTATTCTATTGCGATTCCATTTACCTTCTTCTCTTTATCCATACAAAATATCTATCACACAAATAAAATTAAAATTTTGTTTTGAAAATTGCAACCATTCCATCAGTATTTTCTTATGACGTTGCCACGTTAAACTATCGTCAGTAAACCGACTTTACAGACAACCTCTTTTTTATTAGTTTTTAGGCTTAGAAATGGAATATCCAGTAAGCAAAAATTAATATTTTCGGCACCTGCTCTTCTTTGCTTTTCATCGAGATCGAAAAGCTGCCGAAGCACCCCTTAACATTTGCGACGTGTATGGAGAAGGCGCCATAGGCGAGTCTACAGCACGGAAATCGCTTGCAAAGATCAAAAATGGTGACTTTGGCGTCGATGACACATCCCGCAGCGGAAGGTCTTCTGAATTCGATGAAGAACGTCCCAAATCACTTTTGAACGAGAACAGTCACCAAACCAGTCGTGAATTGGCAGAAAAAATCAACTGCAATCATAGGTCGATTCTCGATCACCTTCATTCAATGGGATTTATTGAAAAATTGGGAGCCTGCGTATCACACGAGCTCAACGAAAAAACAAAGAAAGTCGCCTTCAAACTGCTTCTCAGCATCTCGCCCGCCATCGAGCAACACGCGGTACTTGCAATACTTTACACACCGTCGAAGCATAGACTAACGCTTATAGTTTCTTCTGTGTTTAGAAGCACTAATTACGATTTTATGGAGACTAGAGTTCGGAGAATGCAGTAGATTGGGTATCAGTTGGATCGTTGTGTCGTACATCTTTTCCCTTAAGGGGGGGGTAGGGTTTTTAGGGTAAAAAAAAATCGATTTTGGTTTATTTGAGAAAATGAATGTACATAATCTCAAGAATGTTGTGTCCAAATTTTAAGTCAATCGGTGCAAAACTCACAAAGTTAGAGCATTATAACCGTTGGCCGCTCCGACTCGGCTACCTGCTATGGTCGAACTTTAAATCGATTTTCTGGAAAACGACGTTTTTCAAGTCGGTGGACACTTTTTCTCTGAATCTACTCGGCCGATCTTCCTGAAATTTTGTACACACTTTCTCTACATAATTACCGAGGTAACCCTGGGAGGTTTTTTTGTTTTTTCAATTTTTATTTATTTTACAATAAACAATATTATGCGATTTATCGTCTAAAAATCGAACTTCTACTTCAAATGTTAAAAAAAATTAAAAAAAAATTTGTTTTTAATAAAAACTCGACAGGGTTACCTCGGACAATTAACTACCTAATGAAAACTCTTCGATTTTTTGATTTCAGATGATCCAATGCTGAGAAAAACTGTCCACGGCAAATTGCCTTTTTTTCGAGACGTCTGCGTAGATCTGCTGTCAACGGCGCAATTTTGTATATTTTCTTGTGAAACTTTTTGAAAATATTTTTGAAATATGAGTTTACAGTATACTAATTGGATAAATAAATTTACATGAATCATCTTTCCAAAAAAAATTCTTAAATAAGTGCATATTTTTAGTGGAATTAACCCTACCCCCCCCCTTAATGTAGGTAAACCAGTTTCGTCTAAAATGTATTTCACAGGTGATGTTGGAGATGCGTTTATGCTGCGTCGAGTCGCAGCATTATATACTGCGTCTAATTGCTCGATATTTGTGCTTACACACCCACCAAAAATAGAAGACTTATAGGCGATCTTGTAGAGTATAATGGCTATTGTGATGCTTGTGAGAGTGTATACAAGATCGTTTACTCCATAAATATTTAATAATGTTTAGCTTCTTGCATCTCAGTTGCGTCCTCCGCATACAGTGTAGGCTTGATGCTCTTAATATTTATGCAAATATCAGTGAGCTTTTCGAAAACGATAATGAATAAAACTACTGATGGCGGAGAGTCTTGGGGTATACCAGTTTGAAGAGGATATGCATTAGAAGAAGTGTTAGTTACGCCGACTCGAAATTGTAGGTGTATCATGAAGGCTCTTACTATTTTAAAGCTTTCGGACCAATCTTCCATAATGCAAGTTGGGTTAAAAACGCGATCAAAAGCTTTCTCGACATCAGCAGCCTGGATTGGGGCATGGTTTTTAGTGGGAAAAAGTCAGACATTGTACTGCAATACGCCAGTGTTCAACGAATTTCTTCTCATCCCACTTTCCGAGAAATTCATTAATGTAACATTTGTTAAGCTCACACAAAGCTCAGTACCAATTAGAGGAATGTCTGTTGGATGATCAGTCATTTAATCTCCCTCATAACTCTCATGCAGAGGAATCCAACCTTATAATACTGTGTTGAAGTTCCCAAAAGTTCGGGCAGTCATTTACCGTTTTTGAGATGATTACAGGTGATAGAAGTACTTCCAAGGCCACCTGACTATTTGAAAGAATGTAAATATGGGTTCCTCTCATTTTTCTAAGCAGACTTTACCTCACACATCTCTAATCGCACGTGTTTTTGCCTGGAAGATTATCGAAAGTCTTCTAAGATCGTTAAATGTTCTTTCATAGCCCCACTTTTTAGATCTTAGATGCCTTTTAAATTATAAATCAATTCCCAAATTATCTGTTGTATCGAAACTTTTTGAATTATAGGGTAAAATGTCTGAGTAGTCCTGAACAGCATAGTTTTAAAGTTGCAAATTTACGTCTTATCAGCCTTCCATAAAATCTGCGATACGATTGTAGTAACAAAATTGACATGTTTCATTCGGCTTTTCTTGATTCAATTCGATCCTATTTAATAAAGAGGTGCAGTTGTGCAGTTATTGATGGGGTTTCTTCGAAACAGTTTATGCTGAAATGCGAAATTCTAGTGATTCCGTCGTCCTAAAGTTTGAGCTGAATAATTTATTTTCCTAGTGCCTTATGAATCGTCTAAAATCACATTTGCTAAGCTTCAAAGCCCCCTTAAAACCTCTTATCATATTAGTTATACACATCTTGCTTCATCTGATATGATTTACGGGTTTTCTTTGCTTCTAAGCTCAATTTTATCAGTCACTTCAATTATGCCGTTTACAATTCACTTGCTCTGCTCGCTTTAGTAAGGCGTCACTCATCGCGCTTCACTGACCCATACCCTCTTAAGACTCTATACTCTGCATTTGTTCGGCCCAAATTAGATTATGCTGCTCTTATTTCTAGATTTTACCCTGCAGTCCATATAAATCGAGTGGGGAGGGTTAAAAAGAATTGTGTGCGTTCCGAAACCACCATACGAATCTCGTGGTCGATTGATTAGTCTTTTCCTATTAAGATACACATGTACTAGTCAGACAGTCTCATTTATCTTTGATCTCGTTAAAGGCGAAATTTACTGTCTGGGTCTCTTAGAAAGAATAGAGTTTAATGTTCCTTACAGAAGTTTTCGTCGTTTTAATATTTTTTGCATTGGATTTAATAGGATATTATATAGTGCTAGTGCGCCATTCGTTAGAACGTGGTCTGACTTTAATTATCTCTCAAACTTTTTGGGTTTGGACATTTCTAGGACCTATCAGGTATTTCAAATGCAATTCAATTACAAAAATACTTTCAATGTAAGAAATCAAAATAATACTTTGTAAATATTTATTACTGTATCTTAGTTTCATAATTATTGATTTTGTTAAAATTCAATTTTAACTTCTGTATATTTTTAGCAAGGCGGCCCGTAGCCGAATAGGTTGGTGCGTGACTACCATTTGGAATTCACAGAGAGAACGTAGGTTCGAATCTCGGTGAAACACCAAAATTAAGAAAAACATTTTTCTAATAGCAGTCGCCCCTCGGCAGGCAATGGAAGACCTCCGAGTGTATTTCTGCCATGAAAAAACTACTCATAAAAAAAGAGGTTGTCGGTAAAGTCGGTTTACTGACGATAGTTTAACGTGACAACGTCATAAGAAAATATTGATGGAATGGTTGCAATTTTCAAAACAAAATTTTAATTTTATTTGTTTGATAGATATTTTGTATGGATACAGAGGTAATAGAGAGTAAATGGAGTTGCAATGGAATAGGTCAAGTTACATTTACACAAACGTCAAAAATGACGAAACATTTATCAAATTCATGAAAGATATCTTCAATTTCGATTGTGCATCAGACGTTAATAAGTCAACAACACTAAGACGCACCATCATCGATTTACCTTTTTCAAGACACTTTACACTCGAAACACTCCCTTTCATTTCCTACTTTTCTATCATCGTCCTATTCTCAACAGAGAAATGGTTCATTACCATGCACATAGGAAGAAGGCATATGCAAATACAAGTATGTGAATTTATATACCTACATATGCGCATATACATACATATATATGCTCACTCAAGTAGGACAGAGCCAGATGTCGAACGTTGCCGAACGCGGGGGCCGATTGTGCTCTTTGTCGTTCGTTCCGCGCTCTCGCTTGCAGTTCAAGCACATTAGCATACATTTGCTTGCGTACGGAATAGATTCGTATATTTGATATGTCCATATGACTTGTATGCATCTTTACACATAGATTTGTTCTTTTTGAAAATTGCGCGAAATTGTATATGTATATGCATGTTTATATACATATATTAGTATACAACATATCTTATAAGGTATATGGTAAATATTACCATACATTTTGTCCTTCATATATAATAAAAAAATTAATTATAATAACATTAAAACAACAGGTATTTTTAATAAACTTGGTTTAATTTTAAATTCTTCAAGTAAATCAAATTAATAATAATCAATAAGAAGGCATATGCAAATACAAATATGTGAATTTATATATGTACATATGCGCATATACATACATATATACGCTCACTTAAGTAGGAGAGAGCAAGATGTCGAACGTTGCCGTTCGTTTGCTTTGTTCGTTCCGCGCTTTCGCTTGCAGTTCATTCAAGGTAACGGCAATGAGCAAGGTAACGACAAATGAGCAAGGTAACGACAAATGAGCAAGGTAACACTAATGAGCGAGGTAACGACACATTTTTTCGTGCGTGCACCCGGCTAAATCGAATTATAAGACGTTATCACGTCAAAAATATCTGCCGTTCGGAGTCGGCTTGAAACTGTAGGCCCCCATTTGTGGAACAACATCAAGACGCACACCACAAAAGGGAGGAGGAGCAATTTAATGGATTCTTAGGGTGATAATCTAACTGTACCAAACTGTTTAATCTTAAATATTGTAAGATTTGTATTTTAGTTTTTTAATTAATATCTTAAATGTCTATTCTGCTTTTTGTTAGACATTAATGAATAAATAAATAAACTTAAAGCGCTCAAACGAGTTTCTTTTTCAATTGAAATGGGAAGCCGTGATATGTAAACTATAAGTTTTATTCAACACATTTTTTGAAATATAAACTTTATTATTGTAAATTAAAGCTTTTTTACAAAGATCTCTTAAAATATTATTTTCCGTTTTACAACCGAAGTGATCTGCCAAGTGGTCTACTTGCAACAACCAGCCCTGCTGTTAATTCTAATTGGAACAAGCTGAACCTCGCTCTCTGTCAATTCACAATTATTCAATCAAACTTGTATTGGAGTCGATTGCTGCTAAATGTACTGATCGCTTTCGCATTAGTTCGCCCACGCTTGTTTTCGAACAATTAGGTTTATGCGAATGATGTCTTTGCTGTTGTTATCCACTGATCGCTGTCACGGCAATTGGTTCGCACTTGCTTTACAACTACTGAGATGTAAAGTAGTATGAGTGTGATGTCGTTACCGCTGTTAACTACAGTGATCGCTCTCACAGCGTTCGGTGCTCACTTGCCTAACAGCTTTAGGTAATGCTGTAAGGTTGTATGCTCGTCATATTCACTTGATGGAAGGCATCAGAAAGCAGAGCCTTTTACGTGGGTGACCAGAAGTTATTACTCCTTAACTTGTATAAGAGCACAGCTATTGCGTCAGTTCGCTATATTTTCATTGCAGAGGCGAGGCGATATAATTTGTTGACATCATTTACCGCCTTTCGTTGCTTACTTTAGTTCACCATGCTAGCGAAGCGTAAGTAACAAAGGGTTTAACAGCGGTAGGGACTGTCCAGTAAGTCATTCTGGAGCTCGGAACTCTTGTTTTTCCAGAAAGCCTTGTCTTTTGCAGACAAAGAATGCTCTTGCAGCTTTTGCAGTTATTGTCTCAAGACGAGAGTGCTAAGTGCGCCTTTTATCAAGATTGACGCCAAATAGTTCGCTTCGGTGGAGAGTCAAAGTGTTGATTCATTTAGCACAGGACATTTGAGGCTGATGTGGGCACTAGCGCAGTTTTCGATGGGTTAATTGAAATATTTTTCTATTACATCATTAGTTTATTACGCTAAATTACTAATGTCCAAAAAAGAGGAGGGAGTACTCCCCTTTGTAGACAACCTTGATAGTATTTTTATTGTTCCTGCACTTCACCCCCACTGTTACTGTTCCATTTTCTGTTAATAAAAACGGCATGCATGCACATTTATTTACCCCACAAAGTTTCAAACGCGCCAAAAGAAGTTTTCAATAAAACACTGAAGCAAAAAATTTAAAAAAATTCTGCGGCATAAGGAGATGATTAACAAAACCAGCACTTATTCCAATAATGACCAGCATTTACATAATAAAATTGTTGTGTTATCTTTATTATGAATTATTATCACTGCATACTTTTTAAAAGTAAGTAATTTTTAACATTTGCGTAATAAACGCGATCGATCGTTCTTTATATAAATTTAAAAATAAAGATTTTAATTATGCACCTCAGTGGTTTTCTTGCGAATGCTTTATGCTTCCTACGAGCATACCTGCCCACTATGTGTTTATTGCGGCGTATCAAGCAATACCTACGCATTAAAACGCTTTAGCCAGTTTAGTGTCATGCGCCTGCAGTTAAATATTTATGTGTGTGTGTATATCTCATTACCAACCATCTGATGCAGTTCACACAAAGCAGGAAAACTGCACAATTACGCCAGCACACCTTTGACTATCTTCGGTCACCTTTGATCGAGGCCGCCTGCAGTATGGCGCACATTTCACAATTTCCAGTAACCAAGTTGGTTAGTATTGTATTTACTACGACTTGCTTTCGCTTTATTGTTCATTAAGCTTTAACAGGCCAGTCATTCGTACGTTCATTCATTAAAATATTCTCTGCATGACATCACCTGACATACGAGTACTCGCTTAAGACATAGCAAGTGTAGTAAAACTGCTATGAAAAATATATTAGAGTGTGTGTGTGTGTGGTACGCGAAAATTCTAGGCGACTCATCGCTCGATAGCAGCGTCGTTCATTCAGAAAATTTTATGAATCTTGCGGTGTGCGCTTAGCATGACGCCACCTATTGAATTTTTTCGTGCTTTCAAAGTTGAATTGGTACACAACAAACAAGTGGGCATAGCCTCTCGCCTACGTACGGCCGTTGTGGTGGTAGGCAGGGCGTATGAGTAACCACAAGCAAAGGCGACTTCGGACAAAAGTTAGTGTCAACTTTACTGAGTTTTTTCTTTTCACATTTCTTTTCCCTCAATCCACAACACAATTTTTCTTGGCAAGCACAAAATAAACAACAATGAATGGTTATTACGCAAAAACGTCGTCAAAAAAAAAAAAAACAAATAGAATGAAAACAAAAAAAAAAAACCCAATAACTTTTCAAACGTGGGTCGATTGCTTATAAATTTTTTGGCAGATTTTCAACAAACATTAGCATGCGCACTACCCCCTTTCTCCTCTACGCTTTCCTTTCATTGCATTGCACTCATCCCACTTCCCAGTGCTGCTCTTTAAGCACGTTTGCACTTCCTGTGCGCAGGCGAATTGTCCATTTGCTTCCTCGATGTGTCTCTTATGAAAATAGAACCTAAACCAAATCAAAAAAAAAACAAAAAGGCATAAGCAAAATCACTCGTTGTCCACCGTTGTCATCAATTCATGCCCTACTGATCAATGACTCAACCAAGTTGTTGTTGTTGTAATTGATGCCGTAAATTGGCGTAAAGCCAAAGCAATTTTGCGCAAGCACCCAACAACTGCGAGAAGAATTGTCAACGCATCATGTCTCGTAGTGTCCCGTGGCAGCGCAGGCCTCGCGCAAAGTAGTATTTGGTGATTTGGTGGGTGCTTGGCAGAGTTGCAGACAAGCAGTTAGACAGGCAGGCAGACAAGCAGACAAGCCAGCCAAGTGATGTTCCTCGTTGGTAGCCACATAGACTGTGACACTACAAAAGCCGCAAAAAATGCAGTTTACTCGAAATTTGTTTAGCAGTCGGTGGCCAGTGGTCAGTGGTCAGTTTTATGCGGAGACAGTTACGTCCGGATACAAGGAAGTGCTGTCGATTTGAAGTTCAATGGGAAATTGTTAATTTTGTTGGTTTTTTGCGAAGGACATTTGCACTGCAAAAAAAATATACTAATTTGCTAAGCTAATAATATTAAAAAAAAAAAAAATTAAAAAATGACTGAAGGCATAAAAATTAGAACGACATAAATGAGTTAAATAAATAAAAATAATAGTTTTATGAATATTTTTCTGTTAAGGCCCTGGTGTCATTTGAAATGATGTTTTAGGAGTTTCTTTGAAAGCGTGTAAAACGGAAACGAAAAAAGATTTTTTACTTTTTTTCCAGGAATATTTTTTCTGATCTATTGTTAAAAAATAAAAATTTTGTTTTGTCATACAACGTTCGTTCAAAAAATTGTCACGCTTCAAAAAATGCTCTTCCAAAAAAAGGTATATCGCTAGCGACACGGATTCCGGCACTCAGAGGTATCTGAAATCAAAAAGCCAAAAGGGTTCTTGTTCAGTATGAATGTCATTATCGTGCGAACTACGATCTTAGAAAAAAAATTACAAAAAGATGGACGTTCAAAGATGAAAACCGGGTTTTGACCCTTTTTTTTTACTTTATAGACCGAAAAAATACTAACAGTTTTTTTTTCCGAATGATCGTAGCTTACATGATAATGACATCAATTCTACGTCATTCAAATTTCATTTATTCAAAATGGGTCAAGTGGAACTGGGTATATCTCTGTCCATTGTCTATATGAATACCTGTTTTTGAAGGCGGATAACTTTTTGAATGAACCTTGTATGGCCAAAACAAAATTTTTATTTTTTAACAATAGATCAAAAAATAAAATACTGAAAGCAAAAATAAAAAACTTGTTTTGGTTTCCGTTTTACACGCTTTCAAAGAAACTCCTAAAACACAATTTCCAGTGAGGCGAGGGCCTTTAGCGTTTCAGCATACATTCTGATACAAAAGTATCCGTTGACACGCTTTCAAAGAAACTCCCAGAACATCATTTCAACTGAGGCGAGGTCCTTAAACATTTCGGCATACATTCTGATACAAAAGTGGTGGGAAATGATCAATAAAAGCACATAATATTTGTTATGTTAAATTATTTCCAAGGGTCTACGCAAAGTTTACCACTTCGCCAATTTCTTCTTTTCACCGCAGACTTTTACCAAAATTTCTTTCTTCAATTTTAAGGTCGTTGATGTTATTTTGCCAAATTGAAAATTGACAATTAGTGCAAAATTGGATAGTGGCGAATTTTATCACATATTTTTCAAAATTTTTTCTAATACATATTGCAAATTCCTTGGCATTTCTCTTTGAATAATGTTTAACCAGTGGAATTTTCTTGGATTCGTGGAAATTGTGCCCAACAAACCCTATTGAGGTGCGACAATCATATTTAAGTATAAATTATTGGGTCAAATTAATAACGCCAATGTCAAATGTCAACGTTTTCTTTCCAAACAGATTTACCTAAACTAATTTAGCCTTATCAAGTAGTAAAAAACTGTCAATGCTCTTGAGATTCATGACATTTGGCATGACAGAAACGTTCAACAAAGTTGAGCATTTAATGCTTTTACAAATTTCCATCGTGTCATTTGAAGTCGCTGAATTATTTTCGTTTCTAGCTGCTTGTTCTAAAATTCCGCAAGGAACTCTCAATGGACCTCTATTGCTTCTTATATTCATTAATGACTGGCCCCTGGAATTAAAATTTGAAAAAATCCCATTGTTCATGGATGTTGTGAAAAATGTTTCTATAGTTCTGTAACTCTATCCACTTACTATGTGACCCTGGTTTCTTTATACGATAAAATGTTGCATTCTTAAATAAACAAAAAGGACCATCAAAACTCCATTCAGTTACTTCCTTCTTTAAAACGCTCTCGCGCGATTAAAGGCTTGACTGTCATCTTTTACTCCAAACTCCGCTCCTCCATCCATATTAACTCACGTTGGAGAGAATCCACAAGTTGTGGATAACATCAAACCGTTAACCGGCTCTGAGAGATTTCGAAGAAATCAGCTGCCATGCTGACGTGACAGGAGATATGACAGCGGTCTACTTGCAACAGATGTCGGCCAAAACTGATATTTCGTTGATGATACACGAAGACATCAACGTAACTTCCGCTTATGTTACTTTTTTGCCATCTGAACAACGACTGATTGGAAAATTGAATGCATTTAATTAACCTCTCTAAACACACTTTGTTGTTTTCATTTCATTCGCCTCTCGCTCTTTTAAGTCCCGTATGACGTAACAGCCAAAGTTACATTCACTATTTTGTTTCGTATGGAGAAACTTTGTTATCTATCATCCATGACTTTAATACTTTATTGAAGTCACTTGATATTTCTTTGGTTAGAGGCCAAGCTATGAGATGAACTCATACAAAATTGAGTGAGATTAAAAAATATTTACCAAAACCACATAGCGTTTGCTTTATTTGACCGACTTCCGCCTGTCATGTACGAGCAGCTGTAAATTACATGGGCTCCAGGCATACTAAATTATTTATCGAAGTACATAACACGTAAAACAACTTATGCAATGAACGATGAGTTACTCATATTACGAAAATTCTCGATGGAGAGAATATAAGGTGGCACTGATCCTGGTATCGCTGCTCTGCTGTGTTGTTTGTGTAATTTCTTTCACATCTCTCTTTTGCAACTGTACCGTTGACGTATGTACTCTCTGATGGACGCAATCTTGTTTCCATCATTCGTGACAAAAATCAATATAGCAGTGTTAGTATTTTAATTAACACTTTTTATACACTTAAGTTTGATCTATTTTCTATTTTAAACTAGTATGCAATAAGCGTATTTTCGGAATCAACTTCAGTTTTCACTTTACCTTTTCGATCAACTGCAAACAGGTGACCCCCAGTGATAATTTGCGTGTTGGAAAGAGAAAAAAGTTTAGCAGATACCATTTCAGATCATCCCCCTCTCTCTCTCTCTTGATAATCTCTTTTCGCAATTGACAGGGTATGAACAGTATATTATTGAAATTTGCTGAGAATTGCTACTCATACCTCTCACAGTTGTTTTATTTAAGTTAGCATCTGTTAAGTAGTGCTGTGGAAGCGTCATATCAGACAATGTTAATGAACAAAATGAACATTCGTTAACATTCTCTAGCTATATGCACTTAACAGCAAGATTTAACATAAGCTGTAAACTTACATACATATGTTGTGAGTGTACCAAATTGAATGAAGAGCCTTCCAAAATGAAAAAAAATTAGATATACGAGTACGCACTTTTTTGCTTCTTACTTTAACATTTTAAATTTTGGAATTTCAGGGTGCGTACGAAAAATTTAAAATAAAAAATAAAAAACACCCTTTGTTTAGATAAATATGCAGAAACGAGCACCAGCTCTCTTTTCTTGTTGACCTAAAAATCATTGACGATATTTATTAAAATCAACTCTTTTTTGATATTTATTTTATTACTCATTAATAAAAAATTTGATATTTTTAACAAATCGTTGCCTATTTTTTATACCCTTAAAAACATTCGGATCAATTCGATATCAATCAAACGTTGATAAAAGGGCCCGCATTCAATTCGCTTCGGTTTTGGCCTCAGAAAGTATTGTGAGATCGTGCTTTTCTAGTTTTCTAATCTCAAATTACACTTAAATCGATTTACAGAGTAAGTAAAATATCCAAACCTGTGCTTAGAGCAGAAAGATTCCAGCGCTGAGTTATATTCTACATTATTATTTCTTAAGTAGACGCAATAAATAATTTGTTGCACAAAAAAAAAATACCCCAACTTGGTATATATCTCGCAATGTCCCTAAAATTATTTTTTTCACTGTAACTGCACGCCATATTTTATGCATTTTAAATATAAATAGGAAAATCAACACTTTTCCAGAGAAACCGCAATATTCTGGATTAAAAAGGAGAAATAACTATGTAGAATTGGCAGTCTGCTAGGACAAGAGCTTGGCGTGTAACTGTGCTTAAGAATGCACAGGATATTTGCACACATATGTACGTACACATACATATAGGAAATCCATTTATGAAATATTGTTTACGAGACTTATGAATATTTCATTTATCAGACACAAAATTTACAAGACAAGTAAATTCATGAAAAATGTCTGGAACCCGCTGAGCAAAAGACAGTGTCAATGCCAAGAGTAGATAAAAGACATGATATTGAATTGAAGCGCAAAATTTTGCGATAAAAAGAAACAGAAAAGAGAAATTGTAAGTAACCAAAAATAATGTAATCATGTGGCAGCATTAGAATGACCTGTCAGCCCATAGCAACCGCCGTCAAAGCCAACTGTTCGCGGAGATTTCTCGTGCTTGTACTTGTACTCATACTTATACTTACATTCATACTCATACTCGTACTCATACTTGTACTCATCCTCATGCTAGTACTGATACTCGTTCACATACTCGCACTCACACTCATACTGATGCCAACACATGTGCTGAAAAGTATCGAGCCTAACAAAGAAGAGGTTATACTCATATCAATTAATTTTTTTCCTTTTGCGCTTATAACTAACGGAATATTTAACAATCTTAATTAATACGAAAGTTCTTCCAATAATTGGAAAAAGTGAGTAAATTATCTCGGGGTCACATTAATTAATTTAGCGATTTTCGGTGCTTAAACGCAATAAAATTTTAAAAACGTATTTAAAAATGTATTCTACTGCTTAAAATAAGTTTATATAAAACTTTTTTGAACTAGTTTATTTTGGTCTAGTTGAAAAGTAGTTACTTTTAAAATTATTTCTATAAGGTAGTAGTCTGGTAACTTACACGTTTTTTGAGGCCATGTTTGGGACATTTTTTGGTAGGGAAAATAAAATTCAATCGGTTTGATTTTCTGATATGTTATTAAAGGTATCAGAAGGTGTACAAAAAAATTTTTTTTTTAATGTTTTGATACTATTTTTGTTCACTGCAGCAATTGGCAAAAAAAAAGAGGTACAGTGGCTGGCCGGCGTGATTTCGTCACTTGTGGTCATCTGAAACAGAAAAAACAAATTGCTTATTACTCAGTGTGCTTGTCGTTCTGGCGGGTAGTAAGATCAAATGATTTTGACAAAACATAACAAAATGGCGGACTTCGTAAGAATATTGCCTTTTTTTTAAGTGGAAATCGGACTAAAAAATGGGAAGTTAGGGACGTTAGATAGAAAATTTGTTTTCACGACGGCCATCCGGAAAAACGTTGTTTTGAGAAAAACGCGTTTAAAGTTTTAGCAATTGATTATTTATAGCGCGCGCAAGTAGGAGCCGCTCTCATGTATGTGCTATAGTTTCGTCAATATTTCGAATTTCGGTCTAAAATTTGTACAGTATATTACCAATATATCGCACTTTCAAAATATGTAAAAAACCGAAATTCAAAATTTTCAAAATAAGTTACCAGACTACTACCATAAGCAAATAAAATTTCTTTCGAACTAATTTATTTCGGTCTAGTTGAAAACTAGTGCCATTGAATATTACTTCTTAGCATTTCGGTACTTAAATACATCCGGATTGACATCCCTACTTTAAACATGCATTCTACTGCTTAAAATAAGCTTATGTGAACTTCTTTTCTAACTAGTGTATTTGAGTCCAGTTGAAAACTAGTTACTTTGCACGTTATTTCTGGGCTATAAGTAGATAAAATTTTGTTCGAGCTAGTTTATTTCGGTCTAGTTGAAAACTAGTTACATTGAAAATGACTTCTAGGGATTTCCGTACTTAAATACACTTTACTTTAAATATGCATTCTACTGCTTAAAATAAGCTTATATGAAATTTTTCGCGAACTATTTTATTTTGGACTAGTTGAAAACTAGTTACTTTGAACGTTATTTCTAAGCTATAATTAGATAAAATTTTTTTCGAGCTAGTTTATTTTGGACTAGTTGAAAACTAGTTACTTTCAGCTATTTTAGTTATTTCTAGGCTATAAGTAAATAAGTAGATGTCAGAATTTTTATAAACTCCTATCCCAACTGGGAATTAGCCACCCAAGCATTTTTCTTTTTAGGACGCAGCAGTTTTCCATTCACAATTTTATATTACTTACTTTTGGAATACGCATGTATGTTCTTGGTAATTGCTGCGTATTATGTGCTTTTGAAGTGTAACATTATAAACGATTTTTCTTTTTAACTGTTCACGTGGGTCCTCACTAGGGCTAGACGGCTGCCCTAACCTACCTTTAAACGTATTATATTTACCCGCCTGTATCCATTCATAGACAGTATTATTTTAAACAATTTCACATATCAAAATTTTATATTCTGAATTTAACACATAGGCTGAAAAGTCCCGGACCTACTTTCTTGTTCAACATTAGCTTTATTCATCAACGTAATTTCCATCAAGAGTAACGCAATCATTCCAGCGCCGCTCTAACATTTCAATACCACAAAACGATTGAACGATTTATCTTTTGCCTCAAAATAGGCCTCAGTTTCAGCGTTAATCTCTTCATTCGAGCGAAATTTCTTACCGGCGAGTGATTTTTTTGGTCTGCGAACAGCCAGTAGTCGCTGGCAGCCAAATCTGCCGAATACGGTGAATATGGGAGCAACTCGAAGTTCAATTCATAGTTTTGTCATTGTTTTGATTGACTTGTGACTGACTTGGTTTTGGTCAACAGTGAGCAAACGCGGCACCCACTTTGAACAGAGTATTCTCACAGTCAAATGCTCATGCAATATAAAGCGAAAACATTTGTTTGATACCTTTACGATGTCAGCTAACTCACGCAACTTCACTTTTCGATCATTCAAAACGATTTTGTGGATTTTTTTATGTTTGCCGGTGTTGCCGCCTCATTTGAAGTCAGCAAATCATCGTTTTATTGTTGTTTCTGTTGGCGCGGAGTCCACGTACCACTTTTGAAGTCATTGCTTCACTCGAACGGTATTTTTTCCCATCGAGAAGCAATGCAAAATTAAAACACGAACTTCTTTTTAATCCATCTTTTTCAAAAGAATAAAAAAAAGTAGCGTCACTTTTAACGCAATAATTCTCGAACTAATGTGTAGAATATCATAAAATTTTAACAGCTGTCTTTTTAAAGTTGGTACTCACTGAAAAAAAGATGAACGCGATAAAACAGTGTCCAGAACTTTCCAGCCCATATGTTATATGGGAGATATACCTTATGATCAGAAGGTATCAGAAATGTTTAAATAAAACAAAACATAGTTAAATTTCAAGCAAATTTATTTTATCTCCTTCAAAATATGTCCCGTTTGAAGCAACACACATGTGCCAACGTTTAACCCGGTCCTCCATGCACCCCTGACAGGCCGACGGAGGGCCGGCCTTCAGCTCTTTCGTCGCATTCTCTTTGATCTCCTCTATCAACTGAAATCTCCTTCCTCGAAGTGGTAACTTCAACTTGGCAAACAAAAAGAAGTCGCACGGGGCCATATCAGGTGAATACGGTGCTTGCACGATGGTATTTACTTGGTGTTTGGTCAAATAATCCAGCACGATTTGCGCTTGGTGCGATGGCGAGTTATCATCATGCAACATCCAAGAATTGTTTGCCCACATTTCCGGCCATTTGCGACGTACCGCATCTCTCACGGAAATCCGAACCGATGCATTTCTCAATGATAGCCACACACCAACTCATTCGGCTGCTGCTCTAAGTCGACTTAATTTTATAAAATTGCCTATAATATGATACAATAATTTTTAGGAGACGATTTCACTTCTTCTTTTTAGCCGCACATCGTCGCTATCTGAGAGAAATCGTGGTTTGTATTCTATGTGAAGACAATTTATTAAAAAAGATTTACCTTTTCGAGGTTGGATAATTAAACAAGACAAAGCTAAACATATCACCGACCACGACGAGGAGAGAATAGCGATAACGCGGCTAAAGAACAACAAAGCCGCGGGTGCCGACGGACTGCCGGCTGAGCTATTCAAACATGGCGGCGAGGAGCTGGTAAGGTGCATGCATCAGCTCCTATGCAAAATATGGTCGGATGAAAGCATGCCTGCCGATTGGAATTTAAGTGTGCTCTGCCCAATCCATAAGAAGGGCGATCCTGCAATCTGTGCCAATTACCGCGGGATTAGTCTTCTAAATATCGCCTATAAGGTTCTAGCGAGCATATTGTGTGAAAGGCTGAAGCCCACCGTCAACCAACTGATTGGACCTTATCAGTGTGGCTTTAGACCTGGAAAGCCTACCATCGACCAAATATTCACAATACGCCAAATCTTGGAAAAGACCCATGAAAGGAGAATCGACACATCGACCATCTTTTCGTCGATTTCAAAGCTGCATTCGACAGTACGAAGAGGAGTTATCTGTATGCCGCGATGTCTGAATTTGGTATCCCCACAAAACTAATACGGCTTTGCAAGATGACGTTGCTCAACACCAGCAGCGCCGTCAGAATTGGGAAGGACCTCTCCGAGCCGTTTGATACCAAACGAGGTTTCAGACAGGGAGCCGCAGAACTAAATCGCTCAGGCACAATATTTTATAAGAGCGTACAAGTGTTGGCGTATGCCGCTGATATTGACATTATCGGCCTTAACAACCGCGCTGTTAGTTCTGCCTTCTCCAAACTGCATAAAGAGGCAAAGCGAATGGGTCTGGTGGTGAACGAGGACAAAACGAAGTACCTCCTGTCTTCAAACAAACAGTCGGCGCACTCGCATATCGGCACCCACGTCACTGTTGACAGTTATAATTTCGAGGTTATAAAAGACTTCGTATACTTAGGAACCAGCATTAAGACCGATAACAATGTCAGCCTTTGAATCCAACGTAGAATCTCTCTTGCCAACAAGTGCTACTTTGGACTAAGTAGGCAACTGAGTAGTAAAGGCCTCTCTCGACGAACAAAACTAACACTCTACAAGACTCCCATCATGCCCGTCCCAACGTATGGCGCAAAAGCTTGGACGATGACAACATCCGATGAAGCGACTCTTGGAGTGTTCGAGAGAAAGATTCTGCGTAAGATTTTTGGATCTTTGCACGTTGGCAACGGCGAATATCGCAGACGATGGAACGATGAGCTGTATGAGCTTTACGACGACATAAATATAGCGCAGCGAATAAAGATCCAGCGGCTACGTTGGCTAGGTCATGTCGTCCGAATGGATACAAACGCTCCGGCTCTGAAAGTATTCGATGCAGTACCAGCTGGTGGTAGCAGAGGAAGAGGTAGGCCTCCTCTGCGTTGGAGAAAGATCAGGTGGAGAAGGACTTGGCTTCACTTGGTGTGTTGAACTGGCGCCGGTTAGCACGAGAAAGAAACGACTGGCGCGCTTTGTTAAACTCGGCCAAAATCGCGTAAGCGGTTATAGCGCCAATTAAGAAGAAGAAGAAGCTAAACATATCAATTGGATATTTTTTAAATTTGAAATAATTTTCTCCATAAAAAATGTACTCAATTCAACTCGACTTATTTAATCTGAAATCGCAAATAAGCACTTCTTTGTTGATTGTTTTGCCTTACACCTTCAAGGGTAATTCGTTGTTCTACAAAGGATGTCTTGTTGAAGAGCTTCTTTATGGCACAAATGCATGCAGAAGTTGATTCGTAGGTCGCTGGGAGGCAAACGTTAATGAAAAATATTAATTTCTTAGTATCATACTAACATAAGCGCATCTTATCTAGAGTGGTTTGTATAAATTAAAAGATCAGACTTGTGTTTGCGGCAGCAACCATATTTATGTTGCCTTCAATCCACTACTTAAACCAAGCCCACGTAAAGCAAATCGAGGACGCTTTCCAGGAATTTAGTTACCGCAAAACCAAAGGTTGCAGTTACTTAGTGTGCCGGGTTCAAAACGCTTGCCATTATCACACCCTCTCATTGAAGAATATTCGCAGTATTAAGGGGCCGGCTTCATTCATGCATTGTTGCTGTAGAGTGTCGTTGACAAAAGTTGTATCAGCTGCATCACCCTGAGCGCGGCTAAGCGTTAATTGGGAGAAGATAATGAAGAGTTTTCTCAGCGGATTCAATGATACTTTAAAGTGATTGATGCGTTAAAGTGACTGAGCTGGGAAATGGAGCAGATTTTGCCAACACACTAACTTATGCGGGTATGTGCTGTGAGTTTTTATAAATTTTTATAAATGAAATACAATCCCCTCTATCAGTAATTTCCTCGCCTTGTCACAAAATTTATTTCTTTTGATGTAAAACTTCGTACAACAATCAATTTGCATATTTTATTGATGACGTAATAGATCGAGGGCATCATGAAGAAAGCATGAGAACATTACTTGAACATGAAACAATAAAGAAACAACAACAAACAATAGCCAGAGTGGGAATGAAGCAATGCGCAACAATAAAAAGTAGAACGTTGAGAGCTATGAAAATAGCCATAATCGTCAATTGTCAAAAGGCAACAAAACTAACAATAACCAAATGTGCATGCATACTTACGCACTTAAATCTTCACACAAATACATACAATTATAGTCTGTGTCAGAAGAAAAGAACCGGGTTTTTCCTTGTAACTTCAAGATATATTTCGTTCTGCTTTTTGCTGCGCAATAGTCCAAGGGCTAAGCCGCCACTGCTAACTCATGTTAGTGTTGTTCGAAGCTTTCCTGTAAGCGCAACCAAACAAAAATGAGGGAGAAGTACGCGAAACTTTGCACGCATTCGAAAAGGCCGAAATTATTTTATGCCACGGCTGCAAAGGTGATTAAAAAATCAAAAAAAATTGTTGTGATGTGGAATCAGCGGTGTAAAGTGTAAAAAAATTTTGATGACGTGTCCGAGCGCGGCTTGAAGCGAGTGATGACAAAACAGCATGACGACTGAAGAAGGCGAACATATCCTACCGTCCCACATCATCAAAACCACTACTATCAGAAAAAAAACATCGAGAAACGCAATGATTGGGCTACCGAAAAAATGGAATGCGATTGGAGTAAAGTTGTTTACTCGGATGAAGCAACTTTCTGGGCTTGGGTTCCACTTAAGTGAGCTTGGTCCACGAGCCAGAATAAACTCATATAGCGCACTGTTTAACACCCGGTGAAAGTGAATGTTTAGGATAGCTTCTCCGAGCACGGTTTCGGGTGTTACGAACTCTTCACTCAAAATTTGAACGCCGAGAATATGGTCGAAGTTTGCAATCGAGGACTTTTGAAGCCGGTGAAAAAGACGTATCCAGGAAAAAGCAATGATTGAGTCTTTCAAGGGGATAATGACGCAAAAAAACAAAGTCGATTCGGTAAGGCCTGAAAACAAAAAAATGGCGACACAGTAATGAACTGGCCTTCCCTGTCCCCAGACGCTGAGCCCATTGAAAATGTGTGGGGTACTATGAAAAAGCATCATGCCGGAAGGCCAGTCCATGATTTAAAGCAACTCGTGCATCAAGTTCGCAAGATCTGGTGCTCTTTGTCGACGAGCTAGAAAGAAAAGCTGGTTCAAAGTATGCCTTGAAGGTGTTGGGCTATACTCGACAACGATGGAGACTACATGGCTTATTGAGTAATGGCGACTCGTAGGTTTGAACATACTTTCATGTAAAAAAAATTTTTAAATATACATAACTTTTATACTTCATGAATAATCGCGGTACCTTTTTTCAGACGCAGACTGTATATGTAAAGGGTTTTCCAATAACAGGTGTTAGGTGTTAAACAGGAGGGATGATGAACGATTTTTTATGGCCGGAATTGGGTGGTATTGATCTGGATAATGTTTATTTTCAACAAGGCGGTGTTAAGTGCCACACAATCAACGAAGCCATTGAACTTTTACGGGAAAAGTTTCCGGACCGTGTTATCTCTCGAAGAGATGATCACAATTGGCCACCGAGATCTTGTGATTTAACACCTTGTGACTATTTTCTTTAGGGCCACGTGAAAAAGAAGGTCTACGCCAACAGCCCAGAGCCGATTCAAGACCTCAAAGATGAAGTTCGTGAGGCTATCGAGGACATAGGGCAGCCACCTTGCAATTCGATTATGGAAAATTCCATGAAAAGGATATTGTCCTGTAAGCGTGGTCTTGGTGGTCATTTGCCTGATGTTATTTTCCACTATTAACGGCATACCTTCCTCTTTATAATGAAATAAAAATCCGATCATTTATGTTAAAAAATATAATTTTTCTTTGAATATCAAAACCTCACCTCTTATTGGAGAACCCTTTACATACATAACCTCTAACGCATACACAATTGCATACTACTAGGCGCTATCAATGAAAGCGTATTTCGCGCAATAAAATGGCGATAGAAATGGGGAGGCGGCAACAAAAAAAGTGAAGATATATCGCAAATGCAGCCTGTGCTAGAATCGGTAGCAGTAGAGGAGTGCGAAAAAGCAACCAAAACGTCATAAATGTTGGCACAATAAGCAAATAATTTGCTAAATAAGCGCGTCGCAAAGCAAAGCGGTGAACTCAAATATACAAGTACACGCACCCACACGTGCACACATGAATTTGCTCATGCTCATCCTTACACAGGATATATGAATCAAATGCTTAGCTAGCTCAGCACTTTGTCTACGCAATTTTAAAACTACTATAAAACGCCTACGCACGCAGTTCATTTCTAGAAAATCCTGCTCTGCAGCACCCTAAAAAGACCAAAAGCAACTAGATTGCTTGGGAGTCAACGACGCAACATCGGAGTCAACTACAATAGCACAAACAGCAACGCCAACACCAATATCACCAACGCAATTGTGGGCAGCATAACAAAAAATTAATAGCTATAAGAAAATACTTTGTATAGCTGCTGCTGCTGCTGCTGCTGCTGCTGGTCCATTCCAAACCAACCAATAGTGCAAGACCTCACCCACTCTCAGGCTAATAGTTTTGGCCCGTAACATAGGCCACGAAACGCCCGCCACACTGCACAGCGCACAACTACAGATTTCTTACACTTTTGCGGGCGCTACAAAGTCTCGGTGCGCATACACACAACCAATCAACCCAGCACTGGCCACCAACAACGACTGGTTGCGGCTGAGTGTGTTGTTCGTTCGATACTCTCGTACACTTGTTACCACACTACTATTCCACACTAGCGCGCCATTCTAGTAATCTATCGAGTACGTGCACATTCATCGTAACAAGTCGTAGTGGCGCGGAAAGCCCCATTCATGGCTATGCGAGTATCTATGGTAAACCAGTTACTTGGCTGATTCATCAGTACTTGTAACGCCGACGCGTGTGGGTGCTGCCGCCACAGCGTCAGACTGTTGGTCTGACATCACAAATGCTATCTGCTATGAGCTCAGACTTAGCACTACTCCGCCAACTACTTATGAACACACACACATACACACATGCACACATACTTGTTCGTATTATATCTGCTGTGTAATAGAAAAATCGCATTTAAATATTGTCCTATACCTCTAATGTATGCTAGCGTGTTGCAGGACGTGGTCGTATTCAAAGGAACTCTCGTACATGTGAGTATGGAAAGCGCTTGGCTTGCGCTGCTGCGTTGCCGTTGCTGCTGCTTGGTTACTACGCTGGCGATCATAAAAATGCTTTATGAGTAGCTGTGGAAAATAGCTTTCAAGACAGTGTATCGGAATAGACTAAAAAGTAGTAATGCAAGGTGGCGCAAAATTAATCACCCTATCTGCCTCTGGTAAACTAACACATGGGCTAAAAAGTAGTAATGCAAGGTGGCGCAAAATTAATCACCCTATCTGCCTCTGATAAACTAACATATGGGCTAAAAGTCCCGGGCCTAGCACATAGATGGCACTAGTTTTATTGCATTCATCTTTTTTTTCACTTAGTATGCAGCTCACAACGGCCGGGATTAGCCCACGTATCCTCTGGTTAGCTTCCGAACACCCGTTCTGGAGTGAGCTAACGTGAGAAGGCGAAGCATTCCAGGATAGCTGGTTGTGCGCTGGGTTTGGGACCCGCCACTTAAAAATCCCCCCCAATGAAAAGATTATAAAAGCCTCGGATGAGAACTGCCCTTACTGATGACGACCCCTGCAAACGAAATAAGGAATATGATTTGAGGGCATGCACCTGGAATGTCCGGTCCCTTAATGGGGAAGGTGCCTCTGCCCGGCTGGTTGATGCCCTCGTGAGAGTAAAGGCTGACATCACTGCCATCCAAGAGATGCGATGGACGGGGCAAGGTAAGAAAAACATAGGACCTTGCGACGTCTACTACTCCTGCCTTGTAAAGGAGCGCAAATTCGGTGTCGGATTTGTTGTGGGAGAGAGAGACTTCGTCGCCAAGTACTGTCGTTCACTCCGGTGGACGAGCGTCTCGCAATAATCCGCATCAAAGCGGGATTTTTTAACATCTCGCTAATTTGCGCCCACGCCCCGACGGAAGAGAAGGACGATGCGACCAAAGATTCCTTCTATGCACGCCTGGAACGTTCCTATGAGCGCTGCACCCGCCACGACATAAAAATCGTGCTTGGCGACTTCAACGCCAGGGTGGGCAAGGAGGGAATTTTTGGTCCCACAGTCGGAAAATTCAGCCTGCACAACGAAACATCCGGTAACGGACAGAGGCTGATCGACTTCGCCGGGGCCCGAAACATGGTAGTCTGCAGCACCAGATTCCAGCATAAAAAGATACACCATGATACATCATGTTGTGATAGATGGAAGACACGCTTCTAGTGTATTAGATGTACGTACGATCCGAGGACCCAACATCGACTCGGATCATTACCTTGTTGCAGCCAAACGCACCCGCCTCTGTGCAGCAAAAAACGTACATCTACCTACGCAAAGAATGTTCGACATCGAAAAGCTGCAATCCCAACAGACAGCCAGAAGATTCGCCACTCGACTCTCACTCCTGCTCTCCGAAAGCACTGCCCAACAAATCGGCATGCGCGAGCAATGGAGCAACATTTCTCGTTCCCTACGTACCGCCGCCGAAGAAGAAATCGGATTCCGGCGAGCCCGAAAAAACAATTGGTACGACGAGGAATGTCATGCTGCCGCAGAAAGAAAAGATGCCGCCTATAGAGCCACGCTGCGATCGGGCGCAACGCGAGCCATGTGGGATCGCTACAGAGAGCTGAAAAAGGAAGAGAGACGTATTATCCGACAGAAGAAACGAGAGGCCGAAATACGTGAGTGCGAGGAGCTTGAGATGCTGGCCAATAGGAACAACGCCCGAAAATTCTACCAGAAAGTTCGGCGGCTTACAGAAGGTTTTAAGACCGGGGCGTTTTCCTGTAAGAACAAAGACGGCGATCTGGTGACTGACGTACAGAGCAATCTTAAATTATGGGGGGAACACTTCTCGAACCTGTTAAACAGTGACAGCTGCGCATGTCATAGAGAATGTGAAGATCCCGATACCCCAATCGATGACGACGGAATTGTAGTTCCGTTACCCGACCATGACGAGGTGAGAATAGCGATAATGCGGCTAAAGAACAACAAAGCCGCGGGCGCCGACGGACTGCCGGCTGAGCTATTCAAACATGGCGGCGAGGAGTTGGTAAGGTGCATGCATCAGCTCCTATGCAAAATATGGTCGGATGAAAGCATGCCTGCCGATTGGAATTTAAGTGTGCTCTGCCCAATCCATAAGAAGGGCGATCCTGCAATTTGTGCCAATTACCGAGGGATTGGTCTTCTAAATATCGCCTATAAGGTTCAAGCGAGCGTATTGTGTGAAAGGCTGAAGCCCACCGTCAACCAACTGATTGGACCTGTGGCTTCAGACCTGGAAAGTCTACCATCGACCAAATATTCACAATACGCCAAATCTTGGAAAATACCCACGAAAGGAGAATCGACACACACCATCTTTTCGTCGACTTCAAAGCTGCATTCGACAGTACGGAAAGGAGTTACCTGTATGCCGCTATGTCTGAATTTGGTATCCCCGCTAAACTAATACGGCTATGTAAGATGACGTTGCTAAACACCAGCAGCGCCGTCAGAATTGGGAAGGACCTCTCCGAGCCGTTTGATACCAAACGAGGTTTCAGACAGGGTGACTCACTGTCGTGTGACTTATTTAACCTGATGTTGGAGAGCATCGTACGAGCCGCAGAACTTAATCGCTCAGGCACAATATTTTATAAGAGCGTACAATTGTTGGAGTATGCCGATGATATCGATATCATCGGCCTTAACAACCGCGCTGTTAGTTATGCCTTCTCCAAACTAGATAAGGAAACGAAGCGAATGGGTTTGGTGGTGAACGAGGACAAAACGAAGTACCTCCTCTCTTCAAACAAACAGTCGGCGCACTCGCGTATCGGCACCCACGTCACTGTAGACAGTTATAATTTCGAGGTTGTAAAAGACTTCGTTTATTTAGGAACCAGCATTAACACCGATAACAATGTCAGCCTTGAAATCCAACGCAGAATCTCTCTTGCCAACAAGTGCTACTTTGGACTAAGTAGGCAACTGAGCAGTAAAGTCCTCTCTCGACGAACAAAACTAACACTCTACAAGACTCTCATCATGCCCGTCCTGACGTATGGCGCAGAAGCTTGGACGATGACAACATCCGATGAAGCGACGCTTAGAGTGTGCGAGAGAAAGATTCTGCGTAACATTTTTGGACCTTTGCACATTGGCAACGGCGAATATCGCAGACGATGGAACGATGAGCTGTATGAGCTTTACGACGACATAGACATAGCGCAGGGAATAAAGATCCAGCGGCTTCGTTGGCTGGGTCATGTCGTCCGAATGGATACAAACGCTCCGGCTTTGAAAGTATTCGATGCGGTACCAGCTGGTGGTAGCAGATGAAGAGGAAGGCCTCCTCTGCGTTGGAAAGATCAGGTGGAGAAGGACTTGACTTCACTTGGTGTGTCCAATTGGCGCCGATTAGCACGAGAAAGAAACGACTGGCGCGCTTTGTTAAGCTCGGCCAAAATCGCGTAAGCGGTTATCGCGCCAATTAAGAAGAAGAAGGTGAGGGCGATGAGATGAATTGTCGACTCGATGGATGCCGCAATTGCTCGTTAACAATAGTCAGGTGGCAATTGGGGTTCTGAGCCTTGTCACTCTCACTTTTAAACTTGTACTCAACTCTCTCAACGCGAATAATCTGCTCAGGATATGTGAATATACGTCTTCTCCTTTATGCCGAAGATATTGTTTTCCTGGCGAATAACCCTAAAGTCATGCAATCCATGATTAATAATCTGGAGAAATACTGCGCTGAATGTAATATGGATGTAAATCTAAATAAATGGGAGATGATGGTCTTTAGAAAAAATGGACGACTTTCTTAGGCAGAAAGAGGTTGGTACCAAGGTGAAGAAATTAAATTGGTGGCCGAATATAAATACCTTAGTGTCATTCTTACACCCAAAATGGCATTCGGTAAGCACTTAGAAGCCAGAAATACCCTAGCAAAAGCTAGTATTAATTGCATATTGAACGAAACCATTTATTTCACTAAAATCAAAATAGAAGCTGTTCCAAGTGGTATGCAGAGCGATACAAAACTACGCAGAACAAGGTTGGGGGTATCCCTTATTCAATGAAGTAAATAAACATTAAAAGAATCCTCAAACTACCTGAGTTCACTCCGAATTATGCAATAACACATTTATTCTTTAGAGGTACACATGAAGTATATCTGGAAAACCATTTATAAATACAATTCCGACAGACTCCCACACAAACTAACACAAGGCAACTTAAGTAAAAATGTGTTTTGGCTTAAGCATCTGAACGATATGGGAATGGAGTTCGGTCTGAAGTTTGACGAAAACATCACCGCTATAGACTGGCAAGATCGCTGTGTGCAATTTCTTACCAAAATGAAAATAAAAGATCTCAACATGGCAAGGAAATAGCACAGTCAAGTGTGACGCGAATTTATAAACATTTAGACTACTCAAAAAGGGAATCATTTAATAAAGAAGATATGCGGTCAGCTGACATTTCAACAAATTTCAAAGCAAGTTGTGGTTTACTGAAACTAAATGCAACTACGTATGGAAATGCTCAGAAAATATGCGCCCTCTGCAATTTAAACGAGGAAGAAGATATGCAGCGCCTCTTAGGAAGATGTTCGGTACTGAAGGAGATCAGAACAAGATACCTTAAGATACCTAAGCGCAGCGAAGCTAAATGAAGCAAAAGTAATAGATATACTTAACGGCCACAATTGGAAAGGACTAACTTGCTTTGTATACTCAGGCTTACGCTAAAGAGAATTTCTTATAGCAGAGCTTAAGTTTTGATTAATTTTTGATTTATTTGAGCTGTGACAGACAACATTTTTATTGCCACAAATTTGTTATTTCTTGCTTTATGTATTTATATATTTAAATGAATAATTCATTTAATAAATTATTGAAATGTAAGAAGCAATATTTATAAATAAATAAAGAATTACTACGACTACGGCTAATCTGGTCAATAAAGTTTTCCACCTGGGGCTTACATCTTTCATTCGGTGCTTGGCCGAGCTGCTCTTCCGATTTGAGTTGTGCGTGTTGATAATTTTCCACAAATGCAGGAACCAACAGTTTTAAGCCGCCTCCGAGATGTAGGTGATTTTTATAACGAACTTTTTTATGGCAGAAATACACTCGGTGGCTTGCCATAGTCTGTCGAGGAGCGAGCGCTATTAGAAAAAACGTTTTCTAACATTTTGGTGTCAAGCCTAAAGGTTCGAACCCGGTAGTTAATACCAAATGGTAGTCACGCACCAACCCATTCGTTCACGGCGGCCGGGTACGATACACTAGACAGGGCTAGGAGGTTAAACTGCTACCTATCCAGAATTGACCCCGACATATTAAACATGTGAAGCCATCCCGCACGACACTAACAACCTTTTCACATGCCCCATCAAACCCACTCATCTAACACGCCGCTCCCTCTGGACCCAACATATCAAAAGAGCAAGTTTCCTTGTCCTACCGCTAGATGAGCTAGACGAAGATGACCGGGGACTTGCACTACGCTGACAGAGCAAAATTAACTGCTAAAACAACACCAACAACTACGGCGACCGAGCTTAAAGTCCCATTAAATGCAGTTCAATGGTTCTGGAGATTAGCTTGTTCAAACACAGAGAGAGACACAATGTTTTTATGTCTTATTATACTGTATAACCGCTTCTAATGGGTGCATCCATTAGACGAAGGCGAATATTCCTTTGGGCGAACATTTTTCCCTATACCCTTTCTTAGCTATCCGAACAAATTACCCTCTCTTGAGCGAAGCCCTCCTTTGACTGGACAAAAGTTGGTTAATGTTGTGGGTTTGTCCAAGAGAGGTTTCACTGTATTCTGTTGTATACAACATCACCCGTTATAAGTTTTTTTGATAATATTTCAAATACACAGAAAGGATAGTTTTACATTTTTATTACTTGTAGAATAAATTTTCGAAAACTCTGCTTTGATAGCCAATTAAATTACATATTTCGAATCCGGAATACGTATTTTTTTTAAATTATTTCTTTAATTTCTTGCTTATTTATTGCGCGACTGACACACTGTTATATTGGAATAATCCATAGTTATTGCTTTCGAAATGTCAACTGAGTAGGTTTTATTCACATACGAATCGTATTCCACCCCACAACTCAGCAGTACAATAAATATTTCCGTGCCTGCTGAGTATCTTTAGTTTGCAGCTACGAGTTTTAAGTATTTCGTAGTCTTCTGCTACAAAGCTTCCGTTCACTTCTCAGCCTTCCACCGGCACTTGCTCATTCATTGTTGACTTTCTACATCAAAAGTATTTGTATTTCCACTACTTGCGCACACAAACACTTACTCGTACTATGGCATGTTTTTCCTAATGACATTTACGCGAGGATTCTAATTTATTGCAGTGAGTAGAAGGCGAGTAAATTTCCAGCAACCTACTTGCTTGACCGCTTCCGCAATCCTTTACTTGTATAGCCAACCAGGCATTCCGCCAACCCATGAACCAACCAACCAACCAGCCAACTCTCTTTGCCTTCCTCGTATGCACTACTCGCACTCTTTCCTTCTTGCACACCTACACAATCTTACCGTCCGCATACTGCTGGCAGCAGAGCATTTGCTCGCCAATAATATCCGCTTTTATAAGAGTATTTATTGGCATAAATAAAATTTGCTACATTTCAGCAACAAATAATGAGCAAACTTCCGTTCTGTCCCATTTTGTCGGTCGCCATATGAATGCAAAGAGTATGCAATGTTAGGAGAGTCAGGAGAAAATGGGGAGACGCGGAGATGAGGAGCTCTATTTTATATTTTGCGATGGTGTAGAAAAGCGGCGAAAGGCTTAAATTTCAGTGCGCGGTATTTTCTATGAATGAGCTCCCTCCGTGTCACGCGCTTCGTATTCTCTGCTGATTTTTGACGTTGATTTTCGAGCACCTGTGGTGAGTTGAGATTTAGCGGAAAATATTTGTATGAAGAAACTTAAATGAATGGAAATATTTTCCTTGAAATTCGAGCGTAATCTGTAAGGGAAAATAAGATAAAATTGAAATGGGTAGGTAAATTTACCTCGAAATTTACGTACACAACTAGGACATTAATTATATTTGTATTTTTTTTTTGATTCGTGCATTTTGCTAGGCTTTGAAATAAATGCATGGAGGGACCTACAGTTTCAAGCCGACTCCGAAAGGCAGGTATATTTTATGAGGAAGAAAACGGCATTTTGATGTTCATGTGTAATGTTTATTGCTATTGCACTTTGCTCGCTTTTTACCCTATGCTTAGGCGCCCGCAGGTCTCTTCCCTTTTCTATTTCATAATTGTGAGTACTCCATTTTTCATCGCGAACTAAACAGCATGGGCTTATTTTGGACCCGTCTGTAGTATTTTTTTAGTAAATACAGGTACATTTACAATATAATTCGGTCTCTTTAGTTTTACAATATTAGTTTCCGAAGAGTCTCGGCTGCTTAAAAAAAATAAAAATTTTGAAAAAAATCGTTTGAAATTTGTTTCTAAAAATAGTTCAAAAAATATATCAAAAAATCTAACCCTATTTCCAAGAATAATATAAATGTAATATGCAGTAGATGCCGAAGCTGAATGGGTTGGCGCGTGACTACCATTCCGAAGTGCACAGAACCAATAGATTGAAAACGTGTTTTACGAGCTTTTTATAAAAAACCAGCTATCTTTTGGAAGCGGCATAAAACTGTCATTTCGTCTATTTGTGGAACAACAACAACACCTACACCACAAATTTGAAGAGGAGCTCTGCGAAACACCCAAAAGAGTGTAAGCACTAATTACGTATATATAATAACTAATACAAAATCTATGCTTAAACTTCTAAAGACGCAAAAAATGTTGTTCCAAGGGTTCAGCGTGGCCACCAGCTAGCCTCCGTAACGGGTTGGTAGGGAGTGTCTTGTAAAGGCGTTGCATCTTTTCTTTCAAAAGTGTACCACGAAGATATTTTGGAAGGCGTTGTGAAGCAGTTGAGCAGTACTCTCTTCCATGGAGAGCATTAGATCTTCCAATAAAATTCTGCTCCAGCCCATAAGGCAAAACCACCCAGCACTGGCTAAAAAATAATATATATATATATAGAACATGAAATATATACCGAAGTTTCAGCCAAATCAAAAATATGCCTTCGAGAAAAGTGCTGATAGTGAATTTTTCTTTGCTAACCAAAATTAGTATATCCAGCAGCCGATCTGTGTTACATAGTAAGAATCAGATCACAGTAGGAGTGCGACTTAGGACTCTAGACTACCTCGATGAGTGAGGAAGCGAAATACGAATGAATGAATATGTAAGGTAACACACAAGCCAAAGTTTTTGTTCCACAAACATCAGCAGAGAAGTCGTTTTAATGTTCCACGGGCTTCTTTATGGCTTCACAAGGCGAACCGAGTATGCGTCGATGAGTGAGGAGGCGCAACATTAATGAAAAAATAGGTAAGGCCATGATTAGGTAAGGCAATATAAAATCTAAAGATTTTGTGCTACAAATATCAACAAAGAAGTCATTTGGATATTTTTAATTTTTCATTGTTTTCAGAACTGTTACGAGTACTAGTCTTTTTACTGGTCACTGAAGAGCAAGAAAAAGCAGAGCAGGCAGCAGAAAGACGCACATTTTGGATCACCAAAAATAGATGCACATGACCCAAATTACGTCTTCGTAAAATATCTTGTTAGGTTGCTTAGTTCTAGGTGGTGTATGAAGGCCTTTTACATCCTATCTGCTTAGAAATAAAAGCATGCGTACGTATGCAAAAAAAAAAAAATCCAAACAAAAATAATGGGAAAGTGTGTCACAATAAAATAAATATTTCGCCTAACACTCAGTTGCGTCTTAATCCATTTAAGTTCCAAATTGCATTGACATACCATTTACCAAATTTTAATTGTGTTTGTATTTATAGTCTTTTGTAGTACTGCTGACGAAATTTCCGCTTCTACTGAACATAAATAGTTAAATTTTTTGTCCCCTAACCATAAAGAAAGTAGTTGCTATTGATGTATGTATGTAAGTACCACGGCACTTGCGCGGGCGAACAAAAAGCAATTGCGTGCACGCCTACAAGAATCCACAAATGAAGAGCAAATGAAGGCAAGCTAAACACCAGAACTTATGGTATATCTAACAAAGCGAAGACTTTGACATCATTTTTGACGTGCTGTGCGGGCGTTATTTCATAAAACTATTGTTATGTAGCGAATAAAGAAGTTCCGAAAAATTGCCATTGCACGCATAGCAAAACCAAATTGGCATTAAAACAAAATGAATGAATCTAAAATATTTTCAATGAGTAAGTGCAGGCCTGGAAGCTATGAATGCGAATGCTTTGGAGGGGTGAGGGGTATGGTAAATGCGCACATACATATCTAATATTAAGTGCCAAATACAAATGGCAATAAGTAAATATGAGTTATACCAACAATAACTAAGTACACAATTGAATGCAAAAGATGAATGACTACTTTTATGCGACGCCTTCAAATAAATACTTGGAGGGGCGGAAATGAAATTTGGCGAAAAGTTCTAAACAGTTGTAGGGGAAGGAATTGAATTTGTGTTAAATGACAATAAGTTGGAAGGAAGGAAATGTAGTGTGAGGGAGTTAGGGAGAGTGAGTAGGTGTGAGCGAGGTAGTGTGAGTGAGTTGGAGTGAGCGAGTTAGTGTGAGTGAGTTGGTGTGAGCGAGTTAGTGTGAGTGAGTAGGTGTGAGCGTCATGTTTTATGCAGAGTAATAATTATTTGGTTGTAACTGCCATTAATGGCGCCAGGCAGATTATATTTAGCACAAAATTTTATTTAATAATCATATCAATACTATATAAGTAGATGTGCGTAGGCAAGTGCGCATAAAACATGAAGAGACACTCGCGGGAGGTGAGAAAATTACTTGAAGGTTTTGGAATGGGATGAGGTAAAATTGACTAAATTAATGAGAGTTGAGAGTAACAGTAGCTGAGAGGCAGAAAATTGTTGTGAATGACTGAAAATGGTGTGGGAGTAGTTGTGCCTAGTAACGGTTATACATAAGAGCGTCCTGCTATAATTGGTAATTGTTTGTGATTTGTTTTCAATTAGTGTATGTCATTTTTGTATCAATATAAAAATTGGTAAGTTTTATTGGGCTTCTTAAAAAGTGCAATAACAAATTTGAGCAAAATAGGGAACACTTTTTAAAACGGATCTAGTGACAGTGCACAGTTAAGGAATAAGGGGTAGTCAGAATAAAAAAAATGGATTTTTTGTTTGCATTTTCGATTTCGAAAATTCGAAGTGAATCCGACAAATACTTTTCGAGTTATTCAACAATTAACAAAGGGCGCTCGGGCGCTCCGGAGCGTTCGAGAGTAAGTAGCGAAACTGTAAATGCGTTTTTCTCAAAAACGCTTGGTAGATTTAATAAAATAAGAATAAAATTTTTACTGATTTTCAAAAACATAAAAAACTTTTTTTTTTCAAAAATTTCGATATTTTTTTAACAATTAATTGTCGGTTTTTTTCTCCAAAATCTGAAAAATATTTCTTGAGGCCGCCATATTGTTATTTTTGAAAATTTTTTTAAACAATTAATTATCGGTTTTTTTCTCGAAAATCTGAAAAATATTTCCTGAGGCCGCCATATTGTTAATTTCGACAAAAAAAAAACACAAAAAAGCTTAGATCGGGCAAAAAATTATGTATTAATACAAGTAAATTCTCTTGTCCGACTGATTTTAGACGAATTTCCAAGGACTTGTGATGATCACCGCAAGGGACTTCTGGAGAAACGGGCTCCACACAAACAGCGATAACTTTCACAATTATAATTTTTTTTTTTAAATTTGCTAAGGTCAAGTCGAAACTTGATGTATTGATGCTATGTTTTTATTTTTGTAAAATAAAGCAATTGACTAGCAAAAAAAAATTATTGAAAATCATCACTTTTTCGGGCCTCCGACTACCCCTAACCCCTTAAACAAGTTAAAAGGTGGTTAGTGACATAAGGGATGCAGTGATTGTTGTTGGTATTGTTGTTATACTATTATTATTGTTGTTGTTGCTGTTATTATTAATGTTGCATGAAACATTGTCCGTAAATTTTAAATGACATTCTTTATATGCAATTGGCGCTTATATCCTTTGTTGGGTGTTTGGCCCGCAGATCTTCTTTGGTAAGTGGATGTTGCTGGATTATCATCTTTTTTTGTTAAACATATTCGGCTCTTGCATATCCACTTCTATTAGTTTTTAATAAATCATTAGCTTATAGACAATGCTTGGAAAGTTCCTTCTATCACACCTGCATTCAAAGCTGGGAATAAAAACGACATCGCGAGCTATGGACCTAATTCCAAACTTTCAACGCCTTCAAAGCTGTTTGAGTAAGTTGTAAAAATTTGCTACTTACCTGTAAAACGTAATATATCAAATAATAAAAATGGTTTTATGGCCGGTAGGTCAACGGCCACTAATTTTGCTGTTTTTCAAATTTTGTATGTCGGCTTTCAATAACAGGCTTTAAGTTGATGTTGCTTATACGTATTTTTGAAATAGGGCCTGTCACTCAACCTTAATCTCAAAACTAATAAGTTTTGGGTTTCACTCTATTTTCCTTAAATGGATTAAGTCGTACCACTTCAATCGTGAATGTGAAGTTATTGTCCATGATGTACTGGGTCCGGCACTCGAAGTGTAACCAACTTCAGACTGCCCGTGCATCAGCGGTCAGTTAGTTGGCTAAATGACAGTCCAGAGTATTGCTTACAAGCGCGCGGAAAAGCATTTTTCCGAGAGTAAACGCGAAAAAAGAAAATCAGTAATGGATTTCAAACGTAAGCGATTTCATTATATTTGGGTGGCAAATCACAACCAGTGATTGTTCGTGAGCTCGAGCAATTTAAAGTAAATACAGTTTTTGTTCATCGCACCATAACTCATTACAATGGTACTGGTAGCATTGCAAAACATTATGGAGGAGGTCATCAAAAGACTGCAACGTCACGTGAAATGGTTTACAAGGCGAAGAAGCGGCTTGAGCGAAATCGCCAAACCCCGACGAAGTGCCAAACAAATGGCGAAGAAACTGAAAATATCTGACCGTAGCATCCGCCGCATACTGAAAAATTATCTCAAAGTCAAGCCTTACAAGATGCAAAAGCCGCAAGATCTCACACCAAAGCAGCAACAAATCAGACTTGGGAGAGCGAAGGAATTGCTTCACTTGGCCGAAAGCGGTCAATTTCCGAACATTGTGTTTTCTGAGCAGACAATTTTTCAAATTGAGCACTTCGTAGACATCCAAAACGATAGAGTTTATTTGACCGACCCTTCATACGAGAATTTGAGTTACCGATTGGCCACCAGCAGACAGCACCCGCGATAGATAATGGTTTGGACCGCTATAACCGCAGATAGGCGCTCTCCAATCGTTTTCATCGAGTCTGGCGTCAAAGTACATGCGAAATATTATCGGGAAAGTATTCTGGAGGTTACTTTGAAGCCATGGGTAGACAAATATTTCAGTGGCAGACCATGGACGTTTCAACAGGACTCGGCACCGTCTCACAAAACTCGAGTGAAGCAAAAATGGTCAAAAAACAACGTTCCGATCTTCGTTATGTACACACAAGGGCTCTGAAATTCACCAGACACGAATCCGACGGATTATTTTCTTGGGGATATTTTGAAGAACAACGTTCGAACTAAAAGATTCACCTGTCTCGAGGCCCTGAAAATTGCCATTGTCGGCGAGTGAGCCAAAGTATCTGCAAGTGACATTCGGGCAGCTTGCGATTCGTTTCTGGACCGTCTCAAGGCCATAGCTAAGGCAAAAGTTGGTCATATCGAGCAAAAGTAAATTGATTCTTAATTGTGTATTATTTTCACACATTTTTTACTTTGAATTGAATAAAAGTAATTTTCCATCTAAATGTGTGAATAAATAAATAAATTGTGGTGTGCGGCTTGATGTTGTCATCAAGTCAGTGAAGACAGAGGTGCAGGCTTCAGTGCAGGTTTTCCCCTCGATCCAATCCTGCCTATTTGGAAAGATTGCCCTAGCACGAACCTCAACCTCTAATTTGCGGATAGAGAGATAAGTTCGAAGTTTGGAGAAATACGGTGTTAACTGGCTTAAAATGCTGCCATGTCTCTTGAGAGATTGCTTCCAGAGGCCAATCTCCTTTAACCCGATTGCACTTTGAGCTGCGCTTGAAATAACGGAAAACTTGCATTTAATTACACTGAAACTCAGTGGGTTATAAAACAGAACACTCAGAGGTTTTTTGTAAATTCTTTTTCTTTAGTTTTGAAATTTTTGTGAATTTTGCTTTCATTTGCAATGTTTCCTTGTACATGTAGGAACTATATTTTTATAAAAAATTTACGAAGAAAACTTGCAAGAAAAATATTGCGAAAAGATGAAATGCCTTAATTATGCGCGCATAAGTGTAACTTATTTGTGTATGACAAAATTTCATTGCTTATCATTTGATTTTTTTCTTTGCAGTGCACACCGAGTGAACCGCAGACTGACAATGCGTACACAGCTTCACGCTGCTCCACGCAAAACATAACAATCGCTTACTCAATCATATCAACCTTTTCCAGGAATTCACGGCGTCCATTCCACATGCATAAAAGCACACAATAAATTAGGAAAATAAAACAAAATGGCCCGTTGCGAATACTCAAATGATGTAGAATAAATAGATGAGTGACAACTTGAACAGACATTTAGCCAGTCAACCTTTCGGGCTAGTCTGCCGGAGGCTGCCACTGTTGTTGTTGGTGTAATGCGAAAAATATTGCATAATTGCACAAATGCATTGGCAAAACATGCAGCTGCTAAGGATAAAGTATACGAGAAATGCAAAGCACTTGGTTGCCTGGCCTCCTGCTGGTCTTCCCATGGGTGCTACAGCCTGCAGTCGCATCTTGTCTTATGGGCTATAGACGGCTGCATATGAGGCTATTAAATGTGCAGATAATCGCATTTTGTTGAATATTCCACGGCAAGTCAGTGCATAAATTTAATGTGAAATATTAATAGCTAAAACTGGTGGGGGTGTACTCGTATTTTAAATGGAAACTTTACTAGCAAATAAATGGGAATTACTGCCAAAGAAACCAATGAACCTAAAAATATTTTGCACTGGCTGAGTGGATAATAGAGGAAAGAACAATTGTATAGAAGTTCAACGCTTGTAAGAAAGATGAGTTTATTCTACTAGGTTTTTCAATAAGTTTTACGATTTGATAAGGAAAATACAATTTTGAGGTTTGGAATAGATTTCATTATTCAGTATAGTCTCTGTGAACATCAATAAATTTTTTTGAGTGAGATTCCACCTTATGAATGCCATCCCTGAATTGAGAATCTGAAAGAGCTCTAAAATACGCTTGCACAGCTTTTACGACCTCATAATTTGATGAAAAACTCTTTCCATGCATGCATTTTTTTAGCTCTGGAAACAGACGGAAGTCGCTAGCGGCCAAATCTGGTGAATGCAGTGGATGCTCCAACAACTTGAACCTAAATGCTGTTGTTGTAGCAGGATAAACATTCCCAATGCATATACGGGGAATGCTGCTGAAGTGGCCGTCCTTGGCCGGATATTTTTGTTTTTTTAAGGAAGTTGAAATCAAAATGTCAGAAACATCTCAATGGTGCCGTCTCACCAATGGTACGTGGGGCACGCTCCCACTAATAACGGGTTATCAATCATGGGGTGCTTTTTTCAATAGTTAAAAAAAAACAAAAATGTAAATTATGTTCAAAACCTTTATTTATCATTTGAAAGGACATTCTTTGACATTTACTTTTTGAATATGACTTCATTCAAATGTTGGCCGCAACTACGCTTAAGGTGGCCCATTCTGAAGGTCCAATTTTCAATCACTCGTTCGAGTATTTCGACTGGTATGTCGTGAATAACACGCGTAATGTTGGCTTCCAGAGCTTCAATCGTAGCTGGTTTATCAGCATAGACCTTGGACTTCACGAATCCCCAAAGAAAAAAGTCCAAAGGTGTGATATCACAAGGTCTTGGTTGCCAACTCACAGGTCCTAAACGTGAAATCAGCTGCTCTCCGAAATGACTTCTCAATAAAGTCATTGTTTCACGAGCTGTATGGCAAGTGGCTCCGTCTTGTTGAAACCAAATGTCGTAGAGATCATTAGATTCAATTTCAGGTAGCACAAAGTCCGATATCATGGTACGGTAGCGAACACCATTCACAGTTACGTTGCGGCCATCATCATTTTTGAAAATATATGGACCGATGATTCCACCAGCCCATAAACCACACCAGACCGTTGTTTTCTCTGGGTGTAAAGGTAGCTCTTGAACCTGTTCTGGTTGCTCTTCATTCCAAATACGGCAATTTTGCTTATTAACGTAACCATTGAGCCAGAAATGCGCCTCATCGCTGAACAAAATTTTGCTCGAAAACAGCGGATCTTCTTCAATCTTTTCAAGAGCCCAATCAGCAAAACGGTGACGTGGAGGAAGGTCATTTGGCTTTAGTTCTTGTACGAGCTGTATTTTGTATGCTTTTAAATGAAGAACAGTCCAAGTTGCTGAGAACGGTGCCGAATCGATTCATCGCGGTTTTCACGCACACTCTCTGCTACTGCCGCTATATTCTCAACGCTTCTTGCTGGACGTGGTCTATTCGGTCGAGAATTATCCACCAATAAATATTCGGATTCAAATTTGTTGATGGTATGTCGAATAGTGTTTAAGGCAGGCCGATTATGTTGACCATAATGCGGTCTAAGCGCACGAAAAACATTTGTCACAGAACGCTGATTTTCATAATACAGTTGAACAATTTGTAGACGTTGTTGCGGTGTGAGTCTTTCCATGATGAAATGCCAAACGCTGTTCAACAAATCCACGATGACAGTTTGCTCGCTCGCGATCTGTAAAAAAAACTCCTCTTAATTGATCACCCGTTACTATAACAATCCTCCACCTCGGCTAATTCTACCCTGGGACCACAAAAGTATAACTTTTGGGTAGAGCCGCGTTTATGTCCGAAGACACAATAGGTACCTGCGTCCAGGTTCCTCTCCTGTAGGCATATGAAGGCTATACACCGCCGATGGTCCCAATTACTCCCACTATGTTTATAGGGGGTTCCAAAGTAAAGGAGGCATCGGAAAGCTTGCAGTAGTGTCATCTTAACTCACTTCCGTCTTGCCTTCTGTATGATACTGTAGTGAGTGTTTCACTCAAACGTCTGTGCTTGTTGTCGGTTCATCAGAGACTGTCCACCTTCTCTGTTGCTGAAACGCTTTGCTTTCCCAATCAATATGGCGAAGTCGCGTCATAATCTTACCTGCAAACGTTTGCGCTGCCTCCCACTTACCGCTGGTTGCGCACATATCTCATATGAGGGTGCTGGAGGACGGTTGATGACCCAGTATTCGGGCAGTTTGGACAGAAAGGGCTGTCTGCCAGCTTAAAACGGTGCAGGTATTCCTGAAAACAGCCATGTCCGCTGAGCAACTGTGAAAGGTGATAGTCGGTGTCTCTATGTTTTCTCATTAACCACTCATCAAGGTCTAACGCCCGCTTTGTGACTCATCCCACCGCTGCTGCCACCGGCCTATTGTCAGTAGTCGCTCCGCTGCTTTTTCTCTTGGTGTGGGCCGCGTTCCCTGTCTGTTATATAGCCGAAACATTTCATCTGCCAAGAGGTTTAGGACATAAGTCCGACTCGTTCCGGTTTCGTAGAACCGACTGTTGTGGGTCGGTTGTCAAAATGCTGCCGCGGCTTGGTGCATTGCCCAGATGGAAGCAAATTTTTTTCTTTTGCAAACTGGCAATTTTTTCACAAATTTTTTCTTTCAGCTTGTATAAAAGACTACAATAACATTAGGAATTTATTGTTTTACCAATTCGCAAGTAATCCACAAACAAAATTCCTTTCGCATCCCGAAAAACAGATGCTAACAGCTTCTGGCTCGATTTCTGGACACGAACTCGTTTGTGAGCCGAAGAAATATGTTCACACCACTCTTTAGGATTATGGTGATAGACCCAAGTCTCATCCACAGTGATTAATCGACGCACTAAATCCACTTTATCCTTTCGAAAACCCTCTAAATGTTGCGGAGGAAGTCACATTTGAATGTATTTTTGTTCCATTATCAGCAAATTCGGCACCCATTGTGCACACAGCTCTATGAAACCCAATGTTAAAGTCAAAATTTTGCGTAAACTGTCCAATGAGATGCCCAAGGCTTCCACTAAATCTCTTTCAGTCTCTGTTGTTTCTGTTTTTGGCAGTGCTTGACGTGGATCGTCTTCAAGGCTTGTACGACCACGTTTAAATTCATTGATGACGAAAAGTCCTTATATACTTTCAACATACGTTCACAAATTTTCTCTGCTTTTAAGATATCCTTTCTGGCAAGCGCTGAGGCTAAAGGGGTCATTACCTATAGTTTCGAAAAGGTAGTCCTGAAGGCTTACCAGATCGATGCCAAGGGGGATGTTCCTGCAGTTCCGGTAGTGCTAAGGGGATAGGTCCGCGGTAGTGGAAGCTCGCGGATGGATGGATGTGGAATATGTCATGTCGGATGGGGATAGTGCTGACGACGCCCGCTCTCTAGCAGGGTCAGTCTTCAGTATCTTGCGACTGTTCGACAGGGCAGAGGAGGAGGGGCTTCTGGTCGCGGATAGCGGGGATGCTGACCTCAGGATGTCGGAGAAGATTATCGGAGCTGAAGATCAGCATCTGCCAACTTATTAATCCATCTTGAGTAAGATGGAGTTGACGTAATACTGATCCAGAAGCTGGGGCTGAAGAGTAGCGGTATTTCTGGTATTAGGACGAAATATTTTTTACGGTCGATTCAGAGTGGTGCAGCTAAACTAAGATCCTGTATACTTATCAAGAAAGAACTAATATCATTTATTTAGTCTAATTTCAGCAATGAGGACAATGCCATTATAAGCCTGGAGAGCACAACCGGGAGACGCTGGCTGATCTTCACCTATATGGCGCATGATGATGAGGTGGAGCCACCACCGATGCTGCTACGGGAGGCCCTAGATGAGGCGAGGCGAAGAAAGGTTGACGTCATTATTGGTACCGATGAAAATTTCCATCACATTTGTTGGGAAAGTTCGGACATTAATTTAAGAGGTGAGTTACTTTTTGAGTTTATTCGAAGCGAAGACTTGGTTGTTTGGAGTGCTCTCTCCTTTTTGGATTACAGATACGCCCAGTTTTCTCTGAATGAAACTAAGCCGAATAGATTCCCGTACAGGAACCTTAGGAGTACGGACTGGGACCTATACTGGAGAAACCTGCAGGTTTTTCTTCCGGAAGCACCGCAAGGAAATGCAGATCTCTCGGAAGAATCGATAGATGAACTGGTGGAGACATTCACCGCTGCGTGTAACAGAGCGCTTGTCCCGTAAGATCGCCTCCCAAAAACGCCCCTTGGGGGACAACCGAACTCACGAAAATTAGGGCTTCATGTAGGCGGTTCCTTAATAGAGCCAAAAAAATTAAGTCTCCCTCGGGATGGGAACTGTACAAAGTAGGACTAGGAATCTACAGGACCGAAATTACGAAAGCGAAGCGAGACTCAAGGAGGAGATTCTGCGAAAGCGTGGAAGGCTGTCATGAGTACGCGAGATTCAGACGTAATCTATCGATGAGTTCCACAGCTATCGGATACCTAAGAGACGGCTCGGGGTGCTGGACGATGAGCTGCGAGGAGTCACTTAGGTTGCTTCTTAACGCCCTTTTCCCGACAAATCCGGACTCGTGCAATATCGGCTGGGATGCACCCTGCATAGCACTCCACACACCCACAGTCGCTGGCTGAATAAGCGACGCGTGGTTTGGGCGATTGACTCTTTCAAGCTCTTGAAGTCACCAGGGCTCGATGGAATTATACCTGCTCAACTGCAGAAATCTGCTGAGGTATCATGTTGTAGATCTTGGAGGGCTGTGAGAGTTACTTTCATACCTAAGACAGGTAAGATCCCATATGTATCCTCTAACGATTTCAGACCAATTAGTCAATCGGACACTTGCTTGAATTCAATTACCTCCGTGCCCTAATTACCAACAGCAAAAAAACAAAAACAAAACAGTTGCCGTTTAGAGTCGGCAACAAGACGCATGCCACAAATAGGAGGAGGAACTCGGTCAAACGCCTAATAGACGTGTACGAGTCAATTATTTATTTATTTTTATTATTAAAGAAAAATTATACTTTGCCACGGAAAGTCTAATTTCTTCCAACGAGCATGAATTTGTAACAGGTAGGTCCATTTATAAATGTCATAAGCAGATGGTTTTCATTTGCCAGGCACCTATGACATGCAGACGACTTACAAATGTTTGCCCTTATTAAGGGCCCAAAGGATTTTCTTAGGCTCCCGGCTGACCTTAATCAGCTCGCCTCTTGGTCTTTCACGACAATGAAGCAGGTACAGGGCTTATTTACCTAAGATCTTAAGCATTTTCTGTCCTTTATCTCTTTTATAGCTTCCCCTTGTTGTTGATTGGATAAAGTCGTTTTGGTGCAGTAGGATGATTTTATTGCTTTCTTTTGTGTTTAATTTATAGTAATTCAAGGTGACATTGATTGTGCGTTTATTTTGCAACGCATTGACTTTCTTATTCTATTTTATCTCAAGATATTCAAAACGAGTTTCGAGTCCAATACACCTTTTGCTCGGACTCTTCGCGAATTTAATGAGATTTCGAGTTTCATAGCCTTAGATTTTACAATTACTAAAAATCAAGTCTCTTCTTTGTTGAATGCATCATTTAATTCGCTAGTCCCGTGAGGCTTGCGCAATCCAGAATATCAACAAGTTCACCAGAAAACGCAGAAGCGAATGCCAGGATCAAAGTTGCGATGACAATAGCGATGCTAGTTTCAAACCACTAAACCAAACGCCGCAAGACGGCAAGAACGACCGCCTAGGATATAGAAGGAATGCTGGACACCGAACTAGCAAGAGTGACTAAACACATAAGCATACAAAAACAATTCTTTCACTTACTTATGTGGCGCTACAACCGTGTGCCAGTTTTGGCCGAATCTAAAATGGCGCGCCAGCTATTTCTGTCCTGCCCTCGTTGGAAATCTCGTGTGAAGACAGGTCCTGCAGCACTTGGGCTTTCCAACGGAGATGTGGTTTTGCTCTCCCACGTCTTCCTTTTCGGGGTACCGTGTCGTAAATTCGCCTTGCTGGAGCGTCTTCTCTCATACGGGTGACATGGCCAAGCCAGCATAGCCGCTGTATTTTTACACGCTTAACTATGTTCATGTCCCTATATAGCTCATACAACTCGCTGTTCTACAGTACGCGATACTCCTCACTAACGTGGCTCGCCAAAGATCTTACGCAGAATTTTTCTTTCGAAGGCTCACAAAACTTTTTCATCCGCTGTTGACAGCATCCATGCTTCTGCGCTATATAAGGACGGGAATGATTAACATTTTTTAGAGTGCCAGTTTAGTCATTCGAGAGAGAAATCTGCCTCTCAATCGCCCAGTGAGCACAAAGTAACACTTGTTTTCAAGAGTTATTCTCCATTTCATCTTCGAGCTGACGTCATTTCTGTTGTTAATGCTGGCCCATGGTAGACAAAGTCCTTCACAACTTCGAATTGTTGGTTGTCAACACTGACATATTGTCCAAGACGCGAGGCTCCCTGTGTGTTGACAGCAGACCTACATTGCTCGCCTCTCTCTTTCAACTAGAGTATGCCGAGCAAACAACGCGGTTCGTTTCGCCGATAATGTCGATGTCGTCGGCATATAAATACTAGTAGCATGGTACTCTTATGAAAGATAGTCCCATTGCGGCTCAGCTTGGCAACGCGAAAGATGTTTTTCAACACAAGGGTTGAAAAAGTCACAAGATAGAGAATCCACTTGTCTGAAACCTTTGAAATCGACGAAGAGATGGTGCGTGTCCAGTTGCTTTTCATGGGATTTCTCCAGGACTTGGTGTATTGTGAAGATATGGTCTATGGTTGGCCTATCAGGTCTGAAGCCGTAATCACAGGCCACAACGCCTGTGGTCAGCATATAGCTATCATGGGAATCATTGACAAAAACCGCATATCAATTCTCTTTGTTATGAAAAAAATGGCGCAATTTAGATTTGACTCCTCTCACGAGGCGATGGACCGTCATTTTTGTTACGGTATCCGCCGCTCTCTGCCAATTCATTTTAAACTGATACTCATTTTTAATTTCTGTTTTTTTGTTGGTTAGCAATTTTCTTTTAATAATTGCCCAATATTTTGCAATGGGTCGCAATTGTTTTCAGTTTGGTGAGTTGTGGTGCTTTCCAACAGTATTTACCGCGTGATATTCATACCAGTTCATGGCAAGACGGCTATAATGACACGATATTAAATTGGGCCAGAACAGAACTGGGCCTGTATGTTGTTTTATGAATGGCCGCCAACGTTTTTTCTAAACAATACTTATACCACACTAGCAGATGGCTTGGCAAACCAGATATTTTTTTGGGAACTTGTCCAACATTTTTTGCTTAAAGGCAAACTCAGCGCCCTAAATCTCTTTTAAAACTGCTTTGACGTATCGTCAATCATCGTCCTTAACCACACATCCATATTTATGGATGTCTTGACTATATAATTTTCGCATACGTACTTTAGTACTCTTATTTGGTTTATCATATCGATTGGGTGTTATAATCTTTTTATTTGATCGTAAACCTGCACTTTTTGGACGTAACTTTTTGATATATTAACCAATTTGGCAGCATCTCCAATGTAACGCGTGAAGCTCTAAATATAGATTTCCATCAGTCAATATCATTTTTTTATTTATGTAGTAAAAAAGTTATTCAAAAACAAAATTGCTGATTAGTTTTGCTCCACCGTGTATTTCAGTTTTGATTTTTTTTGTTTTTGTCGGGACATACTAGCATGTACAGCACTCAGTCACAATTAATTCCCTTGTACTGCACTCATGTTCCCTTTTTAATTTTTTTTAAATCTACGCGATCTCCGAACAAATCTGAATAGTTCTTGTAGTGCCAAGTAGCCAAGGCGGTCGCTTTTTAACACACAAAGACCTCAGGCCTGATTTGGAGGAAGGCCTCACAGGCGCACAGAATGTGGTTCGCCATCTAATGCTGAAAACAGTGAACACCGCACGGAATCCCTTACCGCCGTCCCTTACCGTGCACAAAAAATTACATAATTTACACAATACATCGGTTTTGTGTGTGTATGTGTTTGGTTGTATCTACACAATGTTGCCATTGATATTTTTGCTTACAAACTTTTTCACACATCCGCGCTATCAGTTATAATTTTTCATTGTTTAATAAACCAAAGCCAAAAACCAACAAATGCAAATAGTTCATTTATCTATAATCAACATCGAGATTGCGTTTACGGTGTTCACTGTTTTCAGCATAATCCTTCTCTCCACTTGCTGGCCAGAGGGCACTGTCTGAGATGCCTACCTTTTCCATGTGCTTCGCCCATAGAAAGCGGCCCGTATTTTAGTTTAATCAGCTTCAAAAAAATTATTAAACTTCTATTACCTAATGTATAAGTCTGTGCACTAGAATGAGATGCTTTGTTATCCATATGAGTATTATAAGTTATGCATGCAAATTCAATAATATTCGCATAGAATGCATAAATATAACATAATAAAGTATGTTGCGCAAGACGCCAGTTGCTCGAATGAACCAAGCAAAAAAAAAAACAAAAAGAAAATCGTCTCATATCCCATAATAACCTAACCTATTACGCTGCTGTTACAAATACAATACTCGCATAATACTCGTACAATACCGTATTACTCCATTATCACACACTTTTGTTTCAACACAATTCTTTATGTCATTGTGGTTGTTATTGTTGCCAAAGCATTTGATGCATGCAAAAGTAATGCAAAATTGCACAACCATAAATCGTTATGGCGACGCTGGTTATCGATGCATTCATTTGCCAGCAAAGATAGCAAATATTCAGCGGAGTTGAAGGCGGTCCCGCAGGGGGAGTAGCAGTAGGAGGTTCTAATAAAAGCAAGAGCAACAGCAACAGCAAAAGCACGAGCACCAATTGCAGTCGCGGCAAACGTCGAGCGCGAACAGCTGCTGTTGGTTTTTATTTATAGCGCATAGCAAGCAACTGTTTCGAATACTTCAAGTGTTGTTGTGCATTTTATTTGTTTGATGATTTTGCAGCCATTCGTACGTTGTTTGCTTTTTATATGTGTATGTGGGTGGTCACTGGTAGTACACTACCCCATAGGGAAAAGTTGCGTAGTGAGTATTGAAAGAAATAATGAGAAAACGAAAAATAAGAAGAAAAGAAACTAACTCCATTACGCCGATTTAGAATTATTACACTACCCAGTTCGCTAAAAGGGACATCTGTTTTTAAATTTCGACAGTGCCATAGTCGAATGGGGAAAGCAAGCAGTGTGCATATCTTCTCGTATACTGCACTATGGAGGTGGCTTCGTGTTCGGCGGTGGCATCGAGTTCGGCTGCAGTCAGTTGCTGGCTTAAGGGAACAGATACCTGAAAAATTTCGGAAAACAAAATTTTGTTTTTTCATAAAATGTGAATATAATCATTTAAGGATATGTCAAACAAATTTTAAAACGTAAATAAGTATTTCTTATAAAGGGTGGTTAAGTTTCAAGGGCCGGTGTTGGTTTTGAATAAAATACAATTTTTTTTAGGAAATTATTGACATTTTCCTTTTGCTATGATAATATTGGTATGGCTCAATTACGTATAGAACAAAATATCGGCCAAATGACCGCCGCGGCCTAGGCGGCACACCTCCATCCGATGGTCCGAATTTTCGATGACGCTGAGGCATAATTGAGGTTCTACGCCGTTCATGTGCCGAATTATCTCATTTTTTAGCTCCTGAATTGTTGCTGGCTTATCGACGTACACATTTTCTTTCAAATAACCCCAAAGAAGAAGTCCAACAGTGTCGTTGACGTTTAGGTGTGGTTCACATTCAACATCGGCCCTTGAAATTTAATCACTCTTTATTATCGATCGTCAACCGGGACGACTCTATTCTTTCTTTTTTATGTTATTACTTTCTATGTGAATTTACAATATCGAAAACTTTTCAAAAAAATAATTTTTTCGAAGCAAAAATAGTAGGAAAATTTGTCCCATAATTCATTTTTTTTAATCATTTTATTTTCCCGAATTTGTTTTTCTATTTTTTTTAATTCATATAGACATTATTGTATTATGTTTTGTATTCAGGTCAATGACGCCGATGTTACAATGCCCGCCAACTGAGAAGAACCGCTGCGACCTTCCTGGAAGAATTTACTGAACATCCGTCATTTTAAATGATTAAAATAAAAAAAAGAAGATTTTATATTATTTCAATGTATAAATAAACTGTGTGCCAATTTTGGAAACAATAATGTAAATATAATATAAGTTATTTTGTGATTTTTGAACTTCAATATAATTAAATGTCATCCAAAAAATAATAGTGGTATTTTTTGGATGTAAGTTGCGCGGCTCCCTCTACGCTCCTTATCGTGCTTAATGAAACTAAATATCTTGTCTCCGTTTAGACCTTCCATATTTTTATTTTTTTGTAAAATACAGAAAATTCCAAGGGACTTGAAAATCGGCGGATGGCCGATTAGCTGGAAAAGGAAAAAAAATTACATTTTCTTGGTTTTTCAATTAAATCCTTTATTTAATTAAATTTTCTTGTTAGATTGAATTTTTTTGGTTTTAATTTGTTTTTTAAATTAAATAAAATTTGTTTTGAGTAAAATTTTGTAATTTTGTTTTGTTTTTAATTTAATTTAATTTTTGGTTTTAGTAAAATTTTGCGATTTTTGTTTGTTTTTAATTCAATTAAATTATTTTTGGGTGAAATTCAGTTATTTTTTGTTTTGTTTTTAATTTGTATTTTGAATTAATTAAATTTAATTTTATTGGGTAAAGTTTTATGATTTCTTTGTTTTTAATTTAATTTAATTTTCTTGGGTCTAAATATTCTGTTTTTTTTTTTGTTTTTAATTTGTATTTTTAATTGAATTAATTTTTTTTGGATTCTTTTTTGCTTTTTATTTTAAATTTTTAATTTGATTTAATGTTTTTTTGGTAAAGTTTCACAATTTTTGTGGTTGGTTGGTTGGTTTAAGGGTGACCCCGCATCGGAGCGCCACATAGACCGCAAGTTGGGTCCGTTGTGTTGCCCTAGAGCTCATTATGTTATATGATTTCCCCACCTAACCGAGACTTTTATAGTAGATTTTGGTCAAAGATATTAATTCGTTTCGAGAATTTGATGAGAGATTCGATTTTCAGGTTCGAGAGTACTGAAAGATTGTCAATTGTTGGAGAGCCTAGAAGAGCGAGTCGACTTCTGGCTAGACGGGGACAACTGCACAGCAAATGTCTGCTCGATACTTCCTCATCTTCGTCCTCGCAGTATCTGCACAGGTCGTTTTGAGGAATCCCGAGCCGACGTGCGTGAGTGCCCAAAAGGCAGTGGCCGGTGATAAGAGATATTATATGCCTTAGTTCGTGTTTCGAAAGACTTATAAGGGTTTTTGTCTGTTTCAGATTGTAGGATGGCCAGATTTGTCTGGTCGTAACGCAAGTAGTTTCCACTCGCCACCTCCGATCAGCAATGCTGTGAAATTCTCGATCAATGAGCAATTTACATGTTGAGAGCGGAATGTGGATTGGGGGTAAGTTACTAACATTTGATTGCGCAGCTCCAGCTCTTGCGAGCTCATCAGCTTTGCAGTTACCTTCGAATCCACTGTGACCCGGTATCCAGATAACTTGGACAGAATTCTGAACACTTATCTCGTTAAGAGATAAGAGACAGGATCGAACCACATCTGAGTGGGTATAAGAGGAGCTGAGTGCTCGAACGGCCGCTTGACTGTCGGTGAAAAAGCGCATATCCTCTAGTGATATTCTATTTTCTAAGAGAGTTTTCGCAGCATACCAGATAGCGCATACTTCCGCTTGGAATACGCTACAGTAGTCGGGTAATCTAAATGATAGATTGATGTGAGGGGAATTGGAAAAGATTCCAAATCCCACTTTGCCGTCTTGTTTTGAACCATCTGTATATATAATCAGAGGGCCATCGATTTCGGTTAGATTTGTCTTCCATTCTTCCCTAGTTGGGAGTGAACAGGAGAATAGCAAGGGTGGTGATAGAAGACTTACATGATAGTCTATGTCGGAAGAGATAACAGTGTTCCTGTTCAGTATGGCCGAATGGCCAAGATACTTATTCCATTTCGATATAGCATTCATGCGTGTCGCTGCTTTCGCTGCAATCGCTTTGCCAGCCAGATCGATAGGGAACAAGTGAAGCAACGTGTTTAGAGCCTTAGTAGGTGTTGTAGGCTGTTCTTTGGACTCGATCAATTGTGGCTACTCTACACCGTTTTTCGAGTGCTGTCCACCATACAACCACACCGTAGAAGAGTATCGGTTTGATGATCGAGGTATATATCCAATAAATGATCCGAGGTGAAAAACCCCAGGTTTTGCCTATAGCTTTCTTACAAGTATAAAGAGCTATGAAAGCTTTTTTACATCTGTTTTCGATGTTCAATTTCCAACTCAACTTCCTATCTAGAATAACTCTTAGATATTTAGCTGAATCAGATAGGAGTAATGATTCCCCTTTTAAAGTTATTGTTTGCAGTGGAGGAGATTGTTGTTTCCTATTGAAGAGCACAAGATCTGTCTTTGCTGGATTCGCATTTAGTCCGCATTCGGTACATTTTGGGTAAACGCAAAAATATGTAATTAAGTTAAAAATTTAGGTTTCCTGCAAGTTAAAATTTAAAAGATGGTTACTAGTTGAGAAACTAATTTACACAATTTTTTTTATTTTAAAAGCGCCTATTCCTTTGTAAAATTTTATCATATTTCTCAACATTCTGTCATATAAAGATATACTATTTAGATATTACAAAAATATTGTGTAACAAAAAAATTCATAACTTTTTGTTAGAAGTAGAAGATTATAAGACATTAGAAATTTGTCGTTTTCGAAACCTGATGGATCGCCTATTGGATGGAAAATTTTCTGTTTTTATGGTTCCATCTCCCTAAAGGGCAGTGTGGCCGCGGCAGTTGGCTGCCATGGCTGAGTGATGCCATGTTGCTATATAATAACATGTTGCATATCAACAGAATGCCATAAGGAGCTTTCGTGCTGTTCTATTTGTATATATAGAAAATGGTTTGGTTTGTTTGTGCGATTTGTGTGTGTGAGTGAGTGTGTGCTCGCGTATGTTGTAAGCGCGAAAGCAATGTTGCGCTGCAATAATAACAGCGAATCGTTTTGTGGCATTGCTATTATGAGTGCACTTTTGAATTATGAAAGCAAATATGTCTTGGAAGGGCATTGGAAATGTTTAATGCTCCCTACATACACATACGCCCATGTGCATGTGTGCACTTACGCCCTGAATTATGCAACATGCGGCATGGCATTAACTGGTTTGAGCGCCATTTATTCCGCTGTAATTGTGCTTTTGTGCTCTTTCCCTCCCAATTGAACAACGCAACTACATAAGCGTAATTGGTTTATGCCTTCCATGCATCATTGCCTACGAAACATTGCTGCGTAGATAACATTTTATTGCTTGAATGTAATTGCCAGCACCCCCACGCTGACTTTGTGAAGGAACTGCTGTTGCACCTACTCTGAGCGCAAAGTTTTTTCTTTATTTTCTTATTATTTTTCGAAATAAATTTTTCATTTAATGAATTTGCTTTGCAAAAAAAGTTTCGAATTTTTAATTTTTGGGTTTGATTTTTTTCAACTAATCGGTCACTTGCCTTCGGTAGACCATAGCAGGAAGATGACGTTGCCGTACAATAGTAAATGTAGAAGCTGCAATCAAGAAAAACTAAAGACACGGGTTTTCACTATCTGTGTACATATGTGCTAAGTCTGGGTGCTCTATGACATAGAACGCTGGGGGAGTTCGCGATCGTCAACTTGAAAAAAATTTACGATATAGGCGGACTCATAGTCAAATCAAGATGGCCGACTAATAAAAAGTGGGTGTTGTGTCCAAATGGCATCTTTTGTGCTCATTGAGTCGCTCACTCAGACAACACCTACATCAACCAACCGGCCATACCATTACTGCCGGGAAAACGAAAAGACCGAAGATCATTTTCTTTGTAACTTTCAGAACCGGGGTTTTCTAGAATAAGATTTCAGCTGTTGGCCTGCGATAAACCGGGTATAAATAAAGTTTATACTCTTCCTCTTCCGCATGTCTTAAGTTTCGTCAATGAATCCAAATTATTATTTAGTTTTTCATTAGTTCTTGTAGAAACTCTTTTCATTGCAATGGTGCAGTTATATTCGACCGATAGGTACCATTTGATTTTCTCATCCTCCAACCAAAACTATCCAATTGGTCCTACACAGCCATTGTAAGGCCAATACTAACATATGCGGCACTAGTTTGGTGGCCTGCAACAGAAAGGAAATACAACAAAACTAAGCTGAACAAGATACAAAGCACAGCGTGTATCTTAACTACAGGAGCGCTTAGCACCAGTCCTACTGAAGCGCTCAATGTACCAACTCATCTGCTACCATTAGATTTACAGAGACATAGGAAGCTGGACAACAAGGTCGTACGGTCACAGTAAGATCCTTCTACAGGGAACCTCGCTGCTCAAAAAGAGATCAGAAAACACAATCCCTGACCTTAACTTCAAGAAAGACTTTACGGTACGTTTCCCACCGAGAGCCGAATGAAGCAAAGGGAAGGTGATTGGAAGATACGATATCGAAATCTATAACGATGGTTCTCAGATGAACTGTGGTGTGGACGCTGGTTTCTATTCAGAGCCACTCAACCTATCTCAGTCAGTTCGTCTTCCTGACAACATATGCCAGCGGGTTCCAGGCAGAACTTTTAGCGATCAGAGAAGCATGCAAATCCCTAAAGCTCTACAAGGAAGTTGGTGCAAGAGTAGCTACTCTTCTCAGACAGTCAAACAGCTATAAAGGCTTTAGACCCCAACTTCATTTCATCCAAACTAGTCAGTCCTACAGTGTAGAGAGGAGCTGGAATTGCTTAGTCATTGGCTTGAAACCACTCTTATATGGGTTCCCGGTCATAGTCACATACGGGGGAATGAGATAGCGGATGAGCTAGCAAGAAAAGGTTCGACACTAGACTTAGCAGAGGCGGTGGCAGTCTCCACCGCACTCAACAAAATAACAGCATCCATTGATTCACACTATCATGCTTTAGCCGAAAGAAGATGGAAGCAAACAACTACATGCATTATAACAAAAAACACATGGCCGTCGTACAAAATCCAAAGGACAAATTACCTATTAAGATGCCCTCGACCACACATTTCACGCATCATTGCACCCCTTACAGGTCATTGAAAAGTAGGGGATCATGCAGCCAGACTAAACCTTCCCTTCAATAATATCTGCAGAAGCTGTCAAGCGGAAGGGGCGAAGGAAAGTCTTTTCCACTATTTATGTGAATGTCCGGGGCTAGCTAGGGCACGACTCCGCTCTTTCGGTAAGCCTTTCTTACAGCATTTCGAGGAGATCCAGACATCGAGATAAAGGATTTGCTGTTATACTTGGGCCTCACTAAATGGATCTGAATTGGAAACAAAAATAAAAACAAAAGACTTCATCACACGAGACAGTGGTAGTAAAACGGTGCTGGTCACTAATTAAGATTATTTCAGTGGAAATATTCAAGCACTTCAACAACAACAAGGGGTTACATACGTCCAGAATTCTTAAAAAATCGATTTTTCTCATACAAATTATTAGTCTTTATATGTAGTTTTAGGCGTATTTCTGTGGAAGTCGATTGTCAAAATTCCCCATAGATACAAAGTTATGGTAGAAAAAGTAACTTGAAAGTTTAAACTCGTTTTTTTTCGAAATTTTTTTTGCGGCACGGTCTGCATCATAGCTCATATAGTTTTTAATATTTTTTGATGCAGGTTTTTTTAGTATTCGAAAATGTGTTCTCTATAACCTGTCGAGCCGCATTTTTGATATTTTTAGTACAAAATTTTATAATCATAATTAAAGTGTGACATTTATGACGTAAAACGCATACTTGTTTTTAAAATGCCGTAAATGGCAAAAGAAATTCGAAAATCCGGCTGGACAGGCTATAACCACAACTTTACTTTACAAGAATATTTTTTTCTTTTTACAGATCCATCAATATTTCTAGAGGAAGTGTTGCAGACTGTGGAGCAACTTTTTTCATGATAATTTGTGTCACGTGAATTTTTTTATACGAATTTGTGTAAAGAAAAATTAAAATCAAGTTTTTTATAAAGTTTAATAAATAATAAATAATGTGTAACATTTTTTTATATTTATTTCTATTGTTACTCCTCCTAAAAACAGTTTTTCTTTTAGCGCATTTTTGGAGCTGCTGGACGTATGTTACCCCCTAAATATCGTCCAAATAATTCATAAACGAGTAGAGTATAAATTCAATAAGAGTATATCGTATCTTTGGGACACAAAATGAGACTTGTGTGTCACAAGTTCCGCGTCGAACTTGGCCTGAATGTGCATGTGAGTAGAAAGAACGGAATTTAAGTTACAAATAATGCAGCTCTATTCACGACAAAACGATTTAATTTTATAATCTTCCATTGAAAACTTGCATTAATTACAAAATTTCGTTATATTCTACATGCAAAACAGAATTGAAATCGAGCTACAGGCTTTATTTATTTAAATACAATTATTACGCATTTTAATAAGCAAATAAATAAACAAATAAATAAGTACATAAAATAGATTTAAAGTGCCTTAAATTCCTCCTTAGCTTTAACCCTTAAAATGCTTTCACATTCCTCACTCTTGAATTATATACAAATAAAATATTATTTTTTCTCACACGCATTTCCCCATCACTACTTTCAGTCTGCGTTATTCTCCTTCCTGATTCTCTGTTAATTTATGTACGAGCATTTCTTCCATCTCATTCTCTACCTAATCGTTTATGCTTAGTGGCCATTTAACTGACCTATCTGCATAATCGTAATCGCAATCACACACACACACAGTAAAGTGTCTGCAGACGCTCATACGCACTAGAATAGCGGCATTAATTATTATCAAATAACTGCATCGAAATGCATTGGGTCGTCCATTTACAATTATCCATTTAGCGACATTAAGGAGGTGTCAAAGCATTAGCCGGACATGAGCTGAGTAAGTAAGCAATTAGTTGTCCTAGCAACCAAAACTAAATAATGAGCGACTTAATTGTGGCTCAGCGTCGGCATAAGGCAGCAAATAAGAATGAGAGTGTGAGTGAGACGAGGACAGTGATAGTGAGTAAACGCAGAGATTTGCTTAGCAGCAGTGCAAAGAGACGAAGAGCAAGTTGCAAAGAGAAGAAGAAGGTAAACAGTAAACAGATGCCATTTTAGTGTGTCGTTCATTACTACGCCTTTGTGCACTTTATGCATTGCTCTATTAAGATGTTGTTTTTTTATGTATATGTTTGTATTTTACTTTGCTATTTCTGATTTTATTATTACGCTATCTATTATTTTGTTATTGTATCATACCTCTTTGTCTCCTAATCAGTTAATTCGCTTAGTTATAAATGCTTTATGACTGTAACAGCAAAATTAGCAAATACAAATGCTGGAAGCAAACTAATCCATAATCGCAATGAATGCACGGTTAATTATCGTGATAGACCCGGTAGGAAAATCTTGAAAAGTTGGGCATAATTCAGTACCGAATAGTTCGTGCCCTTCATGTTGCGATTGAGTTTCATAAAAGACACAAAAAAAACAAGGAGCGTGCTTTTGGTGCTAAAGCGATGAACCGTTTTTGTTTTTCATAACTTAATAAAAAAAATGTTATAAATTTTGCTTTGAAGTTTTCATAAAATAGCAGCTACTAGCAGTCTAATTAAATATAAAATAACGCAGAAACGTGTGTGAGAATCTTCATAATTAAAAATTCTAAAAGCAGTGACGTCATAAGCGCTCTAAATATATTATTGCACTGTTGTTGTTATTGTTGAGGTGGTTGAAAATTTCCACTGAAATACTCCTAATTAGTTACCAGCACCGTTTTACTACCACTATCTCGTGTGATGATGTATTTTTTTTTGTTTTTTGTTTCCAAGTCAGATCCATTTAGTGAGGTCCAAGTATAGCAGCAAATCCTTTATCTCGATGTCTGAGATCTCCTTAATTTGCTGTAGGAAAGGCTTACCGAAGGATCGAAGTCGTGCCCTGGCTAGTCCCGGACATTCACATAAATAGTGGAAAAGACTTTCCTTCGCCCCTTCCGCTTGACAGCTTCTACAGATAGGATTGAAGGGTAGATTGCGTCTAGCTGCATGATCCCCTACTTTCCAATGACCTGTAAGGGTTGCAGTGATGCGTGAAATGTTTGGTCGAGAACATCCTAACAGATGATTCGTCCTTTGGATTTTAATTGACGGCCATGTGTTTTTTGTTGTAATACATGTAGTTGATTGCTTCCATCTTCTTTTGGCTAAAGCATGATAGTGTGAAGCAATGGATGCTGTTATTTTGTTGAGTGCGGTGGAGACTGCCACCGCCTCTGCTACGTCTAGTGTCGAACCTTTTCTTGCTAGCTCATCCGCTATCTCATTGCCCCGTATGTTCCTATGACCGGGAACCCATATCAGAGTAATTTCAAGCCAATGGCTGAGCAGTTCAAGCTCCTCTCTACACTGTAAGACCAGTTTGGATGAAATGTAGTTGGAGTCTAAGGCCTTAATAGCTGCTTGACTGTCTGAGAAGATAGCTACTCTACCACCAACTTCCTTGTAGAGCTTTAGGGATTTGCATGCTTCTCTGATCGTTAAAAGTTCTGCCTGGAACGCGCTGGCATATGTTGTTACGAAGACGAACTGACTGAGATAGGTTGAGTGGCTCCGAACGGAAACCAGTGCCCACACCACAGTTCATCTGAGAACCATCGTTATAGATGTCGATATCGTATCTTCCAATCACCTTCCCTTTGCTTCATTCGGCTCTCGGTGGAAAACGTACCGTAAAGTCTTTCTTGAAGTTAAGGTCGGGGATTGTGTTGTCTGATCTGTTTTTGAGCAGCGAGGTTCCATGTAGAAGGATCTTACTGTGACCGTACGACCTTGTTGTCCAGCTTCCTATGTCTCTGAGTCTCACCGCGCTGCAAGTAGCGATTGTTTTAATGTGTAAATCTAATGGTAGCAGATGAGTTTGCACATTGAGCGCTTCAGTAGGACTGGTGCTAACCGCTCCCGTAGTTAAGATACACGCTGTGCTTTGTATCTTGTTCAGCTTGGTTTGGTTGTATTGCTTTTCTATTGCGGGCCATCAGAATCGTACCGCATATGTTAGTATTGGCCTTACAATGGCTATGTAGTAGGTACCAATTGGATACTTTTGTTTGGATACCCCATTTTTTATACAATACTTTGGACTTCCAGCTGAGTTTGGGATCTAGGATAACACCTAGGTATTTTGCCTGTTGGGTTAGCGTGAGACTAACGCCGTTTAGTTTTAGGGGAATAAAGTTTGGTAACTTGGTTTTCTTGGTGAATAGCATCAGTTCAGTTTTTCTCGGGTTTACACTTAAGCCACAGTCCGTGCCCCAATTGCTGAGTAATACCAGAGCTCCTTCTCACTGATTGTGGTTGGAAACATTCCCGAAACCACAGCTTCAACCAATCAACTGTTTCCAAAACGCTCTTTTATGTAACATGGTGGCATAAATTATGATAAAATTTCATTTCAATTTTCAATTTCAATCGTAAAATCGTATCAGAAAATATAAAAAAAAATATAAAAAAAAATTCACTTAAAAATTCGAATATTTCTCAATAAAAAAAAAACAATATTATAAAGAAATATAAAAATTGTCTTTGATTTTCTAAAAAAATCCGCAATTAGTTAGTTGCCAACCCAATATTAGACGTGTTAGTACAACAACAAAAATGTACAATATTATACACAGTATGTTCAATAAATAACATAACTTTTCAGATGTAGAATAAAACACGTATCGTACTGTGTTTAAAAGTTATTTTTTATTCAAAATAGTCTCCATTTAACTCGATACAACATTCAGAACGATCAACCAATTTCTGCATGGACTTTTTATGTCATCTAAGGGAATGTTCTTTAACACCTGTGTCACGGCTGCTTGAATGGCTGGAATATCATCATAAAACGCACCTTTCATGGCAGTTTTCAATTTAGGGAACAGAAAATAGCCGGATGGTGATAGATCAGGAGAATATGGACGGTGGTCGATGACACAAATATGTTTTTTGATGATTCACGAACATTTTTGGTTTTGTCAGGCGGTGCATTATCATGCAATAAAAACAGCTGTTTCCCTTCTGTAAACTTGTAAATAGTATTCTCCATTAATAGTTTGACCTTCTGCAACAAATTCCTTGTGTACAATACCCTGGGAATCGTAGAACGTGATCAACATTGTTTTGATTCTTGACTTCTGAAAACGCAATTTCTTTGTATTTGGCTCCCCTTTCGTCTTCCATTCTGCAGATTGACGCTTAGTTTCAGGGTCATATTTGAAGCACCATGTTTCGTCACCAGTTATGATCGAATCAAGAAGATGTGGATCGTTTTCAGCTGTTGAAATGATGTCTTTACAATGCTCTACACGAGTGACTTTTTGATCTTCATTTAATTGGTGTGGAACAAAGCGTGCACAAACCTTTCTTTTACCCAAATCGTCAGTTAAAATTTTCCAAATAGTACCAGTAGATGAATTTAATTCTGCAGCCAACATTCTTACAGTGAAATTTCCGTCAACAGCAATGATTTCGCGGAATTTTTCCACCAATTCAGCACGATTACTTGCCTCTGGACGACCAGGTCTTTCATCATCATTCAAACCTTCACGACTAACTAAATCACTACTAAATCGTTTAAACCAATTATATACATTTGAACGAGCTAAACAATCATCACCATAAACTTTTTGCATCAATTTGTACGTCTCACTAAATGTTTTTCCAAGTTTAACACAGAATTTAATATTTAGTCTTTGCTCCATTGTATTTTTACGACACAAGCACGAAACATACTGTCAATAAAAGGCGCGTAACTTTTTAACCTGTCAAACGATTTACATGAAGTTGGCTGCGGTTGAAAGCTGACGCTTGTACCTTTTCAATATGATCAAAGTTTAATAGATAGCTCTACGTGTTCCCTGATTTAAATAAAAAGTTCTGTTATTTATTGAACATACTGTGTAGTTTGACTATCAAAGCAAAAATATATTTCTTAAATGCAAATTAAGTAGAATTGATATTAAATGGCTTTACAGTTTTTGATAAATTTTTAAATTGCTCAAACTATTGTGCATGTGCGTGCAGCCTCAGCGGGGAGTAGGTGAAAGCAAATGCATTCTTTTGAAATTAAATATCGCTTAGAGCGTTTGAAACCATAATAAATTGAGCTTACGTGTCTTCACAAGCATTCCAAGCTGAATTACGTATCAAATATTTATGAATGTAAAAATGCAAAAATAGCTGACGGAAAATTTGATAAAATGCAAAGTGCAGTTGTGCCATGAAATATGCAGTACACACACACACACACATACATACATAAAATATTGTTCACTTCGGAGCGCTTTTGCAGAGTGTGTGCAGCAAAATGTGTGGAAAGCACACATAAAATAATATAAATCGCCGTAAAATATAATATGAAAAGAGGATTTCTTGCAATCAGTTTAGAAATTTGGAGCTATTAGCTCAATTTAAGGTATTTCATGAAGTGTAAGTGAGAATGGAGGATGGTTCCATGTGTAGAAGTCCACGCAAGTGGGGAAAGTTACTGATCGCCATTCACTTGGGAGTGGCCAGGACGATTCTTCTACATATGGTTCAAGCAGCTCACAACGTCCGGGATTAGCCCACGTATCCTCTGGTTAGCTTCCGAACACCCGTTCGGGAGTGAGCTAAAGTGAGAAGGCGAAGCATCCCAGCATAGCTGGTTGTGCGCTGGGTTTGGGACCCGCCACTTAAAAATCCCCCCCAATGAAAACAGCAACAAAGCCTCGGATGAGAACTCCCAACACTGATGACGACCTCTGCAAACGAAATAAGGAATAAGATTTGAGGGCATGCACCTGGAATGTCCGGTCCCTTAATGGGGAAGGTGCCTCTGCCCGGCTGGTTGATGTCCTCGTGAGAGTAAAGGCTGACATCACTGCCATCCAAGAGATGCGATGGACGGGGCAAGGTAAGAAAAACATAGGACCTTGCGACGTCTACTACAGCTGCCATGTAAAGGAGCGCAAATTCGGTGTCGGATTTGTTGTGGGAGAGAGACTTCGTCGCCAAGTACTGTCGTTCACTCCGGTGGACGAGCGTCTCGCAACAATCCGCATCAAAATGCGATTTTTTAACATCTCGCTAATTTGCGCCCACGCCCCGACGGAAGAGAAGGACGATGCGACCAAAGATTCTTTCTATGAGCGCCTGGAACGCTCCTATGAGCGCTGCCCCCGCCACGACATAAAAATCGTGCTTGGCGACTTCAACGCCAGGGTGGGCAAGGAGGGAATTTTTGGTCCCACAGTCGGAAAATTCAGCCTGCACAACGAAACATCCGGTAACGGACAGAGGCTGATCGACTTCGCCGGGGCCCGAAACATGGTAGTCTGCAGCACCAGATTCCAGCATAAAAAGATACACCAAGCTACCTGGCTGTCTCCTGATCGAAAAACGCGAAACCAGATCGATCATGTTGTGAAAGATGGAAGACACGCTTCTAGTGTATTAGATGTACGTACGATCCGAGGAGCCAACATCGACTCGGATCATTACCTTGTTGCAGCCAAACTGCGCACACGCCTCTGTGCAGCAAAAAACGTACATCTACCTACGCAAAGAATGTTCGACATCGAAAAGCTGCAATCACAACAGACAGCCAGAAGATTCGCCACTCGACTCTCACTCCTGCTCTCGGAGAGCACTGCCCAACACACCGGCATGCGCGAGCAATGGAGCAACATTTCTCGTTCCCTACGTACCGCCGCCGAAGAAGAAATCGGATTCCGGCGAGCCCAAAAAAACAATTGGTACGACGAGGAATGTCATGCTGCCGCCGAAAGAAAAGATGCCGCCTATAGAGCCACGCTGCGATCGGGCGCAACGCGAGCCATGTGGGATCGCTACAGAGAGCTGAAAAAGGAAGAGAGACGTATTATCCGACAGAAGAAACGAGAGGCCGAAATACGTGAGTGCGAGGAGCTTGAGATGCTGGCCAATAGGAACAACGCCCGAAAATTTTACCAGAAAGTTCGGCGGCTTACAGAAGGTTTTAAGACCGGGGCGTTGTCCTGTAAGAACAAAGACGGCGATCTGGTGACTGACGTACAGAGCAATCTTAAATTATGGAGGGAACACTTCTCGAACCTGTTAAACGGTGACAGCTGCGCATGTCATAGAGAATGTGAAGATCCCGATACCCCAATCGTTGACGACGGAATTGTCGTTCCGTTACCCGACCATGACGAGGTGAGAATAGCAGTATCACGGTTAAAGAACAACAAAGCCGCGGGCGCCGACGGAATGCCGGCTGAGCTATTCAAACATGGCGGCGAGGAGCTGGTAAGGTGCATGCATCAGCTCCTATGCAGAATATGGTCGGATGAAAGCATGCCTGCCGATTGGAATTTAAGTGTGCTCTGCCCAATCCACAAGAAGGGCGATCGTGCAATTTGTGCCAATTACCGCGGGATTAGTCTTCTAAATATCGCCTATAAGGTTCTAGCGAGCGTATTGTGTGAAAGGCTGAAGCCCACCGTCAACCAACTGATTGGACCTTATCAGTGTGGCTTCAGACCTGGAAAGTCTACCATCGACCAAATATTCACAATACGCCAAATCTTGGAAAAGACCCATGAAAGGAGAATCGACACACACCATCTTTTCGTCGACTTCAAAGCTGCATTCGACAGTACGGAAAGGAGTTACCTGTATGCCGCTATGTCTGAATTTGGTATCCCCGCAAAACTAATACGGCTATGTAAGATGACGTTGCTCAACACCAGCAGCGCCGTCAGAATTGGGAAGGACCTCTCCGAGCCGTTTGATACCAAACGAGGTTTCAGACAGGGTGACTCACTGTCGTGTGACTTCTTTAACCTGATGTTGGAGAGCATCGTACGAGCCGCAGAACTTAATCGCTCAAGCACAATTTTTTATAAGAGCGTACAATTGCTGGCGTATGCCGATGATATTGACATCATCGGCCTTAACAACCGCGCTGTTAGTTCTGCCTTCTCCAAACTGGATAAAGAGGCAAAGCGAATGGGTTTGGTGGTGAACGAGGACAAAACGAAGTACCTCCTGTCTTCAAACAAACAGTCGGCGCACTCGCGTATCGGCACCCACGTCACTGTTGACAGTTATAATTTTGAGGTTGTAAAAGACTTCGTGTATTTAGGAACCAGCATTAACACCGATAATAATGTCAGCCTTGAAATCCAACGTAGAATCTCTCTTGCCAACAAGTGCTACTTTGGACTAAGTAGGCAATTGAGCAGTAAAGTCCTCTCTCGACGAACAAAACTAACACTCTACAAGACTCTCATCATGCCCGTCCTAACGTATGGCGCAGAAGCTTGGACGATGACAACATCCGATGAAGCGACGCTTGGAGTGTTCGAGAGAAAGATTCTGCGTAAGATTTTTGGACCTTTGCACGTTGGCAACGGCGAATATCGTAGACGATGGAACGATGAGCTGTATGAGTTTTACGACGACATAGACATAGCGCAGCGAATAAAGATCCAGCGGCTTCGTTGGCTGGGTCATGTCGTCCGAATGGATACAAACGCTCCGGCTTTGAAAGTATTCGATGCGGTACCAGCTGGTGGTAGCAGAGGAAGAGGAAGGCCTCCTCTGCGTTGGAAAGATCAGGTGGAGAAGGACTTGGCTTCACTCGGTGTGTCCAATTGGCGCCGGTTAGCACGAGAAAGAAACGACTGGCGCGCTTTGTTAATCTCGGCCAAAATCGCGTAAGCGGTTATCGCGCCAATTAAGAAGAAGAAGTAAGTGAGAATATGCCATAAAATATTTCACATGGAATAAAGTTCGAAAAATGTACGCCTGTGGTGACGTAAATATATGCTTTTCATTGGAAAAAGCGCCCTAAAGAGGTTAAAGAAAAAAACTCCAAACCATAGGAAGGTCAATACCAAGAAATGATAGAAATACGATTGCGCCCATCAGAGAGTGCATGCCGTCACACTAGCCAAGTTGTGTGGTGTTGCCAACCCTTTGCTTTTCGCAATAAATTTAGTGCTTTTTTATACCAAAAGGGCGAAAATGTTTGAGTTTGGTGATTACTTCTTTTTTTATATTTGAAGCTACCAAAAGTGTTAGTTGAAAAATTATTTAATAATTTTATATTTATAATTTTTATTATTAACAAAAAAGGCCGAAAAAGGTCACACTGGGAAGTTTTTAGTGCTATAGAAAATTTCTTGATTCTTATAAAATTTGATGTTTTGAAAGTGAAAATCTCATTTTTCGACCTTTTTGAGGTTATGGAAGAATATTGGATCTACTCTTCACAGTTCCTTTTAACACTTACACCCTCTTCATACATTTTAAAAAGCCTCTGAATTTATTGAATACGAATTAAAGCCATTGAGATGTAATTATTGTAAAAACAAAAAAAAAAAAAAACAGATTCTACTGAAGAAACCATAACGAACTTTTTAAGGAGTTAGGGGTAGTCAGAATTTTCAAAAAACTGGATTTCTTTTGCATTTTATTAAAGTATGATATCTTACAATAATTGTGCGAAAATTTGAAGTAAATCTGACAAAAACTTTTCGAGTTATTCAGCAATTAACAAAGGGCGCTTGGGTGCTCCGGTGCCGATAGCAAAACTTTAAATGCGTTTTACTCAAAACTACCTTTTATGAACTGGTGATCACTGTAACTTAAAAACCGCTTCGTAGATTTCAATAAAATTTATACTGCTTTAGAAAAAGATCGATGGATTGTTTTTCTCAAAAATTTCGATTTTTCTTAAATAATTAATTGTCTATTTTTTTCTCGAAAATCTGAAAAATATTTCCCGAGGCCGTCATATTGTTAATTTTGAAAACAAGGCCCCGATCGGGCACAAAATTATCTATTAATAAAACTAGTTGGTGTTATCCGATTGATTTTAAAAGAATCTCCAAGGACTTGTGATGATCGCCGCAAGGGACAACGATAACTTTTACAATAATTTTTTTTTTTTTTTTAAATTTTGCTAGTCATGTAGAAACATGATGTATTAATGCGGTGTTTTTCTTCTTCTTAATTGGCGCGATAACCGCTCACGCGATTTTGGCCGAATGCTGGAAGATGGTTCCATGTGTAGAAGTCCACGCAAGTGGGGAAAGTTACAGATCGATTCTTCTGCATATGGTTCAAGCAGCTCACAACGTCCGGGATTAGCCCACGTATTCTCTGGGTAGCTTCCGAACACCCGTTCGGGAGTGAGCTAACGTGAGAAGGCGAAGCATTCCAGAATAGCTGGTTGTGCGCTGGGTTTTGGACCCACTGCTTAAAAAGCCCTCCCCAATGAAAACAGCAACAAAGCCTCGGATAAGAAATTCCAACACTGATGACGACCCCTGCAAACGAATATGCTATGTTTTTATTTTTGTAAAATAAAGCAATTGTAGAGCAAAAACAATTTTTTGTAATCACTACTTTTTCGGGTCTCTGACTACCCCTAACCCCTTAAAAAAGGGCTACCTGATCTTATTATAGAACCTCAAAAATAAGAATAAATCAAAATTTGGGATTTGCCTTTTTTTAATTGGGCATTTTAGTGCTTTTTTATATCCAAAACGAGGCAACACTGCGGATGCGAGAGAGAGATTTACGTTCTCGAATAAGAAGCACAAACTTGAAAAAAAGTGCAAATAAAGCGAACAAATGTCACACACAAATAAAGCAGGCCACAGACGGGAAACAAATCGAGACAATCGATTGCAACAGATTTCGCTCCGCTCGTGTGGATTTTTTGACAAATTTTTAATATCCTGCGTAAAGAACTCTTGACATAACTTTGGATTTAATTTATAAGTACAATCCAATTGTTTGAGAGCCAAGGTGCCGTGGAGGACGTTATCCGAAAAAAGAAGCGTGAAATCGAAACTTATGCTGAAGAGCATTAAGCATAGGTTTCTCAAGACAGGCGACTCTGGACGCAGGGTGAGTAGGTAAGTGTCCTTCTTAGGACGCCGTCTTGGCCCTTTATCTCGAAGCAATGCGGAAACAGTCCCGGGATGGAGGAAAAAATCCAAGAGAAGAGGAGGGATTTTTTTAGTGGAATCACCACACATGTAGTAGCGACGGTTACTATATGATGCGAAGGCATTTTTAGCCCAACCTCACCGCAAAAAAAAAACAAAAACATAAAAAAACAAAAGGTGCCGATCCATACAAGAGAACCGATAGATTTGAAAATTTGGAGTTTTGTATGCACGCTGAAAATAGACTTAGGTAATGTTATTTACCAGTCCTCTATGCAAATTCTGGAAGCAACTAAAGTGCGGGGTTTTTTAAGCAAAATAATCGACATACCATCTAAAACCCTTTGCATTGAAAATTTTAGCCATTTAAAACCTTAAAAAATGTCTTCATCAGGTAAAACTAAAGAGCCAATGTTAATTCTAAGCATTTTGGAATTAAATTGGCATATCCAGCATCCGCAAACTCATAATGATCGAGCTGACCGACCATGAGAAAAACCAACAAAAAGTTAAGAGCTTCTGAGATAGAGTTGGCGATGATGTCGCCTTAGAAAATCGAGGTAGGAAAACTTAAAACTTTCTTACTATGTAGACTTAAAATATAGCCAAAAACTTTTCGAGCTAGTTTTGATTCTTCACCTTCTTCATTGGCGCGATAACCGCTTAAGAGACTTTGGACGAGCTTAACGAAGCGTACTCTCTCGTGCTAACTGACACCAGTTGGACACGCGAAGTCAAGCCAAGTCCTTCTTAACCTGATCTTTCCAAGAGTAGAGGAGGCCTTCCTCTTCTTCATATGCCCTCTTTTCCCTTCCACCAGCTGGTACCGCATCCAATACTTTCAGACCCGGAGCGCGTACATCCAGTCGGACGACTTGGCTCAGCCAGCGAAGCCGCTGGATCTTTATTCGCTGCGCTAGGTCGTCATAAAGCTCAAACCGCTCATCGTTCCATCGTCTACGATATTCGCCGTTGCCAACGTGCAAAGGTCCAAAAATCTTACGCAGAATCTTTCTCTCGAACACTCCAAGCGTCGCTTCATCAGATGTTGTCATCGTCCAAGCTTCTGCGCCGTACGTTAGGACGGGCATGTTGAGAGCCTTGTATAGTATGAGTTTTATTCGTCGAGAGCGGACTTTACTACTCAATTGCCTACTTAGTTCAAAGTTGCACTTGTTGGCGAGAGATATTTTCCATTGGACTTCAATACTGACATTATTATCGATCTTAGGGCTGGTTTCGAGGCAAAGGAACTCTCTAACAACCTCGCAATCATAACTTTCAATAGTGAAGTGGGTACCGACGGTTTGCGCGATTAAATTTTGCGGCTTGCACGATCTTTTCCAACAACTGGTTAAAGAAGTCACACGATAGAGAGTCACCTCGATTGTTATCAAACGGCTTGAGGGGTCTTTCTCAATTCAGACGGCGCTGCTGGTATTGAGCAGCGGCTTTTTGCATAGCCGTATAAGTTTTGCGGGTATACCAAATTTAGACATCGCGGCATAAAGTGAGCTCCTTTTCGTACTGTTGAATGCAGCTTTGAAATTGACGGAAAGTGGTGTGCATCGATTCTCCTTTCGTGGATCTGTTCCAAGACTTGGCGTATTGTGAATATCTTTCGATTGTAGATTTTGATTAGGTCCATTCAGTTGGTTCATTGGGGTTTTCAGCTTTGCACACAATACGCTCGCTAGAACCTTACAGGCGATATTTAGAAGACTAATCCTGCGATAATTGGCACAGATTGCAGGATCACCCTTATTATGGATTGTGTAGAGCACACTTAAATTCCAATCAGCAGGCATGCTTTCATCCAACTAAATTTTGCATAGGAGCTGATGCATGCACCTTACCAGCTCCTCGCCACCATCTTTGAATAGCTTAGGCGGCAGTCCGTCGGCTTCGTCGGCTCCCGCGGCTTTGCTGTTCTTTAGCCGCGTTATCGCTATGTTTTTGATGGGTGCTTCAAAATTGCTGGTATACTCTCCTCTTGGTTGAGGATGAGTCGAAGAATTTCTGCACCTGAGTTATTTAAAACTTTTGAAGAATTTATTTCTTAAAAAATAGTTGGAAGATGTTGCAAATAGTTGTAATTACTATTTGGAATACAATATCATTTTTCAGTAAACACATCTGGACAATTTGCGTATAGCCATTTGAATTTAGTTGCAATACAACATTGAACGTAGCTTTATCACCTGAGTATTTTTTTGTTTCTCGCCGCGTTCATATGGTTGTCAGCTCAGAATGAAACAAGGCGAATCCATTATTTGATTTCTAGTTTCTCAATACTTCGCTTTGACAATCAAACGTGCAGAACAGTGTTGTTGGTCTAGTGCCACCACCTTTAAAGAATGCGTCTTGACTGAAACTCTTTTGTTCTACAACTTTATGTGTACGTACACATTTAACAAAGCAACTATGAATGTTTGTATGTCTTTTAATTCATATTTTGAATCATTTTTTTTTTTCGTTTTTTACATTCAGTTTTATGTGAAGCGTTTTGAAAAATTTATTTGTAAAATATTTAATTTCTCTCAATGTCTGCGGGGGGGCCCCTTCAGTACTCTCAGCCTGTAAGTGAATGTTTATTAAACGAGCAACGCATTTAGCAAAACTAATTCATTTATTCAATGGTTAAATATTTTAGCCTAGTTGCAAGGTGGTGCTAATGTTGGACTATGAGAAGCGATGTGATTATGTACGTGAAACAGCCGATTGCAACCAAATGAATTCAGTGGGCAACTATGTTGAAATTCTCTATTGCAGCATGAATCCAAGCAATGATTCAGAACAAATTCTATGTTCACTTGTTCTAATGATAATATGTCTCCTCATCTACCTTGTTTTGGGCTGTACGGTTGAAAATGTGTACGTATTTATCTCTCAATTACTTGAGGAGTGCCAGACTGGCACTTCAACCATTTCATCTACCACTAAATACCTTTCTGCATAATATTCTGCAGTGAAACTTCCGAAGCGAAAAACTGAAAAGAAAAGCCGTGTAAAAATAGTGAGCAATAGGCAAATGTCATCATCATCAAGTAGCGATTACAGCTCAGGGTGAGCTTTAGCTTCATCCACAATCCTCTTCCGATCTGCACGGTTTATAGCAATAGATGTCCAGCTCCTAACTCGTAGCTTTTTCAGGTCGGCTATGACTTGGTCAAGTCAAGTTAACCTTGCACGTTCTCGGGTTCTGGTCGTTAGACAATTCGTTGTTAAAAAAATATTTTTACGGGCGACTGTCTTACATGCGCACAACGTGCCCTAACCGTCGAAGCCTTTGGCAAATGTGCATAGGTCATTTTTGCAGTGGCCGAGATTAGACTATATAAACATAATTTATTTTTAACTTTGATTGAGTGGTTGAGTGAGAGATTTTAACTACATTGATTGAGTGGAATTTTAAAGTCAATAAGCATTTCTTTTATTTAAATTGAGACTGTACTAAGGTCGGCCGCCGAGATACTGTACATTATGTCAAAACCGGGAATTGTTCATTTAAAAAGCGCGCTATACACATACTTTTATGTCTAAGTTTATTTTATTGGAATGTTGGCACAAGTGTTCTGTATAGTTTCGCAGAGTTTGTGCCTGATCTGTTTGTGTTAGCCTTTACTTATATCAGCCAACCGCAGGTATGCTCTGTGGTTTTCACTCCCACTCCGTCTGAAGTTTTAGAACCGTCTGTGTAAATATGAAAAGTCCCACGGCCTGACTTCAAGCCCTTGTGCCATCCTTCCTCTTCAAATGTAGTATGAAACTTTCTCTCCCCATTAAAGCACAAAGTCATGTAGTCTGTGCAACCTGTACGCTCCTTTCCTATTGAGCTATGCCCGAAGGGTCTGTAAGTAAGTACTCCAGCAGCCACTAATATTATATAATAATATTTCCGCGAATTTTACTGCAAGATTTTCCGCCATAAGGTCAATAGGTGGTTTGCCAAGTATTCATTGCTCCTGTCATGCATAGGGCAGCGAGCTGCTGAATCCTTTCCATTAAATATGTCAATTTTCTTTTTGCAGTCCACCATACCAAGGCCCTATATAGCAATATCGGTCTGACTATTGCCGTGTAACACCAATGCATCAGTGAGTGCGATAGACTCCAAGTAATACCCAGTATTCTTTTGCATGCATACAGTGCATTAATAGCCCTTTCCATCCATTCTTCAACATTGTGCTTTCACAGTAATTTACTGTTCAGTATCCAAGCCTAAGCTCGGAGGCTATCAAAACAAAACAAAAAAAAGGTAAATCGAGTTACGCAAATTGTCATCTGGTCACACTGATTACACGGTGTGACAAAAAAAAAAATTAAATATACTTTTATGGAGACCTAGCACAACTTGTTTCTCTAAAAAAACTAAAAAAAATGGTATAGGAGAAATTTCCAATACACCCCCAAAATCTCATTTTATGGCCATAAAACCGTTTTTCAGTAGGTTCATGTGAAGAATAACTCCTGACTTCGCCAATTTCCATCCGATTTCGAATTTGCTTTTTTAGTTCGAAAGAACAAAAACAAGCCTTTTTGACAGTGTGTTGACAATTTTTCTGAAATGACAACTGACGACACTGTAGACGGAAGTATTTGGATTTTTTTTATTTTTTCTCTATTTTCTCGACTTTGACATAATTTTTACGATATTATCCGATATTGAGGATTTTTTTTAGTACCCTACTGTTATAGTAAATTTAATTTTGCGTCGAATGAGTTATATTTGACTGTAATTGAATTAAAATTAATAGAGTTGTGTGGGTTTTAAGATTTTTTCTTTTTTTTTACTACGAGATTTGGTATGCGTTTCGAAGCATGAAAATGATAACAAGTGTCATTATAAACACATAATATTTATTGGAGTATTGTGCAGTGCAGCACTGTACGGTATGGTACGGTGCGGTACGGTGCAGTACACAACGGAACTGGTTTCAAACTTAAAAATGCATTGGAAACGGCCCTTTGGAGTTTAATATGGTACGGTACATTTGTCATTCTCTTCATCAGTTTTGAATACTTCTCTGTAAGAAATTCGATCATCATCATTCATCTTAAGTCGTCATCAACTAAATTCCATTGTTTAAATCGAGAAGCGAGCGTTTCAGATTGTCTTCCCGATAGAAGTAAATCACGAGAAAGATCCTGAAAATCTTAATTTGATACAATGTGTCGTTCTGAAGACTTAGAACCAGACGGAAAGTACTCTTCATCATCAGGCTTATTGTTATCAGATTGATCATCATCAGCAATGAGTTGAACTTCCTTCAGTTCATGACCTGCAGTTGAGTCAATCATATCGTCCAAGATTACGGGGTTCTTAACAGTTGCAACATCAGCATACTTTATGTGCTTCCGAGTTTTATAATGATGACCGTTTACGTCCGTTTTACAAAAATAACAATCAACTGGTTTATGATAAGGCTGATGATGCCACATCATCGGAGAATATTGAGAAATTCGACTTTTCTGGCAACGTTTTGATTTATATCTCTTGAATTTCAATGAAACAAACAATAAAACTTTGACGTTTTAATAAGGTTAAATTATAATAACAAACTTCTTTTGTTAATCAATGTACAGTGTGAACTTTGGTACACTTGGGAGCTTTTTCATAATCCTATTGAAAAAAAAAAGTGCTATAATATGTCAGATATTTTCGTAAGTTCTAACCAGCTCTGTTGTATGCAGTACAGTGTGCTCTTATGTATACATATACACTCCAATAAATATTACGTATCTATAATAACGCATCAAAACACGTCCTTATTCCCATTTAGCGTAACCTATACCTACATACCAAATTAGTAAAAAAAAAATAAAATCTTAAAACTCACACAACTCTATTAATTTTAATTCAATTACAGTCAAATATAGCTCATTCGACGCAAAATTAAATTTACTATAACAGTAGTGTACTAAAAAAAATCCTCAATATCGGATAATATCGTAAAAATTATGTCAAAGTCGAAAAAATAGAGAAAAAATAAAAAAATTCCAAATACTTCCGTCTACAGTCTCGTCAGTTGTCATTTCAGAAAAAATGTTAACACACTGTCAAAAAGGCTTGTTTTTGTTCTTTCGAACTAAAAAAGCAAATTCGAAATCGGATGGAAATTGGCGAAGTTAGGAGTTATTCTTCACATGAACCTACTGAAAAACGGTTTTATGGCCATAAAATGATATTTTGGGGGTGTATTGGAAATTTCTCCTATACCATTTTTCTTAGTTTTACTATACCTACAAGTTGTGCTAGATCTCCATAAAAGTATATTTTCACTGTCGCACAGTGTTATCAATTGCATCAGTGTTACGTCGCGAAAATCGGCTGATGTTGTCAAATTTGCTGAGAACAAAGTAGCGGTACTACGATCGGCACCATCTTATTATTATTGTCTCCATCGTGATTCACTGCGTTGCCCTCCCAGTGGTCGCAATTCGACCATGAAAACAATATTTTCATATCATTTCAGTTTTTTATTGAATTCATTTCATTAAAATTTGAAGTAAATAAATAGTTTATTTTTAAATTTAAACTTTTGATCGCCTATATAAAATATTAGATGCGCAACTAAGTTCCCGCTGTTTGCCAATAGATGCCGCCAGCAGTGTGTGCTAGCCCTAGCGATTTCATGCTTTGGGAGTGATTCACAAATACGGGACTTGGGTTCCTTATGAGTTAAAACCAAGGGATGTTGAACGTCGTTTTTTCGCCTGTGAACAACTGCTCCAGCGACAAAAAAGGAAGGGTTTTCTTCATCGCATCGAGACGGGTGATGAAAAATGGATTCATTACAGCAATCCAAAGAAAACAAAGTGATGGGGACTGTCCACCCGCCATATTCTCTAGATATTGCGCCATTCGATTATCACCTGTTCCGATCGATGGCACATGGTCTAGCTGACCAGCAGTTCCATTCATATGAAGACATCAAAAAATGGCTTGAACTGTGGATAGCCTCTACTGCCACAGTGTACAAGATCTACCAGAAAGATGGGAAAAAGTAGTAGCCAGCGACGGGTAATACTTTCAAAGATTCACCTGTAACCATTTTTTCAGAAAAAAGTTATATTTTCATCCAAAAAACAGCGAGAACTTAGTTGCGCGTCTAATACTTCATCTAGCTTTGAAATAAAAAAATAAAAATAAAATAATTATTTGTGTGTTAAAATGGTGACCCGCACATGAATTTGCTTTTACCGGGACTCCTGGTGGTCTAGAGCTCGAAAATTTAGGGTATTTTCAGGAAATTTTTTTTACAATAAAAAAATTAAAACCGGTATTTAAATTTTTTAGGTTTTTTATTTAACTTCTTTTTCATATAAAAATAAAAAAAAAATGTCGCTGAAGTTGACCCTCCCAAAAAATATGACCTCGACGGTGCTGTTTATTTTGGCTCTTCTTTTTATCTGAAACGCAAAGTCCGAAAAAATTATGAATCAGTATGACCGACTGTAGCTATATCCCGTACTAAAATGAAAAAAAATTGACAAATGGCGCGGGTTTGAATTTGACACTCTAGAAATTGGTTTTTCTATCAGCTTTTTAATTAAAAAGTACGAAATAATCTAAATATGATAATAATATGATTCTAGTACGGGCGATAGCCATTGATTTTGTGAACAACATATTCAAATTTTAGACGGTTCGGTTGAATAGTTTTTTTTTTGACAAAATCAGGGCAAAAGAAGTAATTTTGAGATAATTGAGTTAAGTTTTGAGAGTGGCCGCGTGACGAATTTGACTCTACCTGCTGAAACGGCTGTAGAATCGAAAATACGGGGATTATCTTTCTAAAAATTTGACAGTCTTTCTTAAAGGCCTATACTTTCGAAATATCGAAAAAAACGATTTTTTGAAAATTCTAGACCACCGGGAGATGCCGCGTTAAGTTCTTCTGCACTGAAAAATGCCACTTCGAGCTTGGCCAGGCAGACGGAGCTTTCCATTACTATTTTAAACTCTTAACCTCAGTGATATCGATTTACTTCGTCTCTTGCTTTTCTCGTTTTCAGTGCCTAGATCTTTCTTAGTTTTTTTTGTTGTTAAGTCAGATTAAGTAGGCTTGTCACGCACGGTTGATGTCAGTCTGCATATTTTGTCGCTAATACTTCGCAGATCCGAAACGCGTTCATTCCATACCACAATTTTGCCTCACACCATACTTTTCTGGCTGGTATAGAGGCTTTACGCCCTGCGAAGTTCAAAGAATGAGGAGCCTATCCTATGGCAAATTAAACGCAGAAAGTGGCGATGGAGAGGTCACACGCATCGAAAATCACCAGATAGCATCAGAGAATTGCATTGGACTGGAACCGGCAAGGGACCAAGGACCAGAGGTTGTGGTCGGCCACAATCACTTGGCGAAGGTTGATGTTGCGAGAGCTAGCCGATGCCGACATCACATGGGGCGGCACTAAATCAATAACCTAGAACCGTGTGCGATGGAAGAGCCTTGTCGAAGCCCTACGACTCCAAGCGGAGTGAACAAGGGTATAAAGAAACAGAGGCTTTACATGTGCGGTGTACAAGCACATAGCTACCCCAACCATCTTTCCTATTCAACCTCTAGTGCAAACTCCTTGTCGAGCTTTGACTGAGGTCAGCAATCTGGAAGTTTTGGTCACTGCCGTTGTGGTCTGCCAGCACAGCCATCCGGAAAAGGTATATCCAAAGCCTGACTGGCGGGTTAAGAATAGCAAAGTTGAGTCGGGCCGCCATCTTAAGGACCAATTGGTGTCGCACAGTGCTTTCGGAGAAGGCAAAAGTCAAAATCTTTAATGTCCCAAATATAGACATATTGAATACACGTTCGAATTGTTGAGAAAGAAAAATTTGTAATTTTTAGCGAAATCCATTCATGTCCCTATTTTTATATGGAGTCGTTGCACTGTACGTCGTTTATTCTTTCTTTCATCGCCCTTGTAACTCGCCCCTTCTTTACAACTTTAACTTTAATTCTAATTTTCTATCAATCGAGACACGTTACCCTAATTTGTCGTAGCAGTTATTTGGTGTTTTGTAGTTGCTTCCACTAAGTGGAAAATGAAGAAAAAGTTTTTGCTAATAGCGGTCGCCCTTTAGTAGGCAATGGAAAACCTCCGAGTGTATTTCTGCATGAAAAAGTTCTTCATAAAAAAAAATATCTGCCGTTCGATGCCGCTCAAGACGCACAATTAGGAGTAGGAGCTCGGCCAAACACCCAAATAAAGGGTGTAAGCACCGGTTATATAAATACAGGGTCCGCCACTTGAAGTATAACCAATTAAAAAGGCCATACATTTTGTTTGGAAAATTACTTTTATTCAATTCAAAGTAAAAAATGTGTCAAAATAATACAAAATTAAGAATCAATTTACTTTTGCTTGATATGACCACCTTCCATGGTCTACCACCGAAATTTTTGTCTGACCACGGTTTCAAAGCAACCCCCAGAATACTTTCCCGATAATATTTCGCATTTACCTTGACGCCTGGTAGCCAATCGATGACTGAAATTCTCGTTTGACTTGTTGCTGCTTCGCTGTTGGGTCATGCGCCTTTTGAATCATGTAAAGCTTGACTCTGAGATAATTTTTCAGTTGTAAATGTTTTTGTTTTTACATATTAGCAGTTTCAATGCTCTCTATACTCGTTTTTTCAGTTATAATTACAGCATCAGTTTGGGGTCGAGCTCTAACAAACACTTGCCCACGAACAGAGAAAACTGACGTTAGACGCTTTTGCTTTTTATATTGCATAGCCAAACGCATTAGTTCGCGATTTTTTTTCGTAAGACATTCGTGGATAAATAGCTTCCCTTCAATACTGATGCCGACATCACTAAGAGAAAGTGCTCGTCTCTTATCTTTGCAGAATTTAGCTACAGCTTTCAGCAGCTGAGAGCGATCTGCAGCAGAGCTCAATTTGATTATAATTGGAGCTCCGCTTTTATTGTTTGGTCGTAACCGAAAAGCAGAACATACGGGCGCTAGTCTTACTTGAAGCGTTTGGCACAGCTTGGAGAAATCATTTAGAATGTCCGCATCTTTCCTTATAGGCAACCCACTAACAATCACATCTGTTGATATTGCGTTGTTCTCATATACATTTAGTTGTTCGGTGAGTGCATATACCTCGCTGCACAATTTGTCTACATTAGCACATTTCAGTTCAGTTTTTTTACGCGCTCTTCCATGTGCTTAACTGCCGACTTCAAGTTCATAACATCCGCTGACAACTCACTGAATCGCTCCATTACTCACTCGTCCGATTCTCTTAGTCGTAATGTTAGCTCTTCAATGATGCTCTGCTTTTGTGATTCTAGGCGACTCTCAATTTTCGCAAACCACGCATTGAGAGTAGCGCTTGATGTATCGGTACTAAGGGACTTACTTCGTACTGAAGGCGTTTGCGGGGATGGTGATAATTTGTTCAAGGCCGTTGTTCGTGTTGACATTTTTGGCATGCTAGTAAATTCAAACAATTTAACAGGTGAAACAACAAGGCTTTTTCGCAGTATTTCAAGTAGTTATGTTAAACTTTATTACGATTTTGATTTACCTGGACAAAAGAACCGCTTTTAAAGTATTTACGTAGTTTTTTAGCAAACTTACACTCAGTGGATTAAATAAAAATACGGATTAAACTGCAACTACTCAAAAACACGTCTACTCAGTCTGCTGACACATTTGATATCTTCAGTTCTTTCGCCATTTGATTGGCACTTCGTCGGGGTCGAGGATTGCGCTCAAGTCGTTTGTTCACTTTTTGAATTTGACCGTGCATCAGCTGCGGGAGCGGTCTGAAGTTGGTTACACTTCGAGTGCCGAACCCTGTCTATAAGTGGCATATACTTTTATATTATTTTTATTACCTGCGAATTTGTACTATGAATAGATTTTTTCCAAACATGGCATCGCCTACCTTAGCATCGCCTAACAGCTCTAAAATTTCGTCGCGTTTTTATACACGATACATAAATTTAGAAAAGATGTATCCACAAATATTTATTTTTATGAAAGTGAAATGTGTTAGTGTGTATGTTTCTTCTCCCATTTTTCTCATACTTATGCTTAAAATGTTCAACATTCTTTTTTCTTTGTTTCTTCTATTTTGCATACGTAGTTTTTGTCCTGCCTTGAAAGTCGTATCCAAAATTTTGGGCATGAATGAGCATTTAGCGGGTGTAACGCTGCTAGCTTTTGGAAACGGGTCACCCGATCTTGTTGGCACTTTCACAGACCTGGACGATCCTGGCATGTTTCCGGATCTGTTTGGAGCAGCAGTATTTGTTGTTCTTCTCGTTGGCGGCCTCATATGCATATTTTATCCATTCGAGATGGAATGGAACAATATTTTGAGAGATGCTTGTTTTTTTAGTCTCGGAATAATTTATGTCGACTACTGCACCATATCGGATGCAGTCATCACGCCTAGGGAATCCATACGTAAGTATTGGAAATCATATCAGCCAAACGAAACGCATATTTATGGATAACATACTCGTGCATTGTATACCCTGCAGGGAAGCCTGAACTAGTCTAGTGATGAGAATTTTTGGGTTAGCATTTATACATTCCAATCAAATGGGTGACAGGAAAAATATATATCAATATTTTATTGACCGCTTTGATTGATGATCCGTATGTGACTGTTTGACTGGAGGTCCTCAGCCTTATTATGACAATTACCCACTGACGTTAAAAGCGCATTAATTTTTTTTTGAGCTTGGGCAGAAAATTTAGGATAAGTTAGGATAAACGACTGCCCAAACGAGAGCCCACTTGGGCAAAGAATCAAATTCGTCCGGAGGAAAAACCGAGGAAGCAAAAACAAAACAAAAAAAAACCGAGAGGGGGAAGAAGAAAGAAAGTCATTTGGGTTGGAGGAGGACGACGAAACGGTGGCTAATTGCGCGGCATCAAGCTGCTCACGAAATTCATCAGGTGTGCAATGTTTAAACCTGCTATATCCGCAGATGTAGCAAAAAATTGAGAATCCGACGAGTTGGGGGTAGCTGAGGAGAACGTGCTGAGATGATTCCACCTCATTCTCTAGATAGCTTCAAGAGAAAGGTCTTCAAGCAATCCCAAGTTTCACCCCAAGAATTCCTAACGGACAGCGGCAACGCTCCCGTAAGGACATCCACCAAATTTAAGAGCTGCAGCGTTGTTAGCCTCAGAAGTTCCCTCGAGCGCTCCTGATCTACCTGTGGCCAGAGGGATTTCGCGACTGTGCCAGTCTGCGAACTAACCCAGCGTTTACTAAGTTTACGCGAGGCTCATTTTTCTATGAGCAGACCACGGATTCTCTAGCGAACTCAAAGGAAATTCAGATAATTTATTGGTAGGGGAATAAGTTTCCGTCTTTTCTTAGCCAAAGTTAAGAATTATTTAAACAATTAAGTGAAGTATGCGCCATTGGAAGCTACAAATTTACTCCATCTTTCCGGCAGCATACGGATTCCGCTGATGAAAAATTCGAGTTCTTTTGACTTGATCCATTCATTGAGCGAGTTTGCGATACTCTCGTAAGAAGTGCACCGTTCTCCGATAAGGACTGACTGCATTATAAATATATATATATATATAATTGGCACGTACACACTTTTTGGGTGTTTGGTCGAGCTCCTGCTCCTATTTGTGGTGTGCGTCTTGATGTTGTTCCACAAATGGAGGGACCTACAGTTTCAAGCCGACTCCGAACGGCAGATATTTTTATGAGGAGCTTTTTCATGGCAGAAATACAATCGGAGGTTTGCCATTGCCTGCCGAGGGGCCGCCGCTATTAGAAAAATGTTTTTCTTTAGTTTTGGTGTTTCACCGAGATTTTAAACTACGTTTTCTCTGTGAATTCCGAATGGTAGTCACGCACCAACCCATTCGGCTATGGAGGCCGCCCTGCATTGATCGGAACAAATGGTAATCCGAAGGTGCAATGTCCCAATTCGGTAGGTAGGTAGGTAGGGTAGATGGCAAGAGGTACACTTCAAATAGCACTTATGTCCCGTTTTGATACCATAAGGTAGACCACTACCTACAAAAAAATTTATGGAAGAGGAAACCATCTACATCCAGCGCTGTTGATGTAGTGGAGAGGGGGAAAATGGATCTAGGCTGGAGAATTTCCTGCAGCCATCCCCAAAGGGCACGCTAAGGAATTTCAAGCGCCTAGCCGCCACAGCCGCACATTTGCAGAGAACGTGTTCAACAGTCTCATTCTCCGAAGTATCCCCACAGCTTCTGCAATAGAGGTTGTACGGAATTCCATGCTTCTCCGCATGAGTACCGATCACCCAGTGACCAGGAAAGACCGCAATGAGTTAAGAAATTGAATGACAGGGAATTCCCATCACCTTAAGCGTCCTTTTCTATCGTATTGAGACCATAGTGTTTTTGAAATAGCACACGATGAGACAGACCTCCTCTGTATTGCGCTTTTTTTAAAAAGAAATTGTGCAGTTTCCCTTTAACAACGATCAAGAGAACACCGATGTTCCCAATTCAGTATCTCTAAATATTTCTGGACCCATTCAGCAACGTGTGGCCTGGCATGTCTACCATCCCTTTCCGGCCGCTTTTCTTTGAACGCTCGATTCAAACACATTGGCTGCAGTGGGTACGTTCGCCAGTGATAGTTTCAGATGGTTTAAGGAGGTCATAATAGATGACACACTTCTGATCCCACCAGATGCACAACATAACTTTTTTTTCGCTGTCGATGGACCTGGTTCATCTGACAGTTTCCAACATTTTCGACGCTTAGGGTTATCGTAATAGCTCCATTTTTCATCGCCTGTACCGATGCATATGCAGAAAATCTTTATTTTCTGCTGCCTCTCGATATCCCTCTCCTTCAACTGATGTGGCATCCAGTTACCTGCTTTCTGAACCATTCCCATCGCGTGCAAACGTTTACCGACGGTTGATCTGTTGATCTGTTAACATCCAACTCTTTAGACATATCATCAAGAGTTCGACATGCGTCTTCATCAAATAATGGTTGTAGTAGAGTATCTTCGTATTTTTTCGGTGCTCCTTCGCGATCTTTATTACTCACGTCGAAATTGCCATTTTGGAAGCGTCAAAACCACTCTTTACAAGTTTTAGTTGATGGATTGTAAATACCGTAAATATTGGTCAATATACGCCACGTTTCAGCTGCACTTTCCTTTAAAAGGTAATAATGAAGTATAACTTCCCACAAATGCTGTTTTTTTCGGGACGAACGTAGACATTTTTGACGACAGAGCCAAAAGGATCTTTACGCTTCAAACGAATGTCGACTACTGCGATTGAGACCTCAGATATACACCTTTAAATAACCAGTATATTACTAGAGTGAACACAAAAATAGTATCAGCAGCGACACCTTTTTTACGTGGGCGGGGACTTATTCCCATTCCCGATAGAAACAGAGCAAATATTCGATAAATTTTACATCTGGCATAGTGGCTTCTATGGGCGAAAAAAGGTTTTAAATATATTTTTCTGTTGACTACTTTGGTATCAGTGGGCTTCCTCAGCAGGGTATTTATACATACATACTCGTAGATACAGTGGCCGAAAAGTGCATACTCAGAATGTCGGTACGGTAATTTAATTCATTTTCGAAAAAGCATATTTATCATTTATTCAGAGTCTATCCGCATTATTTACATACATAAATTATATTTACATTCAACATTTTTACACCGTGGACTAAAAATACAGGGTCCGGCATTCGAAATCTAATCAATTAAAAAGGCCATACATTTAGTTTGGAAAATTACTTTTATTCAGTTTAATGTAAAAAATGTGTGAAAATAATACAAAATCAAGAATCAATTTACCTTTGCTCTGTATGACCAACTTTTGCCTTGACTATGGCCTTGAGACTGCCCAGAAACGAATCGCAAGCTGCCCGAATGTGACTTGCAGGTATTTTGGCCCACTCGCGGACAATGGCTTTTTTCAGCGTCTCGAGACTGCTGAATCTTTTAGTTCGAACCTCGCTCTCCAAAATGGCCCAAAGAGAATAATCCATCGGATTTGCGTCTGGTGAATTTCAGAGCCCTTGTGTGGACATTACGAAGATCGGAACGTTGTTTTTTAGCCGTTCTTGGTTCACTCGAACTTTGTGAGACGGTGCCGAGTCCTGTTGAAACGTTCATGGTCTGCCACCAGAATACTTTCCCGATAATATTTCGCATTAACCATGACGTCACACTAAAACGATTGGGGAGCGCCCATATGCGGTTACAGCTGCCCAAACTATAATTTGTGGCGGGTGCTGCCTGCTCGTAGCCAATCGATGACTCAAATTCTCGTACGAACGGTCGGTCAAATCGTTTTGGGAGCTTACGAATTCCTCAATTTGAAAAATTTTCTCGTCAGAAAACACAATGTTCGGAAATTTACCGCTTTCGGCCAAGCGAAGCAACTCCTTCGCTCTCTCAAGTCTGATTTGTTGCTGCTTTGTTGTGAGATCGTGCGCCGTTTAGATCGTGTTGTTTTTTTCTGTTCTTTGATTGGCACTTCGTCGGGGTCAGGGATTTCGCTCAAGTCGCTTCTCCAATTTTTGAATATTTTCACGTGACGGTGCAGTCTTTTGATGATCACCTTCGCGACGTTTCGCGATGCTACCAGTATCATTGCGACGAGGAATGGTACGATAAACAAAAACTTTATTTACTTTAAGGTGCTCGAGCTCACGAACAATCACTGGTTGTGATCTTCCAGCCAAATATAATGCAATCGCACTATTCCGTTTGAAATCCATAACTGATATTGTTTTTTCGCGTTTACTCTCGGCAAATGTCACCGCGCGCTTGTAAGCAATATTCTGGACTGTCATTTAGTCAACTAACAGACAGCTGATGCCCGTACGTCAGCACGTACATCAGCTGCACGAGCGGTTCGAGTGCCGGTCTCCGTATACGTGGGAGTTCTTGTCGACCGTGAACTTTTCTTAAAAGGATTTTTGTCTTCCGAGGCAAGCATATTTTGCTTTACCTTTTCATTTATTTCTCTTGTTTCGTTTGTTTTATTGAATTGGTCCGTGTTTTTGTTATTAGGTCCCCACTTAGAGCCGTTGCCTTACCTATTGATCCTATGGTTTTCTATGCAAACAAGGAGGCCACGCGAGGGTTGACACAATTTCTAATATATATGTAAAGGTTTCTTTTGAGAAGTTATGTTTGTGGAAGTTATGTTTTTTCAACAAATTTGGAACTGTTTCGTCGCAAACCACTTTTATAATATTTTTTCCAAACATTTTACTAACTTGTACGGCTCATAGAATACATACACATTTTTTTTGGCTTCTTCGCGGGCATAATTTTGTTTCTCTTGGACTACACGGTTTTTATTTGCAATCGGAGAGTCACGCTTGTATCTTCTAATTATGTATTGCACTGTAGAAAGGGACATGTTCAGTATATTGCCGATTTCTCTAGGAGTTGTTTCTTCTTCATGCAACTTTACAATCAGCCGGCAGTCTTCTTTAGTTCTCTGTGCTGTTGACGGAGTTGTCGTGCAAGAAATTCTTTACCACTTCAAAACTTGAGTGATTTTTATGAAATTTGATGCACTAACATGCGCACGTTGAAATAAAACGGCATCCTGTCGCATCCTACTGTATATAGAAATATTGTATATATAAGTGGCACATACACCCTTTGTGGGTATTTCGTCTTGATGTTGTTGCACAAATGGGGGGGGACCTACAGTTTTAAGCTAACTCCGAGCGGCAGATATTTTTGTTTTATGAGGAGATTTGACACGGCAGAAATTTGCCATTGCCTGCCGAAGGGTAACCGCTATTAAAAACAACTTTTTCTTTATTTTGGTCTTTCACCGAGTCTCGAACCTACATTCTCTCTGAATTCCGAATGGTTGTCACGCACCAACCCAATCGCCCATGGTGGTCACCAACTTATGTGCGATTATTCCTTTTGACACGAATTCTCCGCATCTTATCCTTGGAACTAAAATAGTCAGCAACTGCCTTAGAAACACTTTCAAAAGACTTGAATTTTTTCCCCGTTAGGAAATTTAGCAGAGATCTGAACAGATAATAGTCAGATGGTGCAATGTCAGGCGAATACGGTGAGTGACTAAGGACTTCCCATCCTAACGCATTCATTTTGTTGTACCACCATTTTGCAGTATGCGGTCGAGCATTATCGTGGTGGAACACAATTCCTTTTCTGGACGCTAACGCTGGTCTGTTTTCTTCGAAAGCTGCTTTCAATGTATCCAGTTGATTGCAGTACAGACCGCGTTGATGGTTTTGCCCTATTTCAGCAACTCGTGGTACACTGGACCTACCCTGTCCCACCACAAACAAGCCAGTACGTTTCGTTGATACTTGGCTTTGGGACTGTTGCTCATGATGTTCCTGATTTGCAGTATATTTTTTTCTCTTAATATTCTCGTAAGGAATCCACTATTTTCTCTAGTAATCAGGCTGCCCCAAAATGTTTCCACATTGTGTATAATCAGATGTGATGAAGGCATACTTACACGATCACGGAAATTCTTTTCCATGTGGAACCCAAATACTTTGCTGTAACACAAACCCAAGAGATTTAATGTGATCTTTAACAGTTGTATGATGAATGCCGAACTCTTCTGCATTTTCTCGCCTTGTTTTTGTTTTTGGTTTAGTAAATGATGAATGGTAAAAAAGGACTCCTTTTATATCAAATAGCAGGTGAAAAAACAGAAAAAACTTCCAATGACTCACTAGCCAGATGCTTTTTTTTTATTTACCAAGAAAATTACCTGCCTATTAAATTAATTTAGTGTTTCGAAAATCCGTTCTAACGTTGAACGATAAGTATGCACGTCTAAGCGTTTGGGCCACTGTATGTGCGTCGGCATAATATTCTTTTCACACATTTCAGTTATATTGTCGGTGTATATTTCATATCTCTTCGTGATATTTATGGAACAATTTTTGCTGAAACAAAGCATTGCATGTAAGTGCGTCTGCATTTTGTAAAATGCGTTTCTAGTAACTGATACTAATCACACCCCTTTTTTCATTTTAGTGATGCAATCGAAGATGAAGGATACAAAATATGCAACAGGTAAACCATTTAACGTAAATTCTGATGCCGTGTTATTTTTTTAGTATTAACTAAATTTTATACAAATTTCATCATTGCGTTTGAATTAGAATTCTAGCATATCTGGAGGTTTGCACTGCAATGTCACGACATTTTGTGCCCTCTACTCGCTATCGTAACTCATTCAAATCCAGTTACCTCAGTCAGTAGCTCCAAGATGGAGCTGGTTTGGGCTAAGCATACGCGCTTTCTTCTGACCGTATTCGGCCGAGGTGTCTACTCCTTCTTTGTGCTCAGGCATCGCATTCGAGAGGAAAATGTATTGGAGTTTCCGGAGATTGATGGCGAAAGCGTTTGGAGTCGGTGGACCATGTTCGGAGTCTACGCAGGTGGCAGCGCAACCTGCAGTGATCTGTGCGAATGCCATTCAGCATTCCCAGTTTGTTCTTGAAGAGGCTTATGAGATGTCCCAATCGCTTTTTATTGCAATCTTCCAATAAGGAGTAGTTATTGTCGTGCTCCCAACAATGACCACAGTTTTGTGCCAGATTCTACCTCGTAGCCTTAGCTCTTCACTTCTAAGATCTTCCTTAATGGTATGTTATCCTATGGCATGAAAGGGCTCGGGTGCTATTCGTAGCGAGGTCGGAGCCTCTCTAGTCAATGCATAAGCCGCTTCTTTTTTAGATATTTTTGAACGAATAGTTCAAAGTAAGAAATAGCCTTGAGTATATCCAGACTGTCGCTCTGAATAGTAATTCGTTCATTCCGGATACTCTTTCGTTTCGAAAAAGATGGTAAAACTATCCATGAGCACAGTCTGCTTTGTTTTGCGACCATGAATCCCACTTCAATTTTGAACCTCTGCTCAAAAATTATAATCATTGTGACACCGTGAGCCGCAGACTCAACTATTTAATGGTATTGCATGAGATCAATTGCCGTGCCGATCACACTTACTTGTGGTTGAACTACTAAATGTATATCACAAAAAAAAAAAAATTAAGTAGAGCAGTAGAGTTTCACTATAATTCAGCAGAGTTTTCCCCGATACCAAAGCTATTGATTACCTTGGAATAAAGCCAAACGGATATAGAACTAGGATTGACCTCGGAGCGACAAGCGGGCAATGATTTCTGAATGAATTCAGCATACCTCAACTTTTTTTAATATTTCGGCTGAATATCCTGTGTTTGACCTTGAACTGACCTTCAATTTGACCCCAAAAGGACAAGCTGATAACGAATTCCGACTCAACAACTTTGAAAATATAGATATGAATTTTTTTAAATTCTCCAGTGAATATTTGATGTTTGACTTTGAACTGACCTTCAATTTGAGAGGACAAACTGATAACGAATTCGGACTCAGCAATCGCAAAAATACATACCATACTTTTTTTTAATATTTCTGGCGAATATTCCGTGTTTCACCTTGAATTGACCCTTAATTTGACCCCGAAAGTATAAACTGATCAAGAATTCGGACTCAACAACCCCAAAAACGTATGTATAAATATTTTGAAATTTTTTTCGGTGAATATTTTAGGTTAGTCCTTGGAAAAATTTAATTATTAAGTTTTTAGGTACTTAAGGGATGATTTCATCTCGTAAGGGATGTATTACCGTTGCTGAGACGTATTACCGTTGATTAGAACTATAATAAAAAAAATGCCAAACCGAATTTGAATAGACAGAATTTCTGAATTTTTCACAAAGGTACCTCTATTTAAGGATGTGTTTTGATGTAATAAAAAAAAATTTGAAATTTGGGCCTAGGCAATCTCTTCCAAAATCATTTACGAGCATTTTAAGAGAAAAAAGTGTTAAAATCGATTATTAATTATCTGCTCTAGGACTTATGAACAAAATGTGTGGAAAAATCCGCATTTTGTAGGGGCGTTGTTTTGCACAAGGTTGCATTAGCATGCCTTTTCCGGTTATGCTTCACGTCTACGATAATGCCAAGGTACTTCGCTGATAGCGTCTCCGTCCAAGGTGATCGACCTTAATCTTGGTGATGGGAATGATGGCTGTTTTTTGAAGGCTTTATATTCAAACCCACTTCAACCCATCTGTATGCCAAAGCATATTCTCGAGCTTATCTCTTGCTATGATTACAAAATTATCCGTCTCTGACAATGGATGCCTTTGTTAGTCAGCAAGTGCAGTAAGTCATCAGTAAGGCTCCACAGGAGTGGTTATGGGGTCTCCGCCTACAGAAACCCTTTACTATTATGAAGCTGGTACGTAAAGGGAAGACCTCGATCCATTTGCAGATTAGCCGTTGCATGTTTCCGTTTCGCTTAGTGCTCTACAAGCTCACAAGTGGCAGGATCTTTGGATCTGCATGGACAAATGATGAAACGCAGTGTTCGTTGCTCGGGATGGCGAGATTTTACACGCAGTGTTTATTAAATTGCTTCCTTCATTCTTTGCTATGCGTACGAGTATTAGCTAGCATGACACCTTATGAGGAATGGCAGCATTTTCTGTGTTCGGTGACCCTCTTGAGCCAGTATCATTCCCTGATTTCCTCTGACAGCCCTACGCGCGTTGTGATGGCCGAGGTCGCTATTGCGCGGTGTAGATCGATTTGGGAGGTTGGCTGCTGGCTCGTTGCCATCCTCGGTCTGCATGGCTTCCGGCTGTAATTGTTTCCCGCCGGCAGCCTTTTGTCTTCATGACCTCCTCTAATTTGTGGTGTGCGTCTTGATGTTGCTCCACAAGTTTTTTATGGAGTTTCATGCCGCCGACGAACGGCCGCTGGTTTTTTCCGAGGAGCTTTTTCATGGTAGCAATACACTCGGAGGCTTGCCATTGCCTGCCGAAGGGCGACCTCCTGAATGCATGCCTATTAGGGCGGGTCGATTTAAAAATCGCTCATTGCTCTGTGAAAATCGTATTCGCGGGATCAAAATAAGAAACTTTGCCGAAGGAACCATACCTCTAAAACGAATTCTGATGTCCCCCAATTTGGGTCGAACTTTTAGTGTCTTTTGTGGGGAGGCAAAAAAATCGCACATTGCTCATTGCGAGAAGGTAAATATTTGCATTTTAAGGAATAGTTGGACCGATATTGAACAAAAATGAGCAAACACTTTGGGTTTGACGGAGGTTATGCTTTTATGTCCTATAAAGTGAGAAGAATACACAGTCGTTTGGGGTAGAATGAGTTGAGTACATAAAAAAATTAAAAAAACTTCCGGCATCTACAGGAAAAACACCTTCGGTGTTCTCGTCAACGATGGAAATGAAATAATTTCAGGGCAAGAAGAAGTAAAAACTACTTGGGAAAAAAAAGTGAAGGGTTTATTTAATAATGAATCCAGGCAAGACTTCGATTTGAACATTAAAAAGGATATATTGTCGGGACAAAGCATAACAAAAGAAGAGGTGTTAAAAGTAATAAATTCTGTAAAAAATGAAAAATCAAAAATCCGTAGGACCGGATGAAGTTCCAGTCGAATTATATAAACTTGTAGATGAAGATGAATCTTGTAGGAATTATGGTTCAAATATTTCATAAAATCTACGATTATGGGCTATATCCAAAGCAGTGGCTGCAGTCGATCTTCGTGCCATTGCATAAAGAATCCAGAGCTAACAAATGCGATGATTATCGAATCATTAGTTGAATGAGTCATGGTTTGAAAATATTCCTTAAGATCCTTCACAACCATTTATTTACAAAAGGCGAACAATCAATGGGTAGTACACAATTTGGATTCATACATGCTATGAGAACGCTTGAAACTTTGTTCAGCCGTCAAGTCCTAGTACAAAACTGTAAAGACGTCCCGAAAGATATTTTGTATGCTTCATTGACTATGAAAAGGCTCTTGATAAGATTGTGCATACAAAACTATTTGAGATTTTAAGGCATTTGAACATTAATGAAAAAGAAATAAGGTGCATTTGCAACTTGTGTTGAGACAAAAAAATTGGTGTATCACACTTTAAAATCCGACAATAAATGCCGAAGATATGAAGAAAAATGCAATTGGGCGACATCTAGGGTTGCCAGAAAAAAACAAAAAAAAAATTTTTTTTAATGTTTTTCAAAAACACTTCATATGAGGGGAGGTACGGGCGACTTGTTTTTTTTTGCCTGTAGGGCGAGACGCTCTAATGTACATATTATCCATATATTGTATATGTGTGTTGAGTTAGATTTAAAAAGGAATTACGGCCTTACCTATTTTTCGGTTTATTAAATGCAACTTCTTTTCTATTAGTTGCAAATCTTGCGAAATTGGATCTACTACGTGCAGAGGCTGGAATTGAAATACGCGATCGGACCTCCCTAGCGGCCATAAATGTACATAAAACTCGAACAATGTCTTTTAACGCCTCGTTAAATGATCCCAATAAGGATTTACGGAAGCAATTATTCGAGTCTTTACAGCCCATAAACGAAGAAGAGTGGTCGGATAGTAATAGTGCAGAGAAGGTTTATCTCATTCTCACGGCGCCAGTGGTATTAATCCTGCATCTGTTTATACCGGTGGTGGACTATGAACAAGAACGGCATGGATGGTCGAAACTATTAAACTCGCTTCAAATGCCTTTGCTACCGTTGATTATTGTGTATACGCTTGGTAAGTCTTTATTAAATCGATTTATATTCCAATACGCGTATATGCAAATGACTGATAATAATCGCATTTCGTTTACTTGTAGCTAAGAATGTATATGTATTAGGCATTCCACTATGTTGCTATACATTACTGGTTACCGTTCCCACCGCTTGTTATATGCTATATTCAACACGCACCGATCTTCCGCCCGCTTACCATGAAGTCAGTTGCACATCATAATCTGCATCTACGAGGGGAGTTCAATAAGTACCCGAGTTAGAAATGATTTCATAATTTTTTCTATGTAATCTCCTTTTAGGAAGATACACTTCTCCCGACGCTCCGGCCATGTTTTTAAACACTCCAAAAATAGAATTTTTCAAACTCTCGAAAATACGCCTCTGTCTCGGCTATGATTTCCTGGTTTGAACTACATTTTTTTCCCACGAGTAATTTCTTTATATTAGGGAACAAGAAAAAGTCGCAGGGAGCCAGATCAGGTGTATACGGGGGTGCGGTAGCAATTCATAACGCAATTCATGCAGTTTGGCGGCGACGACTCCGGTTGAAAGTGTTGGTGCGTTATCGTGGTGATATAGCACCTTCTTTTTCGCCAAATGCGGCCGTGTCGCCTTCAACTTTTTGTGAAAGCCGTCCAATTATTCAATATATGTAGTGCTCCTTCTTCCTTTTTCTAATAAATCCATGAGGATGACATCGTTCGCATCCCACAAAATCGTTGCTATGACTTTTCCGACCGATTGGACTGTCTTCGGTTTCTTTGCAGCAGATTCACCAGGAGAAATCCATTGTTTTGATTGTTGCTTAATTAATTTCTGGTGTATAATCTTGAGTCCAGGTTTCTTCAGCGGTGACAACTTGACGCAAATATTTCTTCTGCTTCAAAGTTAACAGTTCTATCCATTTGTTGTCCACCGTGAGCAATCGCAGCGCCCATCGGGCCGACAATTTTTTCATCGCCAACTTATCATGTAAAATATTAATTGCCGTTCCGGTTGTCACACCTATGGCCTCTGTTACTTGGCGCACTTTCGTTCGTCGATCAGCGAGAATCATATCTGTGGACTTTCTGAATGATTTGCCCGGTAACCACGTCTGCCGGGCGCCCTGGTGGCTCCTCATCAAAAATGGCGCACGTTTAAACTTGTTGAACCAATACCTAACTGCGGCCGCCGTAGCCGAACGTGTGGGTGTGTGACTACCATTCGGAATTCAGAGAAGAACGTAGGTTCGAATCTCCGTGAAAGACCAAAAATGAAGAAAAAGTTTTTTCAAACAGCGGTCGCCCCTCGGCAGGCAATGGCAAACCTCCGAGTGTATTTCTGCCATAAGAAAGCTCCTCATAAAAAATATCTCACGTTCGGAGTGGGCTTGAAACTGTAGGTCCCTCCATTTGTGGAACAACATCAATAGGAGGAGGAGCTCGGCCAAACACCCAAAAAGGGTGTACATTGGCATATATATATGTAATTGGCATAAACATATATATATGTAATATCTAACTGTGGTCGTGGATGACGAAGCGTTCCTATAGACAGCATCCAACTTTGCTTTAATCTTCTCGCTCTTTTCCCCATTCAAAAACCAAAAGCCAATTACCACCGAACGTTACTGCTCTTTTCCCATCTTAGCGAAAATAACGAAACACGTCTTACTCGAATAGCTGCCAAAACCAAATTAACCTATAAATCAGTCTGAAATTTATTTTTCCGCCGTTTGATAGATGGCAGCACGCGATAATGCTAGCACTAACTTCGCACAAGAACGCCTTTTGTTATCAAACACAGTTACTTATTGAACCGCCCTCGTTTAAAAATTTCTCATTCATATTTTTTTGTCTTAAATTGTTTTTCTGTCTAGGCTATGGCTTTGTATGGTGCCGGCGGTTCCGTTTTAATCATTTACTTCTGTGCTACTGAATCAGACGAAATATTGGAAACCATTGGCATGGTTACCAGAAGAAGCAATTCATTTCTTGACTGCACTTTGCAAGCGTGGGGGAATAGTATTAGTGACTTGATATCAATCCTTACATTGGCCCGCCACGGATATCCAAGAATGGGATATGCTGCCTGTTTCGGCGGTCCGTTTTTCAGTAATAATAAGAAACAGCACCAAATCATGCAATTGATATGTTGTCACTTACCACTGTTTCATATTTCAGATTCAATTACATCTTTGGGTGGGGTTTTTATGTTCCGAACACTTGATACCGGACAAGCTGTACAGGTATGTAGATTTTTTATTGAAATTAACAATTATTGAAATTTTGACACATTTTGTCGTTTTGTTTAAGGTTATGCAAGGCAGCTTGGGCGAAAATTGCGTTATTTTCCTGTTTATAGCCACTACATCTGTTTTAGTCTGGGCGACATTGACAAATTTTTCGGCTCGCCGTAGTATAGGTGTTTTCAATTTAATTTTGTATGCAATATTTTTAACTTTTATCTTCATGGGCGAATTCGAAATCATTGAAACGTTCGCGCCCGAAAAAGAAGAAGAATCAACGGAAGACTGAAAGCAAAAAAGAAAATCACTTTAAAATGTGTCAGCTTTAGTTGATGTATGTTTATCCCTACATGCAATTCGACTCAATTTAATGAAAGAAAATCATAATTGCTTTAAAATCGTTATTGTTTAAATATATAAAGGGCGGCTAAACTTCAAGGGCCGATATTGAATGTGAACCGCACCTAAACGTCAAGTTTTTTCTGCACTTCATTTGTCATTTTTCAATTTCAGACTAACTCAATTTGAACTATGAAAAGACACACAATCGAGCAACGCGTTAAAGTTATTCAAGCTTATTATGAAAACGTGCGTTCAAATCAAAATGCATATCGCACACTTCATCTTCAGTGATGAGGCACATTTTTACCTCAGTGGATTCGTCAATAAGCAGAATTGCCGCATTTGGGCGAATGATAATCCAAGAGTGATTGCCGCACCAGAATGCAGCTACAAATAGTGACTGTTTGGTGCGGTTTATGGGCCGGCGGCATCATTGGGCCGTATTTTTTCCAAAATGAGGCCGGTCAGGCAGTTACTGTGAATAGTGTTCGCTATCGTGAGATGATAACGAACGTTTTATGGCCCGAATTGGAAGATATGGATGTGGACGATATGTGGTTTCAACAGGACGGTGCCACTTGTCACACAGCTAACGAGCCATAGGCTCTTTTGCGCGAAAAATTTGATGGCCGAATAATCTCACGTCGCGGCTATGTCAATTGGCCGCCAAGATCATGTGATTAGACACCGTGGGACTTCTCTCTTTGGGGTTATTTGAAAGAAAAGGTGTACATCGATAGGCCAGCAACAGTGCAGGAGCTAAATAATGAGATAATTCGGTACATTAACGGCATAGAACCTCAATTATGCCTCAGCGTCATCGAAAATTTGGACCATCGGATGGAGGTGTGCCGCTGAAGCCGCGGCGGTCACTTGGCCAATATTTTGTTTCATGCGTAATTGAGCCATACCAATATTATCATAATAAAAAGAAATTACAATAATTTGATAAAAAAACTGTATTTGATTCAAAAGAAACACCGGCCCTTAAAACTTAACCACCCTTTATATATGTATATATATAATTGGCGCGTACACCCTTTTTGGGTGTTTGGCCGAGCTCCTCCTCCTCCGGTACGTCTTGATGTTGTTCCATAAATGAAGGGACCTACAGTTTCAAGCCGACTCCGAACGGCAAATATTTTTTATGAGGAGCTTTTTCATGGCAGAAATACACTCGGAGGTTTGCCATTGCCTGCCGAGGGGCGACCGCTATTAGAAAACGCTTTTTCTTAATTTTTGATCTTTCACCGAGATTCGAACCGACGTTCTCTCTTTAAGTTCCGAATGGTAGTCACGCACCAAGCCATTCGGCCACGGCGGCCGCCGTTATTATTATTGTTTAAATATTAATATTATATTTTATTCGTTTTGTAATGTAGCCATTTGAAACAGACTAAACGGAACTAACTGCGAACCCCCCAGCGGTGCAGGGGTTAGAATATGCCCGAGGTAAGGTATGCCTGTCGTAAAAGGCGACTAAAATCTAGGTTTACCAGTGCCTGAGTAGTATGGGTGCTCAACTGGCAGTGTCTTCCGGCACGATGTCTTACCGGAGACCATAACTCGCTACCACGGGGAGCAGGAGCCCTCAGAGTTCGCTCTGACCTGTTCTTGGGAACGGCACTTCGGGGAGGTTTTCGTGGTGGCTGTGGTTGAGACCTAAAGCGCAGGTAGAGCCTTTGGCTCGATGTAGAGTTGCATTGTAACCAGATGCCGGGACCTTCAGAACGGCAGAGGTATGCGTAGGCCTCGAACCCTACCAAGGTGGTTAGTGTGTCCATGCCACACTGCCAATTGGTACCTTAAGTGCTTTTTGCATTTTTGGGGCGCTGATCAACGCATTGTTTTGATCCGTGTGCCTTTGGGTACCGTGGGTTTGAGCTGTCGCCAGCAGGTACTCACGTTAAAAACACTAGACGCTAACTGCGAACCAAGCCGAATTTATTAAAGGTGGTATCAAAGGCGAATTGACGTCAGCCGAAAGACGACGTGGCAAGAAAATGAGTGGGTTATCTATTGCTTGCACCTATTCTTCTTCCTCACAAACACGTATGGTTATTCCCCTTCCTTTTGTTTGTTTATAGATGTACTCTTACGATACGGCGAATTCGAAAGACGCAATCTTGTCTTCTATCATTCTTGGGTGGTATCGGTAAATCAGCTGATTTGTTTTTTTTTTCTTTCGCCTTGTCCATGTGCCTATCAGCCCAGCATAAAACCAGGAGAATTCATTCTTTACTTTCTACTTTCACAATACTTTGCTTTGACAATCAAATGTACAAATCATTGTTGTTGGCTTGGTACCACCACCTTCAATGAATGCGCCTTGCTGCGAACAACGTAATGTACTTTATTAATTAGGATTCTATCAACAACCGTTGAAAAATAATTAAGAAGTGGGTATCGTTCTTCGATATGGATCCCTTTATTTGAGATTTTTTTCCATAAAATCATTTAAATGCTTCACATATTAGGTTTTATTTTAGAAATTTAAAATATTTTCAAACTGTGTTAGTCTTTTTATCTTAGAAACCCATTTCTTCCTGTGCTATTTCGAAAATTCAATGGCCCCAGCACAATAGACGCAGGACGCAGATAGTCTTGGGGACTCCACGCCATTCAATTTCCAAATTTGTAGCTATGTTTACCAACCATTTGACGATCGGCACTTATGAAGAAAAAAGGTGACGTTACCATTTAAGCCCCATTACAGAAGCTGTGGAGACCTTTCAGAGAAGGAGACTGTTGAGCCCTTTCTGTGTAAATGCCTGGGCTTAGCAGCCAGACGCTTAAGGTCACTCGGTGCTCCTTTCTTCGACAGCCTGGGGTAGTGCGACAACCTAAATCCCATGAGCCTCCTCCGTTACATCACCAGCTGGCTGTAGATATCTGCCCGTTTGAGGTCTCATAAGGGTACTTCGGATTCGTTATAGTATGCCCCCTGTCTTGCCAATTCAGCAGCCAATTCATCATGTTCATATGGCCAGGTACCCAGATGTGAATGATGTCTGTTGTGCGTGCTAAAGCATTAAGTTCTTCTTTGCATTGTCTGACAATTTTTGAATTTGTTATGGATGACTTTAAAGCTAAGATGGCTGATTGACTATCTGAAAAAAAGGTACTTCCGATAATTGTTGCGGATGGTTTTTATCATTCTGCAAGCTTCTTTTATCCCGAGAACTTCTGCTTGAAGAAAAATACTATTCCAGTTCCCCTGGTGGAAGGACTTGGAAGTTTCGAGGTCTTTCGAATATATACCGGCTGCTACGCCGCAATCGATCTTGGATCCGTCAGTATAAAGTGCAGTTGTATTCTCTTTGACCTCTGAATACAAATTCCATTTCTTTCATATGAGAAACTTTACCTTAAACTCTATTCTAAAGTCTAGAGTAGCGGTAGTAAAATCTGATTGGCTGCTGGTAAGCCTTTGACTGTTTAAGATAACATTATGACCAAACGTCCTATCATTCCAAAAACCATTTTCTTTCATCCTGAAGGCGGTATTCGTTGTCTCTCGTTATTAGTCTCTCGGTAACAAGTAGAGCATGACATTAAGTGCCTCTGTTGGGCACGATTTCATGGCTCCAGTTATACCTGCGAGTTTAGGCTTTACGCCCCAATTTTTGCTGATCACTCTTTTGCAAGCTACATAACCTTTTTCTAACCGCTTGTGCCTCCAGTTAAGCTGGGGATTTAGTACTACTCCTAGATATGTCGCTCTGTTTGACACCGATATTTCAACCCCATTGATTGATGGGCATCTGAACTGAGGAATATTGCTCTGGGTTAACATTTAGGCCTGTATTCGCAGCCCATCTATTTAGTTTCCCCAGAGCTCTTTCTAGTATTTCGCTAATTTCGCTAAATAAACATGTTGCTAGAATCTCGACATCATCAGCGTACGGCACTACTTTAACTCCCCCTCTCTGTAGTCGCAGTAAAATCTTGTTCTAGGACCCGTAGGAGTGGAGACAGGACGCCACCCTGTGGAGTACCTGTGCATACATATTGGGTAACCGATGCATCTCCGTTTGGTGCTAGAATTATTCGGCTCTGAAGCATACATCGGATCCAGTTATTCACGCAGTCGTTGACTCCGATAGTTACTAACGAATCGATTATGGTTTCTACTGATATGTTGCTAAAGGCTCCTTGTGTGATTAGAAAATCTGCCTAGGTGAATTGTATCTGATGTAAAGACTTCGCAATATGCCCATTAACTTCATGAAGGGCTGTTTCCGTAGATATCCTTTCCATGTAAGCGGGCTGCGCGTTCGATAGTAAAGGGTGTTTTTTTTAGAGGTTAGGTTTTCAAGTTGGCACTACTTTTTTCGTAGATGGTCTTTTTGACAGCTGTCACTTGATTTATGCTCAGTTTGGTTTGCCATTTCATAATGAATAGACTTACACCTGAGCAAGCGCGTCGCACGTTCGGTGAATGGGCCCAAAACGAGATGGCCACCGATCCCGATTTTCACAAGAAAATTTTGTTCAGCGATGAAGCTCACTTTTGGTTGAATGGGTATGTCAATAAGCAAAATTGTCGCATTTGGAGTGAACATAATCCACAAGCCATTGCTGAGACGCCGTTACATTCTCAAAAAGTCACCGTTTGGTGTGCTCTATGGGCAGAGCGAATCATTGGTCCATATTTCTTTAAAAATGAAGCCGGCCATAATGTTACAGTCAATGGAGAGCGCTATAGAGCCATGATTAATGACTTTTTCGTGCCTGAATTGGACGTTGTTTATGTGGACGACCTTTGGTTCCAACAAGACGGCCCTACATGCCATATAGCCAACGCAACAATCGATTTATTGAAGGAAACTTTTGGTGAGCGCATTATCTCGCGCCGTGGACCTGTGGCGTGGCCTCCAAGATCGTGCGATGTAACACCGCTGGACTATTTCTTGTGGGGCAATGTGAAGTCGCTTGTCTACGCAGATAAGCCCGAGACGATTGACGTCTTGGAAGAGAATATTCGGCGCGTTATTGCTGACATACGGCCCCAATTGCTGCAAAAAGTGGTCGAAAATTGGGCCTCTCGGCTGGAATTTATTCGAGCCAGCCGCGGCGGCCACTTGCCCGAAATCATTTTTAAAACATAATGGCAAACCCTTATCTTTATAATAAAGCTAAATTCTTGGCCATAACATTAAATTATATACGTTTTATTTCATCTTGAAAACCTAACCTCTAAAAAAACACCCTTTACATAGGTCCCTATTAGCTACAGACCCAATATGTATATCTAAGACTCTAGCGTTCTAGGTTTACTCAGCTCTAATTTAGCACAAAAATGGAAAGTTTTGTTATTTAAATTTATACAAAGTTCGTACTTGCAAAAATTACAAACAACTGTTTCGGCCAACACCCCAGAGAGTCCAAATTACTCAAAGAAAATCCTCTACACTATTTTTCACACACATTAACCCATTTGTTTGTCTTAAAGCTAATGCTTTCCCTTTCGATACAAACTGCCGCTCCTTCAATGTACTACGTATGTAGCAGCCTCTGACGCACATGGAGCCATCACTCAGGCGATTTATGGTGAAAACGTGTTGCAAGTGTTGACAAGCCGATCGCACACACCCACACATCCACACACAAGCGCTAAACGCACATTATAATATAAATATATACACACTTGTATATGTAAATGTGTATGTACGCACGTCCTCACATAATGACTAGCAAATAAACTACCAACCAAAGTGGCCTAAAGCAATGGAAAATTATTGCTTTTGTTTTTAATGTTGCGGTATTTTGTTTACGACACACATTTTACAGCATTTCAACTGTTTGCCTACTTTAAGGCGCACGGCTTACCATATGCAAAATCCCAGAAAATGGCACGCGCCGCACTTTCACATACACGCACACACTCGCACACCGACAAATACGCACATTTTGTGAAATATGATGACCAACCGAACTGCCAATCGGCTGACCGGCCGAACGGCCGATTGTGTGGTCAAAGGCATTTTGTGGCAAACACACCCACTACGACGTAGGCACGTTGTCGAAAGGCGTGCACGCGGACACACACCGTCAGTTAGCCAACCTCGGCTGTCATTCAACTTAGAATTTATTATACGCTACTCCGAAATGTATGCTTTATTAATATACATACCTTTCATCAACTTGACTTCACACAACTCGCTGCGTAGTGAATGGCAGCTATTGAAGGTAAGAAGGCAAACGCCATGCAGACGTGCATATCGATGTATGTATGTATGTATGTATGTATGCACGTTTGCACACAAACTTATTTATACATTGCAGAGCTAAATAATTCTGTTTTTAGGTGAAAACTGTGCTAAATATAGTAAAGCATGTGTGTGTGTGTGATTGCAATGCGCAAAGGCAACATTTTTGTGCGGAGAGGTTAGGGGTTGTATTGTGATAGAAGAGCGCAAATAAAACATTTCTTAAAATAAACATGACCTGGTACTGTTTGTGCGTGCCGCAAAGTATATGCAAACATCTATTCATATGCAGATGATATTCGGCGGCATCAATAGACACGTATTTAGCTACATGTTTGTTTGCTGTCACACGACTTATACATACATTTGTACTGCAATTCTGAGAAGAAAGTTTTATTTTCTGTTTTTGTATTTCTTTTTTGTTTTTTTTGTTAGCATTTTTGGTTGACTTTCGCTGTTCCGCGTCCTGACAAACTTTTAAATGCTGCCAAAGTTCAGGCTCTTTATGTACACAAAATTCAATTGCATACTTTCAGGAGCGCGACATAATTTGTGAAACTTTTTATTAAATTATATTAACCCTAGGTAGTTAGAGTTCGTCAAATCGGCGATTCATTCGCATTTATCTTTTAAGTTTTGTCCAAATTCAGTCTGACGCCGCAAGCGTCTAAGTGTCTCATAAGTGTTGGAATTCAAAGGCAAGCACCAAGGACGGCTGATAATACTACGACCTAAGGTGTTTATGTAGCGTTGGCTCATCATTTGGTTACGAATTGCGCCAATCATTGTAAGTATACATTTTTTGATTTGACTTAGTTACTGTTGTCTTTGCAATAAGCAGCAACTTTTGCAGAAACTCAATTTTTGAAGAAACGCCTTCGGTTCTTGAGGATGCTGTACCCTCATATAATATTGTAAGGAAATGACTGGACTATTTCAAGCTTCAAGCATTGGTAAATCGATGTCTCCGTATAATATCAGGTCAGTCCATAAATTCGTGCGTCTTGTAAAGGTGGTTTTAAAATTAATTAAAAAGATGTTTAAAGTATTTATTAATCAATAATTTATTTTCCTTCATTATTTGCAATGTCTTCCCAACGTTTAGGCAAATTTTTAATTCCCTGTTAAAAAAATGTTTGTCCTTGGAGTCAAAATACGCTTCGATATCCCTTTTTATAGCTTCTTTTGAGGAGTAGTTCTTGTTACTCATATGGTATTGAAGTCCACGGAAAAGGTAAAAAATTCTGTTTAAAAATTTTGATAAACATTTTTGAAATTTCTTTTTAATTTTAAAACCTGGGTTTATTATATAATTTTTGTGGAAGAATAATATATATTTTCACAAAAAGTTATTAAAATTAAATATGAAACAGTGGGCGAGAGAAAAAACTTAGAGGTAAGTGATGCGCCACTATAGATCGAGTAGACTGGAGCCTCTGCTTTTCTAAGACCACCCTGCATGGTGAAGGGCCATATCCTGCTCCAGATGTCTTTGCTAAAACAGAAGAGGGCGAATCTAGAGCAGAGAAGGTCGATAATAAATCCTTTTAAATGAGACTAGCAATCGTTTCGAAAGCAAAAAAAACACCTAATCACAAAAGCCTCACTAACCCAAGCCTATGAATTGGTTGAAGTGCCAGTCTGGCACTCCTCAGGTATCACTGAAGCATCGTTTTGATACCATTATGAGACCTTCAACAGGCAGATATCTACAGCCAGCCAGAGCTGTTGCTATAATGGAGATAATTGGTGGAATTTTTGTTGGCGCATTGCCCTTGTCTAGCTGCCAAATTCGGGCATTTACAGAGAAAGTGCTCAACGGTCTCCTTCTCTGAAAGGTCTCCACAGCTTCTGCAATGAGGGTTAAATGGTAACTCTAGCTTTTCCGCGTAAGTGCCGATCGTCGAGTGACCTGTAAATACAGCTACGAGTTTGGAAATCGAATGGCGAGGAGACCAAAAGATTTGTTGAGTCCTTCGTATATTGTACTGCCGCCAAAGGGCTTTCGAAATAGCACATGAAGAAATGGAGCTCCATCTTTTCTGCGCTTTGCTGAGAAATAATTTGTGCAGTTCCCCTTTAACAACTATCAGTGAGACGCCGATGACCGGGTAGAAGGTCTCTGAGGCCAATTAAGTTCCCTTCTTGGGAAGATTATAAAGAATTTCATTTCCCTCCATGTTCCAATGTCCTAGACTCCAGATCAGATCAGAGAAATTTTACCTGCACAACCAAGATATTTGATCTCCTCCCTACAGGAGCTTACTAGAAACGATTATAAAAAAAGGGTTGGAATATAATATATTTTATTAAGACAGATTAAAAAATCTGACTTGAAATGTAGAGACATACGATTGATAACTGTGCCCTTTCAAAGACGAGCAAGGAAGGCGAAGGTAACTGAAAATATAGATACTATTGTATAAATTAATGTTTAGCGGGAAGAACAAAAATGAACGGGTGGTATCAGGAATGGGACTCTGTACTCACAAAAAATATGAAGACAGTTTTGAAGAAGTCCAATATAACTCACATTGATTATTACGTGTAACTTTAACAATAAAAATAAAGCTCCTGAGTATAAACGCTCCAGATATCACTAAATCTCAAGAGTAAAGTTATGATTTGTATGCCATTCTACAAACAACTATTTACACAAGACTGTGGTTCATGGTCCATCATCTTGGTTCACATTCACAAGATATCAACAAGTGAAAAGAAATTATTGCCTTGGTGACTACAATGCGCGTATTGGCAATGAGATGGTAATACAGGGCCGAAAAGGCCCGGGCCTAACACATAGATGACAGTAGTTTATTGCATCCATCTCTGTTTCAGTTAGTAGTAATGTTAAAAAGACAGCTGGTAAAATTTCATCATATTCTATTCATTACTTCGTGAGTTATTGCGCTAAAAGTGACGCTACTTTTGTTATTTTAAAAGAATGGATCAAAAACAAATTTATTCTAGTTTTTCACTGCTTCTTGATGGGGAAAAATACCATTCAAGCGAAGCAATGACTTCAAAAGTGTTATGTGGACTCCGCTCTATCAGAAACATCAATAAAACGATGGTTTGCTGACTTCAAACTTCTGACGGTGGTCGTAGAGACACCAACGATACACAACGCAGTGGACGTCCAAATGAGGCGATAGCAACAGAGAACATCAAAAAATCCACAAAATCGTTTTGAATGTTCGAAAAGTAAGGTTGCGTGAGTTAGCTGACATCGTAAAGGTATCAAAAAAACGTGTTGGCTAAATATTGCATGAGCATTTCAGTATGAATACTGTTGACCAAAAACAAGGCAGTCTCAAGTCAATGAAAACAATGGCAAAACTACATGAATTGAATTACGAGTTGCTCCCATATTCATCGTATTCGGCAGATTTGGCTCCCAGCGACTACCTAAAAAATGCTCACCGGTAAGAAATTTCGCTCGAATGAACAGATTATCGCTAAAACTGAGGCCTATTTTGAGGCGAAAGATAAAAGTGGCATTGAATTTTTAGAGCGGTACTGGCATGATTGTATTGTTCTTGATGGAAATTACATTGATGAATAAAGCTAAATTAAAAAAAAAAAAACCTGTTTTCTTTGTTCGCCCCGACACTTTTCAGCCCATGTGTAACGTGCTATATCAGGTACACCAAACTCGGCGAAATGAAAAGATAAGGCGTATATGGGAAATTGAAGATGTAGCTAAGTGGAGCCGACAGAGCGCTGCAGCGCCAGAAAGAGTGGAATAGACATGCCAAAAGAATGGCTGATGGGCGACTTGGAAAAGCAGCAATGCTAGAGCGATCGACTATGCCGAGACCGCTAGGTAGACCCCCAAGAAGATGACATGAGCGCTGACCTTCTGGTTCTCGATCCGAATAGAAAATGTTGGCATATGTGAACATATTTTAACATATTTTTTTTTCTTTTTTATACAATTCCTTAGGAAATTTCAAGGATATTTGAATAAGGTCATTATTGTACTATATTTGCCCTGGCGAAAAGTAAATACAATTCTTTTTGTATACCCGAATATATCTTCTCTCGTTTGGTTCCCATTTGAATATCATAGAGTTTTTAGTTTATAAAACCGTTTGTGGAAAATTAAGACATTTGAAACTATGAAGTCCTTTAAAGAATTAAATTAACGAGATATTGAAAAAAAGAATATATCGTTACTAATTTTGTTTGTCGGTGAACCCTACAACATTTCTTCGCACTTACAGCGTCTGTCGTTTTTTGCGTCCCATTAAAATAATCTCTCCTCTTCTTCTGGGGAGACACCCTTCCTGGCACTACTTTCTGTATTACTTCGCGAGGGCCCACAATGACATCCATAAAGGACCAATTCTATTCATCCACGTCTGGGTGCACTGTAATTGTAGCCAGCTTTCATGTAATGAATTATAGGCACGTCTTCTTGTATCTCTATCTGTATGGCCTCGCTTTGTTGCACTGTGTCCTCGCGTTCGAGCATTTTGCTGATTATATTGCTCGGTGCGATATCGCCAATCTGCCTCCCCAGAGCACCTCTTTCCGCAGGACCATCTGTCACAGCTGAAAAACCAGTGTTCAGCGTCGTCGCTGAGCGCTTCGCTGTATTGGCGGGTGAGACCGTTTACTTTGTCCGAGAGGAACTGCGTTTAACAGTAATTCACTTCCCTGAAGTTCTTTTGCACCCATTTTCCTATTGATTAAACTAGTTTCGCCGTCCATATGCGCCTCGGTTCTGTGTCCCATCGGCTTTGCCAGCGCAACATGGCTTGGCACCCCTGTTCAGCGACGCTAGTGATGACGTATTTCTTCTTGGAGTCCCACGCATCCATTCGTTCCCGGGCCATAAGGTCGACGGGTATCTTCCCGCTGATAACAAAGACTGCAGCGCCAGAGACTGAGGAAACTCAGTATTGTTACTACATAAAACCTATAGTTTCACGTCTATGTAAGATTTTCCCGAATAACTTTTACTAACGCACGATATTACATAACACAATTTTTTTTCCAAACAATTTTTAGACAATTATTTTGTGAAAATATTAAACCTCTTTTAAACACAAAGTTTTGGTATCGGTATTAAATCGGTACAACACAAAACTTCTACATAATTCTATAGCCATTAAAATGTGTAGTTGACATTTTGTTTTGCCTGTTGTAAATCAAAAATTGCTTGTGCTTTTGGTCTGGCTGCACGTACATCAAAGCAAAATTCTTTCTGCCGCCTTCATTATTGCCAATAGCTTTGAAAAAAAAAATTAAAGTAATGAATTGTAAGAACCTTTTTCAGAATTTTGGTTTATTTCTTTTTACCGCTGAAAAAAAAACGCTAATTTTTCACACCACTACAGTGGCTTAACCCCTTAAGCCATTTCGTTTTTTTTTCTCTTTCCATTTCATTTACCACTGAACACGTTTCCAACTACCGCGCATGCACATCTACACGTACAAGGGGAATATTAAAATTCATGCCCAACACGCGTATAGACAAATCAACCGGCAAATTGTTGCCAAACGCGTCTACTGCAGCAATAAACACTTCACTCCCTTCAAAAATGTTCAAAGCATTTGCCACCAGCTGTGCTGCGTGGTATGTCTCAACTCCGTCACTTCACGCGCTACTGAGGCGATATTTAACGTATAAATTTTGACCATTTTGCTGCGTGTTGGTCGCCTGTTGACCTTACAGAGCGAAAAGGTCTGTAGAGTTCGCTGCGTCAGACGCTCATGCTAGTCGCGCATAAATACGCCCAGTAACACAATTCAATTTTGTAAGCGGCCGTTAACAGCTGGAGGCATGACTTGTTCTACTTAATTAATTTACAATACATAGAAACTGTGTAGTGGCGTTTTGGGCGCTTTTACTAGGTCAGTTCTGTGTTTGCTAGTTTTGTAGAAATTTAATAAAATGTCACACAGACAGTTTTTGATCATTTAGGGAATAAATTTTAATGCCAATCAGCTGTCATTGGCAATGCGCCTGAAAATAGTTGTTAAAAACAGCATTGAAAGGCAGTTATTTCGCACTTGAGACACTTGAAGCGGAATGTGGAAAATTAGTTCGAACTTTGAAGGCGATTGGTAAGACTTTGCTGTCCTATTGAAAGAGTTATACATTTATTTTAGTCTCACTTCATAGATTATCATTCTCCGGTAAGTTTGTATAGTCAGTGAAATTTTTTTGCTTTGCTCTCTTAAGCCTCTGTTTGTCAATCATAGACTTTTCCTGCCCATCAAAGTATTACTTCACTTTAGGCTTAAAACTACTTTTTTTAATAAATTTCTTAACTTATTAATTTCCTTTTATTAATTACACCGGCACACAAAAAAAAAAAAGTGGGGAGTACTTTTGACTAGACCCATATATCCCTATGTATTTTGACGCGCTGAATCCGAATTCGGTATCCGTTTTGCCCGTACACCCCCAAAATTTTAAGTAAATAGCGAAAAACCGTGAAACCCCATGAAAAATCGCTGAGAATCGCATTTGTAGACGTTTGTCAATTTTAAAAACTGGGTTTCGAAAATAGTAAATGCTTCCGTTCATTGGATTTTTCCCACTTCCATAGCATTGTGTTGCAACGACCACAAACTTTGTTAGGCATACACCCTTCGCCTTGTTTCGTAATATTTATACCAAAGCATTTGCTGTAAACAGATTTCAACTTTTCAGTTAAAGGTTTGCGATATTTTGCAAGTTCAAATTCGCCACAGATGTAACAGAATGAATCTCGATCTTTGTTACAAGTATGTATCTGATTTCTTGTAGCATTATACTCTAGAGAAGCCAAGTTACCCACTAATGTAGAGCTGCGGTCGCTGGATGACGACGACTGCGGGCCCGCTTTCTCACCCTGACCAGTCGCCGATACTGGGGTATCCCTCCCCTGCATCGTAAAGCACTTGCTTGTACTTGCCATGACGGCACGATAGCCGTTAACCCAGGGCTCCGCTAGATTGCTCTGTTGCCCACCGTCACCTCGTGGAGGTTCCCTGGTCGCAAGTACAAGCAAAAGAATAGATTCATATGCCAAGGTTTCTTCAGTAGTAAAACTATCCATGAACTAGCCTATTTAATCAAATCTTTGGGGGTGTACGGGCAAAACAAACACCGGATTCGGATTCAGTGCGTCAAAACACACTGAAATCAGGTATAATACACTCGTAAGAAAACTTTTTAACATTTACCAACGTATAAAAAGGCGATTTTCAGCGATTTCTCACGGTTTTTCACGGTTTTTCACGGTTTTAGCCTATTTAATCAAAATTTTGGGGGTGTACGGGCAAAACAAACCCCGGGTTCGGATTCAGTGCGTCAAAATACACTGAAATCAGGTATAATACACTCATAAGAAAAGTTTTTTAAATTGACAAACGTCTATAAATGCGATTTTCAGCGATTTTTCATGGGGTTTCACGGTTTTTCGCTATTTACTTAAAATTTTGGGGGTGTACGGGCAAAACGGACAGCGAATTCGGATTCAGCGCGTCAAAATACATAGGGATATATGGGTCTAGTCAAAAGTACTCCCCACTTTTTTTTTTTTGTGTGCCGGTGTTATTAATAATTCAATTTATGGGGTCCTAAAAAATTGCACGTTTTCTTTATTCACAACTGTTTTACTCTTCAAAGTATTGCCAACCATCTTTCAAAGTATCTGCAAAAGACTTTTTTCGGAGTAAAACTAAAAATGGTAAATAATATTTACTACTAAAATGGGAATTGTAGAATAGACGATTGTCTCTTTTTACTTTAAGGCCCTCGCCTCATTTGAAGTGGTGCTTTTTGCGTGTTTCTTTAAAAGCATGTGAAACAGAATTAAAAAAAAGAAGAAAAAAATAAATAAAAAAGATTTTTTATTTCTGTTTTCAGTATTTTAATTTTTGATCTATTGATAAAAAATAAAAAAATTTGTTTGGTCGTACAAGGTTCGTCTAAAACGTTGTCAGCCTTCCAAAAATGGTCTTCACATGTACCATGGACACAGATATAGCCGAGTTTGCTGCTGAACCGAGTTTGATCAAATAAAATTTATGTGACGTAGAATTGATGTCGTTATCGTGTGAACTACGGTCATTCGGAAAAAAATTGTTTAGTATTTTTTTCGGAATTTTAAAGTAAAAACAAAAGGATCAAGAACGGTTCTTCATCTTTGAACGCCCGCCATTTTGTCTAACTTTTTTATTTTTTAAGATCGTAGTTCAGACGATAATGACATTTATACTGAATAATAAGTTTATTGTCTTTTTAATTTCAGACACCTGTGAGTCCCGTGTCGCCAGAGACATACCTTTTTTTGGAATACCATTTTTGAAGCCTGATTACTTTTTGAGCGAACCTCGTAGGGCGAAGAAAAAATTTTTATTTCTTAACAATGGGTCAGGAAATAAAATAATGAAAATAAAAATATAATTCTTTTTTTCGTTTCCGTTTTACACCATTTTAAAGAAATACCCCAAAACACCATCTCAAATAAGGCGAGGGCCTTAATTTAAGGTGAGGGCCTTAATTTAGTTTGTTTTATATATAAATAATTAAATACCTATAACCTTAGGACTTATACCCAACTTTTACTACGACTTCTTATACCCGGGTACTGGTGTGGCCAGTAGCCTGTTTTACCCGTTTTTTCTCATTTTTTCTGAGAAACAAGTTATTTTTTTTAATGCAATGTTGTAGCTGACTGTCTTACGAACATTTTAAGTAGTTATAAACATATATTTGTAGCCTGCTTCTAAGAATTGCGCTCATTCTAAGTTATTTCTAAGAAGTCAATAATTTCTATTGTTGTTAGAATTTTTAGAATACAACCTTTTTCGCGCACTCTTAGTTATTTAGAAGAAGACATTATATTGTACCCATGCTAGAATTTGCTGACAAAAGAAATGCTTCCAGAAACTTAAGGGTTGCAGCTATATAAACGGCAGTTTTGCGAGTTTATATTCATTCTAAAGCGTTCTTTTGAAGTGTGAAGTTGATTTATATTTGTGAAAATAAAAAGGCAGAAAAAATTTAAAATATTACAACATGGATAGCAGAAGGAACACGGAATATTTGTCTTCGAATCAATATATGAGGTAAATACAAATAACTCAAATATAATTTCATAAATGGAATAAAAATTAATTCTTTTTATATAGATTATCTGACGCTGAAAAAGAGCAGTACATACAAAACCTGTTTGACGAAATCTCAGATGATGAATTATTTAAATTTTCCGACCCTGAAGGGGATGAAACCGAACAAGTAGCAGTAGCAGATGGCGTGGTTGGATCGGATGTAGAAGACCCTGATTGACAATGAATCCGATGCTGCAGATGATTCTGAGGGGATTAATTTGCGTGCAGCTGAATTTGTAGCTCGTGATGGTACCATAAGGAGCTCACTGCCACGACTTGCAGGTCAAACTAGGCAACAAAATATTTTGCGACAGCGAAGTGGGCCCACAAGGTCAACTACTATGATGTCAATAGTCAATACATATAAATGTTTTATGACTCCGGAAGTGGTGGATATTATAGTACGCTGCACCAACAAAAAAGCAGAAGCTACATATGCGGAATTAAACGCAAAACATCCAGAGGCGGAACCAAAAACATGGAAGAAGGTTACTTTGAGCGAAATGTATGCGTTCATTGGAGTGCTTATTATGACTGGCGCTAACTTGTGGAAAATTGTCCATTATATCGTGCGTTATATCGTGCAATGGGCATTAACCGCTTTCAGGCCATACTGCGGTTTATAAGGTTTGACGATGGCAACACACGGGCACAACGTTTGGTAACTGACAAAGCTGCACCAATATCCGAGCTGTGGACCGTGATGAACTACAACTTTGAGCAGTCATATAAGCCAAGTGAATATCTAACGGTAGACGAACAGCTCTTTCCATATCGTGGCCGCACCCGTTTCACGCAATACATCCCATCGAAACCTGCAAAATATGGCATCAAAGTGTGGTGGATATGTGATGCCAAAAACGCATATCCACTGTATGGACAAATATATACTGGCCAAGCACCTACGGGACGGGAAACTAACCAGGGTGAACGCGTGGTGAAGGAACCGGCCGAAATATAACGATGGACAATTTTTTTGCATCCCTAAATCTACTGGAAAGCTTGTCATCCATGAATTTGACGGCAGTTGGAACTCTGCGGAAAAATAAGCCCTACATACCAAAGGAGATGTTGGCACACAAAGATCGTGCAGAGAGGTCAAGTACATTCGGTTTTAGGCCCAACATATCCATATGCTCCTATGTGCCGAAAAAAAAACAAGGCAGTTATATTACTATCATCAATGCATGACGATGATCACATTGGCGAAAGCGGCAAACCAGAAATGATCGAGTTTTATAACAAGACAAAGGAGGAGTGGACGTGATGGACCAATTGCATGGAGAATATACTTGCCAAAGGATGACAAAGCGTTGGCCGTTGTCCCTATTCTTCAATATGATTGATTTGACGACATTGACAGCGTACATCATATATTATGGGAATAATCCCAACATCAGATGCACCAATGCGAAGCGTAAGAGATTTATTCACCAGCTCGCCAAGGAACTGTCTATGCCCATAATTGAAGAGCAGTCGGTGAATCAGTAAGTGATGCGGAACTTCGGCCTTGCAAGGAAGTACTGACAATGGGCCATCAACGTCTGCAGCTGCTGGTGCAAAACCAAAGAAACAGCGGGTTGGAAGCTGTTTTCTCTGCTACATCCATGACCAACACAGAAGACGAACGCGTAACATGTGCAGAATATATCAGCGCCCAATACGCATACAGCATTCTTCAAATACATTTATATGTAATAATTGTGAAAATAATGAAGACAATTGAATAATTTAAATTTGTTTACATATTTAGTCATAAGAAATAACCAATAAAATAATATTTTATAAAGAAAATAATAAATAAAAATATTTTTCCTTCAAAAAATGAGAAAAAAACGAGAAAAAAAGCTACTGGCCACACCTGTACTTGGGTATAAGTCCTAGGGATAAATTTAATATAACACATAAATGCAACCAGTTATCTCCGTTTTTTTTTTCAGAATCGACAATAACGGGATACAACTACAATTAGTTGTTCTCCATTCAAAATTATATCAAAAGGAGTGAACTTTATTTGCCATTTTTTGACCGACGCAGTTCAAATAAATTTTGTTTTATTCTAATCCTTTTTTTTACTGAAGTCAAGTCAAAAGGAGTGATTTTTTATTTTTCCCATTGTAAGCATTCATTTCTACTTAGATATTAAAACGTCATAAAAAAAAGCAACTGAAATCTTAAGTAACTTAAAAATGTTCTGAACCTTTTGCCTTTCTAATTTGATAAGAGAGTCTATATTTCATCGTGCAATGGTTGGTTGAAGTGGTGACTCACCAGCAGCCCAATTAGCGCTTTCACACCATTTTGTTACCACATTCTCGCTACCAATAATTCAAACGGTTATTCTTTAACTTCTACATATCGAAGCTCTCCCAACCACCAGTGGGGATCTACCTTACCTCCTACACTGACGATTGCTCGATAATGGCATCTGGAAATGACATCGATGGTCTCTGCGTGAAAGTAAACGATTAGCTCACCAGTCTTTCTCGCTTATTCACTCCAAGGAATCTCCAGCTTTCCACCAGTAAGTCCACGGTGATCCTCTTTACCACCTGGTCAAAGGAGATCAAATTACAGCTTAAGGTCAAAGTCGATGACACACCAATACAAAGAGTAAACAACCCCAAAATTTTGTGAATTACCTTTGATGGTTTGCTCTCATTTGCAACCGCAGTTGGTACTAAGTCCAAAACCACAACAAGACCCTCAAGTCGTTTGTCGGTAGTATTTGGGGCAAATACAAAGAAATTTTGCTGGCGACATTTAAAGCAATTTACCGACCAGGTTCTGAATTGTGATGCGCCCGTCTGGCCACCTGGAACTAGTTAAACGCAGTGGACAAAGCTCCATCCATGCCAAAACACTGCTATTGGACAGCCACGAGATGCCTCCTGATGTCTCTCTACAACACCTATGCAATAAGCCACTAATGCCTCCCGTCAAGCAGCACAATAAAATGCTCAGCAAACAGTTTATATATAGACAACTGCTTGAACCAGATCTCAGGCACGTCAGAAGGCATCTCTTCAACTACTCCGACGAGATCCAAGATAAAACAAATCGACAGCTACCGGACTGGACAGGGTTTACACATACAACTAACGACATTGCTCAGGAGTTTTTTAACACTTTTCTAAATTTCCGACCCTCGAATGCTCTAATCCGAGTCCAACCACCACCCATCGCAGACGAAGAGGTGCAGCTACAATAATGAGGCCACGTTCCGTTAATCTCCTACCTATTTAAAATCGACCCCAATATACTCAATATATGTCCTGAATGTAAATTCCCGCGCGATGCTAACCACCTTTTCACATGCCCTCTTAAACCCACTCACCTAACTCTCCCCTTGATCTGGACCTAGCCCGACGTAACAGCATGTTTCCTGGGCCTCTCGTTAGGTGAGATAGATAATGACTACTCCATACTACCAGGGTTTAATGAACGTACGATTGCAAAGTGGCAAAATCGATGAAATCACTCCTCCAAAGGTCGGTGGACATATAAGTTGATCTCCAAATTAAATGAATGGATAAGCAGAAAGCACGATGAAACAGATTTCTGTCTTACCCAGATTCTCAGCCGATATGGGGGATTTCTTGCATTCCTCGGCGTCATCCTCATTTGAGATAACCTTGTAACGCAAATACGAAACTCGAAAGACAAATCGGAAGCAGTAAAAAAGTTTTCAGTGACGATAGTAATAAGACTGCGAAAATAAGAATGGGAGCGCAAAGCGGAAGTAAAGCGAGTGCTGCCGATCTAGAACACCCAACAGATGCGTCATCCAAAGAAGCCCTCTTGAAACAGATCCCCTTTGGGGTCGACTGTATTCACGAATAGACGATAAGCACGAACGGGTGAGGTAATGTCTCAAGACGAGCCCAAGCAGATGACAAGTCGATATCGAGCAACGATATCGCAACTTTCCGATGCCGCATTGGTCTCAAAGCAATGCAGGCTATCGATAGTGGATAACCTCAATACGTAAATAGGAGAAGAACCTGGACGCAGGTACCTGGTGTATGGAAGAAGCTTAAACGCGGCATCACTTTGATGAGATGCTTTTAGCAGTACCAGGGTGCAATCAGCCGGAGAGCATGCCCCACATACCACTGGTGTGATGGCATCTTTAATGATGGTTCTGACATTTTCGACTTTAACCTCCTCTGGGAAAAAGGCTTTGTAAACTTCTACAACAATAACACCCATTATCTATTTGATGATTTGGCATCTGCAGCAAAATCGATCGAGCGTATTAAAATAATGGGTTATTTTTGCACCAATTGAGAACTTTTAATGATGCGTTCATTAAAAAAATATGAAAACAGGGCATGTTTTTCTTTATTGTTTCTACTGGAATTAAATAATTCAAGTAAAAAAGTAGGCTATACTCATGATTCAATAATAAAAGGTTTGCTCAGTAAGCAGCTTCCTCATTCCCTCTTGACAAATCGGCTCCCTTAGCAAGACACTGGGTTGCTAGCTCTAGAGATTTTGACTAAAAGTGGAAGAAAAGTAAAATTTGTAGAAAAAAACATTTCATTTTCAAAATGGACTGCTTACGAGCAACAACTTGCTCAAGAGATTTCATCGGTATGTTCAAGACTATGGTAGTACGACATGGAATACATACCGCTTAAGTCAGGACATGATAGAGTATATGACGCAATCCGAGATCGAGAAGGAGAATTTACAAAGCTTTATTTCTTATGATGTGGTGATTTAAACGGAATTCATGTTTTGCAAAGAGCTAGCGTTTGCTAAAGAGTTACATTAGGGAGAATTATTGAATAGTCCCGACGCAATCGATTACATTGCAGACCTCATTATAAAAAAGTTGGCAGAACTTGTTTTCAATGAGCCCACCTTCCTATCAATGGATGAAGTGTCCAGAGGAGGCTTAAAAAAGCACAGTACCAGTATGAAAGAGCTTCTCATAAAAAACCATCTACCGGAATCGGCTTAAAACTGTAGGGCCTTCCAATTGTTGAACGCGCGCTACAAATAGGAGGAGGATCTTGGCGAAACACCTAACAGAATTGTACGTGCCAATTATTTATTTATTTTTAACAAAATAATTTCATATTGACGAAACGTCGCGATTGGTTTTAAATTTAAAAATTAATTCACAAAATAAAATCTTGGATTATGTGAAATAATTTCTTGTTTTAATATTAGACATGGAAATTTCCGCTAATCACTTCTGTCTTTTTTAAGCCGTTCGCAGTTTGTTTCCATTTAAGTAACAAAATACTATTTTGCTACCATTTTTACCAAACAAGATTTAATTTTTTCCATTTTATGCACCTTCTTAAATACAACCTTTTGTAAGGGAGTGTCAAAATTCGAATGTCACTAGTGATCAAACCTTTAATAATTGAATCATGGGCTATACTTACAAAGATTTTTTTTGTTAAATTTTACGTTTTTGGTTGTATCGAGATTTTGATATTCTATAAATATGACCAAACCATTCAACTGCGCTATATCGAGGTTTGACTGTAACAAAAATTAAAGCTGTAAGAATGCGACTATTACAGCAGCTGGAAATAAAAGGCATCAAATCGTTTACCGACTGACTACTGCAGCGCAGAGTCTTAGCATCAAAGGCTTTTCCGTTCAAAATAACTTCAATTACCTAATTTATTTTGCATACAACTGTGAATTTAAATTTAAATAGCTTTATGAATTAATAATTCCAACGTCTACGCAGTTCCATGTCGAAGTGGTTCTCGAAGTGCTCTTTGTGGGCAAATTAAGAAGATGCTTGGGAAATGTCTTTATTGCTAGTAGACAACGAAATGCCATTGAGTTTAATTAAGTATTTATATATATACAGTTATTTTCTTATATAAAGGGGGATCACTTTAGAGATTGCGGATTTTAATGCATTGAAAATTAAATAAAACAACGAAAATTCAAGCCTATTGGTCAATCTTTATTATTTTTCCCTTTCAAATGTTGGCCGCAACTGCGCCGTAATTTGGCCATCTAATTTTTAATGACCTCGCTGGATGACATCGGTCGGTGTATCGTGAATAACTCAAGTAATGTTGGCTTCCAATGCCTCAATCGGAGCTGGTTTGTTCGCAAAGCATTTGGTCTTTACATACGTCAACCAATAGAGATCCAAAGGTGTGACATCATACGATCTTCGTGGCCAATCCATTGGTTCGAGACGAGAGATGAATTGCTCTCTGAAACAATGACACTGCAAGTCCAATGTTTCGCGGGTTCTATGGTAAGTAGCCCTGTCTTGTTGGAACTAAATGTTGTGGAGGCTTCAATGTCCGGCTTCAAAAAGTAGTTTATCATGGCGCGATAGCGTCCACCATTCAGTGTTACATTGGCGCTAGCCTCACCTCTAAGAGAAATATGGGCCGATTGTTCATCTAGCACAAAGGCTGCACCAAACGCTTGTTTTCAATGGATGTAATGGATGTTCTTTAATGACCTTGGGTTGCTCTTCAACCTAAATATGGTAATTTTGCTTATTGACGTAGCCATTAAGCCAAAAATGGCCTCCTCGCTGATCGCCATAAATTGGCCCGAGCGCGCGATGAACACTTTTCACAGAGCGTCATTACAATTGTACGATTTGTAAACGTTGTTGAGGTGTAAATCGTTCCATGACGGAATGCCCATGAATACAGAAAAAAAGTATGTCTTTAGTTTGCCAGTAGTCTTGCAAGATCTGTCAAACAAACCCTATTCAGTAAAAGCACCTAGAATCTGATCACCCTTTACTTGTGTGCTAGAATTTGTACTTCTTCGTAGCGCTTATATGTGGCTGAGTGCACAATTAAATATACTTTTGCAAAAGTAGTGGTCAATTCAAGTACTTTCGTACCTCAAGTTAATGTGCAACCGAAAACTCAATTCACCGAAATAATTTGAAATTAGGTGAGAGTAGAAGAAATAAGGAACTTTATAAATGATGACAGTTTGGTGTGAAGTATCAAGACACAGAGAAAACAAAAGTGAGAGAATTATTGACGTCATTGCGGATACGCCTACTGATACATGAATTTCTTTTGTTTGTAATAGCTCAAAAGTTCGACCTCACATTAATTGAAGTCATGGCCTTCGAACTCCATAATTTACTCATCATTTTCTAACATTACGCTGATTTCTTCAACCATGTACGCACACACCAGCACTATGCGGAATAGCTAAACAAATTTCTGTATTCACATACAGAGAGTACGAAATTCCTCAGCTTAGTTGGTGCCACTTACAATATTTTCTACTTATGTGGGCGGAAAGTGTCAGGACATCATTGACGAATGGTCAAATAAACAAATATTCCTTAACTCAAACAGTTGAACGTAGTTTTATTAGTTTCATATTACTTGCTTTGCCTTTCAACGAGTCTATTTAGGTATTATAAGAGTATGCTTGTATGGGTGTATGTTTGTGTGTATGAATAAATGTGCACGTAACTTTTTACGCCATCAATTATGGTTTCGCATGTAGTCGAACTGTGCTAATTTCAGCTTGAAATCATCAAGCAGCTAAAGAGGGATTCCTTTAATATGTTTGTACTTGACGTAGAAAAGTTGCGGCATACAGGGCGTATACGCAACATTGCTGTACAGCGAACTTGATTTACTTTATTCGCCTACAAACGATGCGCAGTGGTAAGAACGCCGAGTAAAAGCCCATATTACTTTTAATTTCTAAAAAGATAGTCGAAATTACTTGAAAAATTGTTATTCTGGTAAAATCTCAATAAATATTTTTGGAAGAAATTACTCGGCTTGAGCTGCTCTGCTACTAACACTTACTGTGCACGAAGGAGTAGTGAGTATAGAAAGTAGAGAGCATACATTTTTCGTTTTACTTTGCATGCTTATTCCCGCTTCCTAGTACACCTTTGCCAGGTCCGAGTGGTACTTTTCCATTCGTATTTTCTCAATGGAGGAGTGGGAAGGGTGCAACATTTGGAGATAAGGCATGATAAGTATGACCTGTGGCTTGAAGAGGGACGGAGGAGTTGGTGAGCGAGTATTCTGCAAGCTACCTACCGAGCTCAAATTTAGGCTTCCGTACTACTTTAGTGTTTTCCAAGCTGAGGTAGCCGCAATTCAAAAACCAGTCGTTTGGTTGCTTAGGTCTGTAATTACTGTAAAGAACGTAAAAATCTACTGCGACTCGAGCCAGGTGGAGACCAGAGTCCTGGGCTCGTTGTTTGTGCTTTCGAAATTATTCGGAAAATACCTGGCATCCCTCTCGACTTCAGCCGGATACTTCGATATCGCGCTCATTTGGGTTCGCGGTTGCAGTGACATAGCGGGAAACTGCTGGACTGATGAGTTGGCTAAACAGGAGATCCTAAAAACGGTTTCGCCGCAAAATGAGAGAATTAGGGTTCACTCGATAACCTGTGGTCTGTTATTGTAAAAATGGGCCTTGGGTCAACTCAGCGAGCGCTGAGGTAGTGCGCAAACGTGCAAAGTCGCGAGATCCTTCTGACTGCAGGTAGATGGGGGGCGCTCCATGATTTCAATTATATTTGAGTACAAACTTTTGAGCTATAACAAACAGAAGAAATTCAAGTATCAGTAGGCGTACCCGCAATGACGTCAATAATTCTCTCACTTTTGTTTTCTCTGTGTCTTGATACTTCACACCAAAGTGTCATCATTTGTAAAGTTCATTATTTCTTCTACTAACAAAGCCGCAGCTCTCGATTTCGGATGATATTCTTACCGGACATTGTCCGTTAGGTGTCCATGTGGTGAGGCTTGGGATTGCTTCAAATCCTTTCGGCAGAAGCTGTATGGAGGACGAGATGGTATCATCTCAGCATCTTAGCAGCGCTGCTATGGTCGGAAAAAGGTTTAGGTTTAGACATCTGGCCTCTCTCTTTTTCGTTACACCTGCGGCTATTGCGGGTTTAAACGTCATACATCTGGTGAAATTCATCAGTAGCTTGAAGCGGCTAATACGAACGTAAATCGTCACCGTCGGTCGTCATCCTTTAATCCAAGACCGCTTCTTTCTGTCTGGTTCTTTTCCTTCTGATTTCCCCTCCCCTCCTCCAGTACGTTATCACATTAGACAAATTTTGAATATTTGTGTGCCCTCCCAAAGGCAACCATTTATGCTATTTATATGAAATTCTGCATGGTAATAAAAACAAACTATTGATTATTTCATTGTTTTGTTATTACGTTCATTTTCTTTCTTTTCTTGATTTCGGAAATGAGAGAATTTCGTATTGAATTTGCAAATCAATATTTGAATAAACAATTTTTAATTGAACCTACAAAATATTGCTGTTGTCGCAGCCAAATACTGAATTCTATTACACCAATGAATGTTTATTCAAAAGTGCAGTTCCCTAAAATATTTAATAAAAATCGAAAAATACAGAAAAAAAGAGAGGTAAGTTACAAAAATGCAAAAATGGGCTATTTACACCGCCAATTATTATTATTTTGTTTCTTGCTTAAATTTTTTCTGATTTTTTCTAGCGTCTGGTAAACCAAATGTATCTTATGCTTTGCCTAGAAAATTTGGAATATGAAACTTACGTAGGACAAGAGCAGTTTTTCAGCTCGAAATGGGCGTGAAGCGGTTACATATAACAAACAGTGATGTGAAGTACATACATACAGATTTACTTATGAATAAGTGCTTGCAGATGGTTGGATGAATAGCCAATGAGTAACCAAGCAAAGCTCAATAAACGCAGTTAAACTATGCAAATCTATTCGCATTAAATATTCCTGCCGCTTGCCACTTTCTAATATTTTTGTGCCGGCGTGCATTAGAGTCTGATAACTTTGCTCACATAACGGTTGTTTGTAATAGGCGAAGAAAACAGAGATGTTAATAGATATACCATATATATTAGGCCGGGTCGATTTGTGGGGAGGCAAAAAAATCGCCCATTGCTCTGTGAAAATCATATTCTAGGGATCAAAATAAGAAACTTTGCCGAAGGAACCATGCCTCTAAAACGAATTCTGATGTCCCCCAATTTGGGTCGAACTTTTAGTGTCTTTTGTGGGGAGGTAAAAAAATCGCCCATTGCTCTGTGGAAATCATATTCTAGAGATCAATATAAGAAACTTTGCCGAAGGAACCATACCTCTAAAACGAATTCTGATGTCCCCCAATTTGGGTCGAACTTTTTACTTTCTTTTCTCATGTAAAGGCCAAAAAGGGTGATATTTTGAAATGATTGTATGGGGAACCCACCAGGGGAGTTCCAGGGGGTGTGCCACTGGCATGGGTGGATCGGCCGTCCAAAGTTAGTGGGGGTCGGTCATACATTTGGAATCGATTGGATCACTCTAAATGGGTCAAAGTGGGATTTTTCATTCGACCCGAATTGGGGGACGATTTTCACAGAGCAATGAGCGATTTTTAAATCGACCCGCTCTAATATATATACATTTTTGGATTGATTAGAGAATTGTTGGTCTGCCTGCCTCTCAAACGACGCAACAGTTATCCCGTACAAAAGATGACATATTTGAACAAAAGTCGGTATGTAAGTATCCTCTATAAGGTCGGTTGGTATTGAAAATGTATCAAATGGGATAACACCTACCCGAAAATTTATGTTACGTTAACTTTTGAAAAAAAAGTTGATATTTCGGTAAATCTTATAAATCCTTAGTACTAAATTCGTGTTTCACGTGAAATGACTGTCAAAATCCATGCAAATTGCATTACCGAGAAATATATATGTTGGGATGACGCCCATGAAGAGGGAACTCTCATGAGTATTGATATACAGGCATAGCAGTGTGCACGACTTTTAGCCTCACAGCTACACCTACGTACTAAACACCTCTCCTCTATCTACCACTCTCCCCGCGGAACAGTCCAAAAAAGGAACTACCTCACGGAGCTGGTTAGCTCATAGGCTGCTAGTTATTTCGTCTACGGATCTCCGCGCGCCTTAAATCATGGTGGATATGTTTTACATGCGGATTCGCTTGCAGTTACCACCCGATTTTAGCAAAAAATTTATAATATTCTCTCCGTTTAATATGCTACATGTTTCGGGAGTATAGCGTGGGCATTGAAACAAGACGTATTAAGCGTCTTCTTCCCTCTCCTTGTAGATTGGGCAGTTTGGTGAACTCTCATGTCCGAATCTATGGAGGTATTTTCGAAATATCCCGTGCCCTGAAAGGAATTGTGTTAGATGGAAGTTTGTTTCGCCTTTCTAACCACGTCGTAAAAATGGGTATTAGCCTATGCGTCCATCTACCTTTCGGTGATCTGTTTCACCGGTCTTGCCAGTGAGCGATCGAACGACGCCTTTCTTCTTCTGCAATAGTTTTACGACTTGCTCTACCGCCGTGTTCAGATAGCCTTAAATACACTCTCTGCATTTCTTTCGCCAAAATGTCTACGTGGACTAGACCAGCTATAACGAAGGAAGCATCGCCCGAAATTGTATAGAAGCCGCAGATAGTCTACAAAGCGCTTAGCCGTGAAATATGCGTGAAATTTCATATGTATCTCATGGCAAAGTAGTACTCAGTACATGCTGTGAAAACACCGCGCAACATGAGGCAGCAACATGATGACAGCAACATTTTTGCACACCTATTTCAAATGCTCATGCCATTTAAAGTTGAGTGAAAACGGACAGTTCGTTGAAATTTGACAAGCCGTTTAGAGATTTAAATTAACAAATTTAACAAATTTTTGGAAAAAGTAAGTTTACTGCAAAAAAAATCATAATTTTGAAAATTTATTTCTACCGTTTCTTTCTTTCGTGTATAGTGGAGAGTAAAGCAGCTACCACAAAAAGTGTGAAAATCCAATGGAATTATGAAGATAGAAAGAAATTACTGGCATCACTATCCAGCTCGTGGTACAAAATTGCCTACATTTTCTGTAAACCCGGTAAGTTATAATATCTGAGTAATTATGATACAGAGCATTTAATTTACTCATTACCAACAGTGCAGCGAAATCTTGTAAATCAGCGTGGAAAAGCCACAGACACAGCAGGCGGTACTATGCTAACGAGGCAAGCAGACCGGGAAGTGAGTGCGATTTGGAGGATTTCAAATTAAAAAAAAAAAAATAATATTAAAAATTTGGAGTAATAAAAAGTGAACTGCCTGAGTGTGAATACCCTGAAGACATGGCATTTTTAAGCGAAACGTATTCGCAAAGACTCTAAGTAGATCTCCTTTATATTGCTTTTTTGTGCCAATATATCAGCATCATCATCATCACCAAAGCATTTGCGACTCGGGGTAAGCCAATGCTTCCTTTACCGCATGGGCAAGGTAATCGATTCCGCGTGAATATACTGTGAAGCGCTGAGCGAAGACGTTTTTTAGCTGTAACAGATGGGTTGTGGAAAGAAATATTCTGAGGGAGCAGATTGGCGACATCGCGCCGAGCAACATAATCAGCAAAATGCTCGAACGCAAGGACAGCTGGAATGCGGTAAAGAAATACATTCAGAATGTACTACGGAAAAAAAGATTGACCTCGACACAGTGCAACAAAGCGAAGCTGCACAGATAGAGACACAAGAAGACGAGCCTATAGCATGAAAGCTGGCTACAAACATGGTGGACCCAGACGTGGTTGAATAGAATTGGTCCCTCCCGAAGTAATATAGAAAGCAGTTCCGGGAAGGGTGTCTCCACAGAAGGAGAGGAGGGATCGTTTTAGTGGCCACACCACAAGACACAGTAGACGACGGTCGCTGTAAGTGCGAAGGCAATTTGAACCCTACCTCCCCCACCAAAAAAAAAAAAATGCTCGCTTTATTATTGCGGTTCATACGTCTCGGTTCAATGCATGACTTCTTTGTGCGTTCATGTTACGCAGGCCGTCTTCTACATTATTTGCTCATCTTGGTGGCCGTCCGCGCTTTCTGCTGTCCATTCGAAGTACATACGGGTCCTAGCTATCGAAGACGTTGGGCTGTCACGCAGCGCACTATGTGTTGTCCACTGTCAATTTAATTGTTATGTTTCCTTCTATAAGATCCATCAGGCTCTCGTGCAGGATCGAAAATTCTCCACAAAATTTTACGCTTAAAGTGTAAGAAATGGTTTTTTACGTTAGTAGTCGGACCCCAGCCGAATGGGTTGGTACGTGACTACCATTCGGAATTCACAGAGAGACCGTCGGTTCGAATCTTGGCGAAACAACAAAATTAAGAAAAACATTTTTTTAATAGCGGTCGCCCCTCGGCAGGCAATGTATTTAAGCCATGAAAAAGCTCCTCATAAAAATATCTGCCGTTCGAAGTCGGCTTGAAACTGTAGGTCCCTCCATTTGTGGAACAACATCAAGATGCACACCACAAATAGGAGGAGGAGCTCGGCCAAACACCCAAAAAGGGTGTACGCGCCAATTATATATATAGTCGGACCCCATGTTTCACATCCATATGTTAATGGTTAATGTTAATGGTTGTAAAGGGTTAAGGAGTAGCCCTTTAGCACTGCGACCATATTGATCTATTGTGCACCCTATGCTGCCTATTGACTGTTAAGTATGCTTATGAATTGTACCAGCTCCTTCTGAGGGAGTGATTGAAGGTCTTCATCTGTAAGCACGAACTTGTTTAAAAACCTTTTCCTTCTGTGCGTCAACCACGGACATTCGATAATGAGATGTTCCATAGACTCCTCATCTTCACAGCAGAATCTGCAGGTGCTGGTGTTAGTTATGCCTAATTTATGTAAGTGTTTGTTGCAGGTGAAGTGACCCGTGAGGGCGCCTGTGAGAGTGCGAATGCTCTTTTTGTTTAACGTGAGGGCCATGTTGGCTCTCTTAGGCCATATGTTGCTCTTGCTATTGTGGTCTTATAAGGGTCCTATAGACTTGTTTCGCGGCGTCTATAGCAGATAAGCGGATCTCCTGTATTACTTAAATTTACTCTTAGATGTTCGAAGATTTCGACTTTTTAAAATACGTGGACCCGAGGGTTACCGCTACGACAATTGGTACGCGATCTAACCAAGTACTTAGTCTTTTCGATATTGACTTCTAGACTTCAGTGGTGTCGGCAATGATAGCAAGATCGTCAGCATAGCTACAGATCTGAAGGCTCGGAGGAAAATTAGTCGCACCAGGGTAGTTGCCGTTGACAACAATGTTCAAAACTATGTTAAAAATGACGGCGGGCATTGTGTCACCTTGCTTGACACCCATGAAAACATCGAAAGGGCTAGAGGTTTTGCAATGAACCATCACCTTACATACTGTTAGAGGCAAAGAAACTAGTGAGGCGAGCTTCTGTAGCATTTCTTGTCTATGCAGAATGAAGGGTAGCTTTTTCTTGTCGATGCTGTCGATGCTGTCAAAGGCTGTTTTGAAGTTTATAAAAAGACAGTGAATATTGAGTCTGTGGTCATGGAATTTTAAAAAATTTGGCACACTACGAAGCTAGTGGTTCTAAGTCCGCACATATACTCGCCTAGAATATCCTATGCCACCGGATTGATTCTGTCAACGAGTTGGTTGGTGAATACTTTGTACGCAGAGCTTAGAAGAGAGTTACCGCTGCAGTAGTTGCAGTCACGTTTATATCCTTTGTTATGGACCGGAAATATTAAATTAAGTTACCAGTCTTTTGATAAACAATGTTGGAAGCGAAATTTCACGGGTGTGAAGTTAAGGCGTGAGAAAGAAATATAGGCTGACCAGACGTCAATGGCGGTTTTTCCAATTGTTAAGCTTCAGCAGCTGTCGAAATCATCAATAACATACGCTTGCCAAAATATTCTGTAAGCTTTGCCATTTCATTATGCATAATTTCACTTTTGCAGAAAGTCCGTATTTTGTTAAGAAGAAATTATATTCTCGGAAGAGGCCAATTTTTGGCTCAGAGATTGATTAAATGCATGAGAATGAGGGGATTGCACTTTGATCTAATGGCGTTCTGTACCCTCTACTAATACGGATCCCCGTCATCCAAACCCAGTTCTGTTAGTGCACCTAAGATAGGGCTGGGTTGGGCACACACGCCTTTCTTCCGGTCGTATCAAGCCGTTGCCCCGCATTTACATATGTCAATAAGCAAAATTGCAGTTATTGAACATAGCCCACAAATGTATCTGCCAAACTCGTTCCGTCTTTTTTTGTCCTCATGCTCAAAATTCAATTTTACGTATGTTACCGAATAGCTCGACGTCCCCAGTTTGACCTCTTTGTAGCAACTCCGCAGCTGCCACATGTATGGTGAAAAACTTGGAGCGTATGATGATAGATTTTTCAGCCAGCGTTATTATAAATTTCTCACCATAAATAAGAATAATTTTTTTGTATTCATTCTGACCTAATTCTGACACGGGTTGAAATAAAATTATTGCATATACAATTTCTTTGAAAAGTAAACATATTAAGCATCTGGTGAAGCCGCCGTTAACTCATCATAGAGAAAAAAATGACGGTGCTATGGCGAAGTTCCCTCAGACGGTGCTATAAGACTTCAAAATTTTTGGAACCATTTCTTTTTAATATTATAACTTTTTTTATAATCATCCGACTTAATTTTTTTCAGGAGTTGAACACATTGAAGCTGTACAACGCCTGCAGAATAAGATTCTCAGAGGCAAAGTCAAAGCATCTTGGTATGTGCGAAATCATGACCTGCATAATGATCTGTCGGTGAAAAAAGTCGCAATTCTTGCAAATAAGCGTGAAACAGGCTGAAAGAGCACCAAAACCCGGAGGCCACAGAGCTTACCAAAACAGTCTGCACAAGAAGACTTTGAAGAACTAAGATTTAGTCGCCAACACTGTATAATTGTGTGTAAAATATTTATAATTGTTTTTAAATTTCAATGTTAAGGATAGAATAATGTTACTTGTTAGCTTATGCTAGGCGTAATACCATGAAATGTATACACATTTTATAAAGTTTCAATAAATAAAAAAGGATTTGAGCACCAAATAGCACCTTTTCAAATAAAAACACCTCTTATTTATAAAAATACAATTTTTACATTATTTGTGACAGGCCTTAAAACTAAAACTCGTCATATTGAAAGTTTTTCATGTTACATTTTTTAAATTTTTTTAGTTCCGCTATATGTTGTGAAAATTGCATCGCTTTCACTGCCTTTAGTTTTCAAGTCATTAGAATGTCTATGGGGAGTTGACCCATGAAATAATTTACAAATTCAATATGCTCTCGGCAACTAATGATATTACATATGATATGAGATGGTAGCTCTGACTTGCTCCCATGGTGACTTTGAGGAAATCAGACAGCATAACCGATATCCTTATTATCCCTTACGATCTTTAGATTTGAATCGCATTAAACTCTTTATCGCTTTAGCTTTAAAAATCACTTAAACTCTGCATCGTCTCAGGGACTTTTCCACTGACCTTCCCAGCCACTCGGACTACCCATACTAATAGAACACTTTATACTAATTCCCTTCACTCATTTCCTTTGTTAATACTCGCTATTATCAAACGCTTTGACCTCACCTATTTTCATTTCATTTCTATTTAATAAACAGTAATTTGACTGAAAATACTACGAGTACACTTTGACTATCAGCAGCTAATTACAATTTCGACTAAGCAAACATTGCATATTTGGTTGCTGTCATCGCTAAAATGTGTCGTATGTAATGAGCGAATGCCTTGATGACGACGTCATCGTCATTGCAAGCAACAAATTGGCTATGCTGTCGTTGGCTTTGAAATACATGCAGTTAATTACTAAGCTGAATCGAGTATTGCTGGGCTGTCATAAATGATGTCACTTACATGGAAGTTAATCAATTGCAATTGAACAAATAGCCAAGGAAGCAGCTGCAGGGTAAGAGGTATTGAAGCAAACAAGCAGAGAGAGAGAGAGAGAGAGAGCAAAGCCGCTATTGCGTAAATAATGGTGATGGCTGCTGACTGCTTATCCAACTCATGACAGTTAGAGCGCAACTGAGACGAGGTATAAATGAGACATTACACGCCGGTGACATACCCCTCTTTGCAAGCGTGGTAATTGGGTATGCAAATGAAGCCTGCACTCATTTCCCCAATTGTTAGTAGCTTAACTCATCCTTCATAGATGACGCTTCCTTTTTGCAAGAATTTACGAATTAATAGGAATTTATTGAATGAAAATTGTTGGCATATTATCACTAGAAATGTGCGTGAAATTCCAACAGATGTCCGCACGATGAAAGGCTGCAGGAATTTGATGTAATTTCGGAGGATTGCGAATTATTTAAGGCTTAAATTTAAAAATTAAGTGTAGATATCATTAGGATTTGCCAGTTGGTAAATTGACGAGAAGTGTAAATTCTGCGAATTTCAGTGTGTTTTAATTACGTCAGCCTACGTCTGACTATGGAATTAGCACAAATTAATTAATATGACTTTGAAGGCAGCCTGTAGTGAAAATAATTTCAATTGTTGAAAGTAACCAACTTGGAGCTTACCATTTTGCGGTAGCTGTAAAAATGTTTACCTTAAAATAAACACCATTTACAAATTAATTGAAAGTTGAGCATGGCAAATAGAAGATACCTCGAAGGTTATATTTGTGATTAAAATGTTAAATTAATATAATAAATGAAAATATTAAAAAAAGGAAAAGTAGAATTTAACAAAAAATGTGGAAGGGTTAAAAGTAAGCGTAAGTTGATAAAACAGAAACAACCAAAAAAAAAAATGACATGCCAGAAGAATAAATATATACATATATATTCCGGCCAATGTCGCAAGGGACCACAATTGGTATTATGTAAGATAAGAATTGGTTACATGTATTTAAAAAAAGAAACGAACGAGAAAATAGAAAAGTACAACCTAGAAGCTCTTGATCAGGAAAGTACTAAGATTTTACCAGCGAACAGATTGTCGAGAAAAATTACTAAAAATTATGTAAGTGAAAATGATGATCCGAATGCAGCATGGAAAACAATCAAAACCAACATTTTGGAAGCATCAGAGGAAGGTCTAAGCAAACGGCTAGTAAGCATTGCTAAGGCTAACGGCAACAAAACTCCCTGGATCACGGAACAAGTAAAACGTACCACTGAACAGAAAAAGAAGACATTTTTAGACTACAATAGACAGCAAAAACAGGCGAAAGCAAAGAACAAAGAAATTTAACGAATAAAGAATAAGTGAAATAAAAGAATCGTACTGGGAAAGTTTCACAAAGTCCATGGAAAGTGGTATGTATGGTGCTCAAAGAAAGGTATGGAAAATGTTAAGAAGTTAGAAGATTGAAGTGAATAAAATATTAAAAATGCATCCAATACAAATTAATAAATGGGAATCATATATATATATATTTAATTGGCGCGTACACCCTTTTTGGGTATTTGGCCGAGCTCCTCCTCCTATTTGTGGTGTGCGTCTTGATGTTGTTCCACAAATGGAGGGACCTACAGTTTTAAGCCGACTCCGAACGGCAGATATTTTTATGAGGAGCTTTTTCATGGCAGAAATACACTCGGAGGTTTGCCATTGCCTGCCTAGGGGCGACCGCTATTAGAAAAATGTTTTTCTTAATTTTGGTGTTTCACCGAGATTCGAACCGACGCTCTCGCTGTGATGTGCGAATGGCAGTCACGCACCAACCCATTCGGCTACGGCGGCCGCCGGAATCATATTTTTAAGAATTATACAAAAATGACACGACAATGAAAGCGAGCGCTCAATTTTATAATTATGAATCTAGAGATGTAAATATAACTAAAGGGTGATTTTTAAAGAGCTATAGGAGAGTTTTTCAAAAAACACACGTAAACTTCAGAAAAATGCATGCAAGTTTTATTTAAGTCGATAGTACAGTCCATATCATTTAATGTTTGAAGATTATTTCATGCAAATGTTGACCGCGACTGCGCTTCAAATGGTCCATCCGCTTAGTCCAATTTAGGCATACTCTTTCCAATGTTCCGGCCGGCATCTCACATATAAATGCTTTAATGTTGTCTTCCAATGCGTTAATTGAAGCAGGCTTGTCTGAATAGACATGAGCTATAACATAGCCCCACAAAAAATAATCCAAAGGCGTTATATCGCACGATCTGGGTGGCCAATGCACAGGTCCCGAACGTGAAATAAAATGTTCACCGAACTCCCCTCTCAACAAGTCCATTGTTACGCGTGCTGTGTGGCATGTGGCACCGTCTTGCTGAAACCACATGACATGCAAGTCCAGCTCTTGCATTTTGGGCAAAAAAATTTGGATATCATTTCACGGTAGCGCTCACCATTCACAGTTACGTTACGATTCGCAGCATCTTTGAAGAAGTACGGTCCAATGATACCGCACCAAACTGTGACCTTTTCTGGATACATTGGTAGCTCTTGCAATTCTTCTGGCTGATCTTCACTCCAAAATCGACAATTCTGCTTATAAAAAGCTTCGGCCAACTTTCCAAGAGCCGATTCACCAAAAATTCTGCGTTGCGGTGGGTCGTTCGGTTTCAATTCTTGCACCAGCTGTATTTTGAAAGGCTTCACATCTAAATCCCTTCGCAAAATTTTCCACGTTGTTGAGTAACGGAGGCCCAATTGCTGCGAACGGCGACGAATCGATAATTGATGGTCATCATTCATTAACACTGGCCGATGCAGCTGCGATATTTTCTTCAGTTCGCACTCTATGTAAGCGTGTTGGTCGTTTGATGTCCAATAATGTAAATTTGGTTCTAAATTTAGTCACAATAGCTCGAATAGCCGCTTCAGTGGGTCGATTAAACTGACTATAAAATGGAAGAAACGCGCGATAAACTTTCTTAACAGAACACGCCTTTTTATAATAAAATTCAATGATTTGCAAGCGTCGCTCGTTTGTAAGACGATTCATGGTTAAATTATAGACCAAACTGAAGATGTTTGACAGTGAAACAAAACACGAAACGTGCGTCAGCTGTTTAAACCAACTGTTTAAAAAGATAATAGCAAAAAAATCACCCGTTACTACGCAAGTTGAACTTGCTATAAAAATGCTCAAGAATAGAAAAGCTCCTGGTCTTGACGGTATTGCAAATGAAATGCTTAAATATGGTGCAGAGTATGAGAGATTGCACATCTCTTCAACAATTCATTGAGAATTGAAAAAATACCACAGGAGTGGAAATCTAGCGTTACGATACCAATTTTTAAAAAAGGCAAGAAAGATGATCCACAGAATTATCGCGGTATAACCCTGCTAAGCTCAGTTCGGAAGCTTTTCACTAAGATTTTGTTGTCGCAACTCCGTCTTTACCAAGAATAAGAGCAGCAGCAAGGCTTTCATCAAAACAGGTCCCCAACGGAGTGCATATTTACTTTACAACAAATTATGGAAAAGTCAATCGAGTTCGATAATCCTCCTTTTATGTGTTTTGTTGATCTCAAAACAGCGTTTGATCGCGTCAAACTTGGGGATATACTGCAAATAGTAAAAGAAAGAAAGGCGCCGCGACAAATACTATAAGTCTTCAGCGATCTCAATACCACGTGCACAAAACAAAAATAATGGTAAATGGTAAATATACTAAAAATATAAATTGCACTACCGGAATATGGCAAGGTGACTCCTTAAGTCCACAACTTTGCAAACTTATTATGGATACAATAATCTCAGAGGTAAGACAATTATCTGGATACAGAATAAACAATGAAAATATATCAATAATATGTTGCGCAGAGGACGCTGTTTTGGTAGCTGATTACGAAGACAAGCTTGAAAGGCTTTTGCATCGCTATCTTATAACTTGAAAAATATACAATATGGGAATTTCAACTGAAAAAACTAAATCTGTAGGAATATCAAAAGAACCTAAAAGACGCAAGTTGGAGATTGACTGCTATATGATAGAACAAGTAACGCAATTGAAATATTGGGCGTAGATGTATCTAGCAATCGAAATATAATAACAGAGGTGCGAGAAAGATGTGCAAACGGTGCACGAATATCAGGGTGCCTGCGAGAAATCGTGTGGAAAAACATGTGTATGAACATGAAATATCAAATACGAATCTACAAAATAATTGTAAGGCCGATATTGACTTATGGAGCAGAAGCTCGTGCAGGAAACATGAAAACGAAACAATTGCTGCGCACTACTGAAATGCATGCACTTTTTTGTTTTTTTTTGCCGGTGAGGTTGGGTTAAAAATGTCTTCGTCGTCGCTACTACATGTGTGATGATTCCACTAAAAATATCCCTCCTCTTCTCTTGGACTTTTCCCTCCACCCCGGGACTGCTTCCGCATTGCTTCGAGGTAGAGGAGAGCCAAGACGGCGTCCTAAGAAGGACACTTACTTACTCACCCTGCGTTCAGGGTCGCCTGTTTTGAGAAACCTATGCTCAATGCTCTTCAGCATAGCTTTCCATTTCGCGCTTCTTTTTTCGGATAATATCCTCCACAAAATTTGCGAAGGCATTCTATTTTTCTTCGTCTATCATCATTTTCTCGATAATTTCTTCGGGTGTAAATACACCAATAGCTCGTTGCAGACCTGTTCTCTCTACGTTCCACCTCGCGCATTTAAAGAAGGTGTGCTTCGTTCAGAGTTCCATCTTGCCTGCCAAAGCGTGAGCGTTTGAACTCTATTAGCGTGCAGGAAGCGTGAGATTCCTGTGTTTTTTGCCTCCCATCTCCGTTTGCGCTCTTGTGCTAGAATATCTATAGGGATGGTTCCGCTGATAACTAACAGCGCTGCTTCAGATACTGTTCTATATGACGAAGCCACTCTGAGAGCGCAGGTGCGTTGCACAGATTGCAAAGTTTTCCGCCGGCATTGCACCCTTAGCGAATCTGCCCATATTTCGCATCCGTATAAGAGAATGGAGTTCGTCGTGTCCATTAAAAGTTTTCGCTTGTTCTGCGTTGGACCTCCAAGGTTTGCCATGAGCTTACTTAACATGCCGCTTACTTTGGCAGCTCTTGTGGCAGCATGGTTTATATGCGCCCAGTAGGTTAGCCTTGTGTCTAATTGCACTCCTAGGTACTTGACCACTCTTTTTGTCGATAAAGTGGCATCAAGTACTTGTATGTCTACTTCTAATGGGATACGTCTGTTCGTTAGAAGGATTATCTCTATTTTCTCTGTGGCCAGCTTTAATCCATGGTCTTCTAGCCATGTCTGGACTCGGATCATCACTTGATTTAACTTCCTTTTGGCTTCGTCGGTGTTTCGGGCGATTATTACAGCTGCAATGCCATCTGCGTATCCCACTAAATGCACATCTTCAGGCATCTCTATTCGAAGAATTTCATCGTAGCTTATATTCCAGAGTTCAGGTCCGAGTATTGATCCTTGGGCCGCACCTGCTGTTATTTGTTTAGTCTTACACCCTTCTCGCGTTTCGTATAAGAGCACGCGATTGCTGAGATAGCTACGAATAATCTTCAATAGATTATTCGGGATCTTGAATTTTACCTTTAAGGCTTCAATTACGTCGTCCCAGCTTAAACTGTTGAAAGCATTTCTAATATCCAGTGTGGCTAGTAATACGAAGCTTTTGGAGTATCGATTACCTGCCTGGGCATGTTCTACGCTAGCTATTACGTCTTGGATGGCTCCTAAGGTAGATCTGCTACTTCTAAAACCATGCTGCCTGCCGAAGAGGGCGCCACTGTTCTCTACGGCTCCGCTAAGCCTATGCTTTATCAGTTTCTCAAAGAGTTTTCCTGCGCTATCCAGCATACATAACGGTCTATAAGCGGACGCTAATGTTGGGTCTCCTTCCCCTTACTAATTAGTACCAGTTTTTGGTTTTTCTATATTTCTGGAAAAATTCCTTCTTTTAGGCATGCGTTGTACATGTTTAGCAACAAAAGAGGGCGTTCGATTGCCAATAGTTTCAATATTTCTGCAACTATGCCATCAGATCCTGGCGCTTTATTGCATTTCATTGCTTTTGCAGCATCCATAAGTTCTTCTTCTGTGAATGGGACAGGTTCCGTTGCTTCATACTCGAGCTCTTCCCTCTCAGCATGGTGTGTTGGGAAGAGTGTATCGACTATTTGGCTTACCATTTCGGTTTCCATATCAGCAGCAGGGGATTTTGCTCCTAGCTTTTTCATAACGATTTTGTAGCCCAACCCCCTTGCATGCCCTTAGGGCTATAGCTTAGACCATTTAAGAATCGAGAAGATAAGAACACAGAGAGCGGTGACCGACATTGTAAAATTCATAAGAGCCAGAAGACGAGCATAGAACGAACATGTGACACGAGCCCCTAACAATGGGTTAATAAAATTAGCTCGAGATGGGATACCAGAAGGAAGTAGACGACCAGGGAGACCACCAAAACGATGGGCAGAAAGTTGGATATCTACCTCAGTGGAAAATCAACCAGACAAATTATGCGAAATTTTTGCATTATATTATACAGGAATGTACAACAATTATGTATCAATGTATATATGTAAACTTTAATGTATAAATATGTATTAGGCCAGGTCGATTTGTGGAGAGGCAAAAAAATCGCCCATTGCTCTGTGAAAATCATATTCTAGGGATCAAAATAAGAAACTTTGCCGAAGGAACCATACCCTTTAAAACGAATTCTGATGTCCCCCAATTTGGGTCGAACTTTTTAGTTTCTTTTCTATAACTCACTTAAAGTAATTCTTTCACTTACATATGTTCTGACCAAATAAATTTCTTAAGAGAAAAATAGATACTATTATAAATAAATAATAAATATTATTATAAAAAAATCAAAATAAAGAAAAAAACATAGTCATTTAGCTGATTTTTTCATGTAAAGGCCAAAAATGGTGATTGCGGTATTTTTATTGAATTTTCAATTGTTCATAAAATTGGTTATAATAATGCGATTTCAGTCAAATATGCGCCGTTTTGTTCGATGACGAGTTCCCAACGAGATGCCAACTTCATAATGCTCCTCTTATAGAAGCTCGCTTCCCTATTGTCAAAAAACTCGGAGAGGCAATTTTCACAGGACTCTCTTGAGGACAACTTCCGACTACCAAGCTCGTTCGCCATGGACAGAAATAAGTGCTAGTCACTTGGTGCGAGATCCGGACTATACGGTGGATGCAAAAGAACCTCCCATCCGAGCTCCCGGAGCTTCTGGCGCGTCACCAAAGATGTGTGTGGCCTGGCGTTGTCCTGATGGAAGACAATTCGGCCTCTGTTGATCAAAGATGGCCTCTTCTGCACGAGTGCTGCATTCAAGCGGTCCAGCTGTTGGCAGTACAGGTCCGAATTGAGCGTTTGGCCATAGGGGAGCAGCTCATAGTGGATGATTCCCTGCCAATCCCACCAAACACACAGAAGAACCATCCTGGCCGTCAATCCAGGCTTGGCCACCGTCTGGGCAGCTTCACCGCTTTTCGACCACGACCGTTTGCGCTTCACGTTGTCGTAAGTGACCCACTTTTCATCGCCAGTCACCATCCGCTTCAAAAACGGGTCGATTTTGTTGCGATTCAGAAGCGATTCGCATGCATCCATGCAGGCAAAAATGTTTTTTTGCGTCAAGTCGTGTGGCACCCATAGATCGAGCTTCTTTTTGAATCCAAGCTTCTTCAAATGGTTTATAACGGTTTGATGACTCATGCCCAGCTCTTGGCCGATGCTACGGCTGCTACTATGCCGGTCTCTTTCGATCAATTCAGCGATTTTATCGCAATTTTTGACGACAGGCCTTCCGGACCGTGGCGCATCTTCGATCACCTCTGCACCAGAACGAAAACGTTGAAACCATCGTTGTGCGGTGGAAATGGAAACTGTATCGGGTCCATAAACTGCACAAATTTTATTGGCAGCATGAGATGCATTTTTGCCTTTATCGTAGTAGTACTGTAAAATATGCCGTATTTTCTCTTTATTTTGCTCCATGTTTGCGACGCTATAACTCACGAACGACTAAAAGCACACAACAATTAATCAATCGTATTAGCACGTTAAAAGAGCTTTCCAAAAAGCTCTATCGTGAACCGATGCGACGAATACAACTAGAACTACGCGCTTGCAAAGACAAGCTAGCGGAAATACCGCAAGACTTTTTATTTTAAATTGGGGGACATCAGAATTCGTTTTAAAGGGTATGGCTCCTTCGGCAAAGTTTCTTATTTTGATCGCTAGAATATGATTTTCACAGAGCAATGAGCGATTTTTAAATCGACCCGCCCTAATATGTATGTATCGTAATTGTTGTGTAAAGAAAAACAGGCAAAGCCTATTATAAAAGTTAAAGAAGAAGAAGAAGATAGAGATATATGCTCTTTATTTTTCACACTAACAATTATTATAATAAAAAATACACCACAGTCACTTTGTGGTCGTCTGCGCAAAATATACAAGAAATCGAAACTTCTTTTCACTCTCATTAGATTAAAAAAAAATTCAAATTTAGAACCTCAATAATTGACATAAAACTTTTCAGTCTCATAATTTTCAGCTGTCAGTTCTAAAAAACAAAGTCCGTAGAAAATATTTTACAATGGAATATAATTGACGAAGTTAGGCAACAGCAACCTGTGGCTTCTGAGTAAATTTTCAATGCACAAAAATTTGCTAAAAATTCTCTCAAACGCGGCGAGCGGCTAAAAGCAGCATCACTCAATAAAACAATGAGCTGCATTAAATTCCATTTTTTTGTTTTGGTTTTTGCTTTTTGTTTATTGCACATACGAATATGACGTGTATGTATGTGCAAAAACGTACACTTCAGATGATTTGGTTTCCGTTGCGAGTGCTCACCTTTCAATAAGCTTGTAACTTTAGCCATTAAACTTACTGGCGAACTGTCTATGCTCGTCTAGACACTCAATTGTTCGACTTATGCTTATGCCAATTTAAATGCTTTTCGCTGAACTTTGGGTGTATTTTTAATAAGTTTAACAAGTGCATAGAACCCACAGTAAAATAAGAAGAAAAGTATCTTATTTGGGGTGCAATTGAACGTAATAATCTCGGTGCAAATTTAACAAAATTTTTAGAGAATCTCATAATTTTATATCGCTTACAAATTTTTGCTGAAAAAACTGAAGAAAATATCAATAAAGTGAAAGAAAAGTTGATCGATAAGCGCAAAATAACCCTCAGAGAGCTCGCAGAGCACTCAAACATTGCTTATGGATCCGTTCAGCATATTGTAGTTAACGATTTGGGGTGCATACTGCTAGATTGGTCCCACAGAACCTTAATTTCATTCAAAAAATAATCCGCGTTGATAACGCCAAGTACCTGATTTCCAAGGTGGAATATTCCTTTTGATCAAACGCATCATTATTGGTGGACGAGACGTGGCGCTAGGTGAGTTTATGGGTACGACACATAATGCAGACATCAGGCTACTAAGTGCGGAACTCCGATTGAACCAAGATCAAAAACACGATGTCGTTTTTGTTGAAAAAATAAAGGGATGCTCAATATTTTTATGGATTTCAGCGGCACCAATTTTAGGCAGTTAAAATTAACCATTAGTTCGGCTATATGAGATGTTTACGTGGAGCAATTCGGCAGAAAAGAAAGGATTTGTGGGAGAACAACTCGTGAATTTTGCGACATCATAACACACCGTCGCACAGTGTCATTATTATCCGTGTTTTTTTTTTTTACCTAGAACGAATACCATCCAACAGCTATCGCTCACTGATATGGCTGTCTGCGATTTTATTCCCTTTGATCAATTCAAAAAACTACTGCGGAGAAAGCGTTTTAACAGCCGAAAGGAAGTAATGGAAAAACGAAGAGGCATCTGATGGCTATACCGAAAGTAGAGTTCCAGAAAGGTGCATCGAGTGCTGCATCTAACGTTAGCATAAGTGCGTTCCAGTTGAAGGCGAGTACTTTGCAAGCGATAAGATCACTTTTGAAGAAGAAACTGAATATATTGCGAAAACTTTCCGGTCAAGGAGGTATGGGTGGTGTGCGAATGTGCTAACCAATTTGACTGATGCTACTCAGACCAAAGTACAATTTGTGTATGAGGTTTAGTAAAGTTTAACAGACATTTTTTCAAGTTGATAAATAGTCGTATTTCGCTGTTCGAGGACATCTCTTTTATCGAATTTGAGCAAAATTTCCTTACATGAAATGCTAGTTACGCGGCCGCTGTAGCCGACTGGGTTGGTGCGTGACTATCATTCGGAATTCACAGAGAGAACGTTGGCTCGAATCTCGGTGAAACACCAAAATAAAGAATCTAATAGCGGTCGCCCCTCGGCAGTCAATGGCAAACCTCCGAGTGTATTTAAGCCATTAAAAAGCTCCTCATAAAAATATCTGCCGTTCGGAGTGGGCTTGAAAATGTAGGCCCCTCCATTTGTGGAACAACATCAAGACGCACACCACAAATAGGAGGAGGAGCTCGGCCAAACACCCAAAGAGGGAGTACGCGCCAATTATATATATAGTGAAATGCCGCGTTTTTAGTAATTTTGAAAATTATGGTTACATTAATGAGGGAAGTGATTGTTAACCGACAGTTAGATTAGATTAGATTTATTAAGAAGTTTGCATTTCGACCTAATGGCCTTATGTGCCCTCTACTCATCACAGTACCTCATCCAGACCCAGTTCCCTTATTAAACTCACGAAGAAGTTGGGTTGAATTGAGCTTATGTGCCTTTCTTCCGGCTATAGTTGGCCAAGACGATGAATACGTCCTTCTGCTACAGCGCTGCATCGCAGGAGAAGGTGCATTGGAGTCTCTTGAGACTAGGCGCATAAATGATAAGAGCCCCTAGACCAAATCCCGATCATGGGCAGATGACTTCGAAGCCTGCAAAGGCCGGATGCAATTATGCGTTGCTAGTAGATTTCTTGTAGTTTCTTGATACACTCAAGGACAAGTGAGAATTTGAGAGGATGAGAGTAAAACAGCGTCATCTGCATATTTCAGAACTTCGAGACTGATCGAATAGTTGAAAAATCCAGTCGACTACAACGATAAATAACAAAGGGGACGAGACACACTCTTGTTGCACTCCAGTAGTGGATCTGAAAGCTTTACCGAGCTTTCATTGCAGCACCACCGTAGCTATTTCTAATTAGATTTATGATTTTTCTCGGTATTCCCAACCTATTTAAGGCTTCCCAGAGTCAAAAGCCTGTTGGTAATCAATTTGTCATATATAGGGTGGTATTATATTCAATACATACATTGTTCAATATTCACTCGCATAGTGTTGATGTTATCAATGCAGGAACGGTTACTATTTATTGGCTTAACAATGCGGTCTAAAATGATTTTATTAAAGATTTTGCCAACTGCCGGCAACAGTGATATACCCCTCCGGTTGTTACAATCCGACAAATTACCCTTTTTGGGCAATTTTATCAATATTGTTTCCTTCTATTCAGATGGGATTATCTCCGAGTTCCAGATATCTCGAAAAAGGGGGTATAATATTGTATATCAGCCGTGACATCACGTCAGCTTTTAAGCACTCAGCTGGAATATTGTCAATACCGGCAGATTTTCCATTTTTTTGTGGTCGTACAGCTTCAAAAATCTTTTCTATACTAGAATGGTCTGTGCATATACTACGTCAAGGTCGGCGCACTCTGCTCGGTGCAATACCGCTATTAATATCTGTATGAGCGCTGACATTGAATGTCCTTTCAAAGTGGTTGCGCCACACTTTCAGTTGTTGTGCTTCTACGGTGATGTATCGACCATTACGGTCTTTTATAGGAACATTGTGTTGACAGTTGTTGTTTGTTAGTTTCTTCGTAATTGTGTACACCTCTTTCAGGTCACCCTTTGATGCAGCAACTTCAGCTTTTGCCACTAACTTCTCGTAGTAAGCTCTTTTAAGCTCGAAGTAATTGTTTTAATTTGTTTCTTTAGTACCCCAATTTCTCTGTGTATTTCCAAAGCACTTCTAGTGCTTTGTGTTCCGAGCAGTTTTCTTTTCTTTTGTAATCTCTGCTCCACTAGCAGCCAAAAAGATTCAGTTCGCCATTCTTTGTTTGATTTTGTTGTGCTACCTAGTATTTCATTTGCGGCACCCACTACTGATGCTTTGACGCTTTTCCATTGTACTTCGACATTTGATTCGCTAATTCTGGCATTAAGACTTTTTGGCAATTCGCTCAATCTCAATATTTTTGTTTAATTTTATCTCTGCACATAGACAAATGGCACAGAGCGCTGGGTCTGGGCCGTAAATATCAGCGCTTATACCGTCTGGGATCTTCGAGCCATTTTTGTACTAGTGCAGGGCAGACACTTGGAGTTTCTTTTCAGATGCAGGTCTATTCCAGTTTAAGGTATTGTTCAGTTCAATTCTGAACTTTTTTTCGAATTTGAACGATTTTATTTAGCGCGATAACCGCTTACGCGATTTTGGCCGAGTTTAACAAAGCGCACCAGTCGTTTCTTTCTCATGCTAACCGGCGCCATTTGGACACATCACGTAAAGCCAAGTCCTTCGCTACCTGATCTTTCCAACACAGTGGAGGTTTGTATCCATTCGGACGACATGACCCAGCCAGTGTAGCCGCTGGATCTTTTTTCGCTGCGCTATGTCTATGTCGTCGTAAAGATAGACCGAAAAAAGTATTAATAAGTTTATATTCGATTTGTTGTTTTGTATTTTATTTATTTTATAAAGGTTTACATAACAATAAAATTATTATACAAACTGAAAGTAGTGCAGCGCTAGCATCGGAGGCTTTCGGCTGGTTTTCACAATTTATTTTGGGAGTATAGAAAAAAGACAAGAATTTCTTTTCAGTTGGATTTTTTCATATTCATTGAAGTATGAAAAACAACACACTTCCGACAAGTGAAGATTTCTTTATTACTTGTTTGTTGTTTTGGAGAAGGTCAATGTTATCAGAAGGCCATTTCCAAAGCTACCACATATCCTAGTGCCGATATATCGTCCGATCCCAATCTCATACTAGCAAATTTCAAACTGAAGCTGCTTGCCACATACAAGAAAAATAGGAAATAATAAGAAAATAATTCAAACAAGATTGCTGAAAACTGACGAAGCTGTAAAATCGACGCTGGCATTTCAAATAACACTATCAAAGAGATCCCGTCAAAGACCACTTGAAATGTAGAAAAAAGTACTTACAATTTTCACTTTCTACACTTACACTAAATGCTCTAAGCTCAAAAACAAACGAATACCGAACCGAATGGGATGACAGATGAAATAATAAGATAAATAAATGAAAGGAGAACTCATAAAAATAAAGGCATTGAAACCTGAAAGCAATTAAATCAGAAAATTTGTCGAAAAGTGCGGGTTGAGAAAACTGAGTGGTTAAAAAATCAATGCGATGTAATAGAGAGGCTGCAAGCTGCTCATATTGATTTCAATCTTCAGAAAATGATCAAAAGAACTTGCGGAGTTCTCCCTAAAAAGGAGGCACCTTTGCTACTTCATGAAAAGAATGTGGTCATAACAGACACAAACGAAAAGAAAGGCTGCAGGTAAAGCGGCCAGCAGGAGTGACGCAGGAGCAGATACTAACCAACACTGATGTTTCTTAATGTAAAAATAGAAAAAGTTTCAAACTTCGAATACCTTGGATGCTGGTTGAATGAAAATTGGGACACATCAGCCGAAATAAAAACCCGAATAGAAATGAGAGGATCAACAGTTTGCAAATTTAGAAAGATTTTAAGCTGCTATAACTTCGAAATGAATCCTAAAATTCGTTTTGTGAAGTGTTATGTGTGGTCTGTGCTCTTACATGGCATTGAATGTTCGCCACTCAAAGTCTTTGACATGAAAAGACTAGAAGCCTTTGAAATGTGGATTTTTAGGCGAATTTTGAAAATTGCGTGGACCGATGTGGTTTCTAACTTAGAGGTTCTACGACGAGTTAATCGAGAACGTGAACTTCTATAAACAATAAAGCGTCGCAAGACAACTCATCTTGGACATATCATGAGAAAGATCCAATACCACATGTTACTATTAATACTGAAAGGAAAAATGGAAGGGAAACGATGCGTTGGCCGGAAGCAGTTATCATGGTTACGAAATATAAGGCATTGGACGGACATATGCATTGTTGCAGAATTATGGGATGCAGCTAAAAATAGAGAGATTTATTTTATTTATATAGAAATTAATATGTTTTAAGTAATGCAGCTAAGAAACAAAAAGATATAAAATATTGTATGATCGCTAAACTTTCGTAAACGAATAAACAAGAAGAAGAATGTTATCACTCTTTTTCACGCTCTTTAGGTCAATCGGTATTAGATTTCAGATATTTACTACATTTATATTTCAGATATAAGATGCATTCAATAATTATAGGTATCTTAAATAGGAGGAACATTTTTGTGGAACATTTTAACCCTCTGACTCTTCAATAGCTGGCCATTTTGTGCCTGTTTTGTGGAAGAGGGCCAAAAGTACTAATGACAGAGAGGTATAGTGGGTTAAAATGTACCACAAAAACATTAAAACATCATAAATTCATAAATTCATGAAATTCTAATACAAGTCTTTTAGTACACCAAAGCAAAAAAGTCAACTTGAACGACAGAAATAAGTCAAAACGGTAAAACGTTACTTTTCACTGACGGATTTTAACGCATCCCTCTTTGATTGTGACTTAACTGGCGCGTGTGTTAGCGCTAGCTTCAACAGATATGAATCAGTGTTCAGTTTGTAAGGCTAACTAATAAAATATTCTTCCAAGAACCTTAAAAGCACTTACTTAAAAAAATTTGCGCATACTTATGGAACGACTTTCAAAAAATTTGCTTTCGATTTAAAAGACTAAGTGAAGTTTAGCTTTTGAAATTTGATTATTTCACACCAAATTTAATGTAAACTCATCTAACTGGCATTTAAGTGTAATCAACCGTAGATAATTATTTACTGTTGTAGTTATATTTTTAAATTTGATGGACTCAATCCATTTGCTCAGGCTAAAATTAAGCCAATTAGATTTATAATAATTTCACGCTTGAATAATTAATTTATATGCATTAATAATTTAATTTAATCACAGAAGCTGCTGTTTTCCTTAGGCTAGTGCACGTGTAAATTTTAAAAGTACCTAAGATGTGTAATCAGACAAAATTGACAAGCCTTGAGTGTTTGTTGAATATAGCCGAATGAGTTAGGGAGTTGGGGAAATGGGGAAAGGGAGTGTGCAATCTGGGTATGTGCGTAAATGTTGGTGTGAATATTTTCTTCTTATAGCTAAAGTTATTTCTAATAATAATAGCGGACAACAAAATTGAACTCTTTCCAAAATACAAACAAAGTTTCGCTTGCGAAATATGGTAACATTTTTCAATGCAAAATAAATATCTGAAAGTGGCTAGAATATTTATTGTATATGTACTCGTAGAATATAAATTTTATACAAAAGTTTACTCGCAATATTCTCCATACCTTATATATTGAATTATATGTATAACTGGCGCTTACACCCGTTTTGTGTGTTTGGCTGAGCTCCTCCTCCTATTTGTGGTGTGCGTCTTGATGTTCGCAGATATTCAAGTTCCTTTTGTTTTTAATTAATAATATTAGATTAATCTTACTATTTTTATTTCATTATTTAAAAGAAAATATATAGTTTTGTAAGCCTGCATCAAAGTTTTTTAAATTTAACAAAAATTTGCCCAAGTTACTGGTTGATTTGTGCAAATAAAGGGTTTTTCATCGTCGGCGGCTCAAGCGTAAAACAGTTTTAGACCAGATGGGCACCCAGTAGCAGATGTACCTTATATATTTATACATTCATAATGAATTTATGAATATTGACGCATCTCAGTTTTTTCCTTTTTTAATATATATGTTCAATAAAAATTGCTCGTTAGTATCTTTATCTCGTTGTACTAGTTGTAATTTCTAAACGTTATTCTGCTTATACTTTAAGATGCGTTAATAAAAAAAAAACAAAAAAAAAAAAAATTGGCGTGGGTCGATTTTGGCGCCCTGTGGCAGCCATTTTGTTTTGGTGACATCTGTCAAATCTTTTGTTTATTATTCAGTTGTTTATGCCAAATCATCATGGCAAGTTACACGATTGAACAGCACGTTCAAATGATAAAACTTTATTATCAAAATGAGTGTTAATTAACGCAAGCGTTGCGCGCATTGCACCCATTTTTCGGTAGACGTGGTGGCCCTTCCAATTTCTTATGGGCCATATTGAACCATATAGACCTAGACGACATGTGGTTCCAGCAGGACGGCGCTACATGCCACACAGCAAACGCCATTTTATTCCATTTCAACATCTACCCGCCCTTATTGAAAAACCCTTTATAATAAGAGTACGGTGACTTACGTGGCATACTGTATATCAGCAGGCGAGAAAGATGAGAAACATTCAGAGATAGAATTATTAACATTAGCGTTGACTTATATGAGGTCAAGAATTCGATTGAGCTTATTTTGGAAAGAATTAATTTGCACTAAGTCGAGGCGTAAATATGCACGGAGGTTTGCCATTGCCTGCCGAGGGGCGACCGCTATTAGAAAATACCTTTTCTGTCATGCTGGTGTTTCTTATAAGGAAATTTGAAACTACGCACTTCCGTATGTTAGTCACGCACCAACCCATTCGGCTCCGGCGACTTAATATGACCCTTAGAAAATCGCCATTGTCTGCCGAGAGCCTACTGTTATTAGAAAAAAAAAACCATTTAGTTGCTTTGCTAATTGAGAATCGAGCATTGAACCTACTGCTAATATGTCAAGCATCAACACACTAGTACACTGTACACGTATGAATATAAATAACCACTTGCGAGCTAAAAAAGGAACCATTGCGATGCTTCTCTGTCAATCCCCTTCCATGAGTTCCCACTCACTTTTCAAATCCCATTTTATGATGCTCGATTTTCCCTCTCAGCAAATGCACCTACGCTTATTAAATTGTGAAGGCCAAACTTAAATTTCAATGCTTTTCCGCATTACTCGGCTGCTGGTGACTTCAGCCTGAGCTTTTCACTCTATCCGATGCCAGCTTAACAAAAGTCCGATTGAGATACAGCGGGCATATTTCAAGGCAAGAAGATGCTCTATTTTTCACCTTCAAAAGCAAAACGCATTTCTACTTACTTATAGACGAATATATGTATACCCACGCATACTAATAAATACATAAATACACGCCTGTACTTACAGTAAAATGGGCCTAATTGTACGCTCTTAAATAAGTAAAATTATGCAATAATCGTGTTAAATCAAAATCGCGAAAAAAAAAATTCATGTAAAAAGAGACTTAGGTGTTTTATCACGGAATCCTTTTTTTTACTCAAAGTCTTAACTGTATCCATTGAGAACACATTTTCATGTGTAAACAATATTTTTTTGCCTCTAACATAGCTTTACGTGTTCAGATACAGATTCTCTATGTCGAAAAATTTCGAAAAAATATAGTCTGGTCTTGGTTCAAAATTTGTTTCAGCTGGGGTTATTCGCTTTATCTCAAAGTACGAATAACACAGAAATTCTCTCTATATTAGGTGAACTTTTTGCGCCCTCTCCTATCCGCTATGCAAATCAACTAAAATATTCAGTAGAAAACTAGAATTTTTGCCAAGAGCGCAAAATTGGAGGCAGTTAACTTTAATGTGCAATTAAGCTCATTATACTGTATATATTGTATGTAGTTGCCATCCGACTTGTCCCGCCGCATAAGTAGCGCACATATTTAATATCTGAGTTTATATGCGACTTTGCTAAAAATAGCGAAGATATATTTACTTTATTAGCTCGTAAATATGTTTGAGATATCGTCGGTTAAAAATAGGCAGAAGTCAAAGGATGTGTATATCAGCTAACAAAAAGGATTTCGATGAATGAAGAAGAGGGTAAATAAAATTAAAATAACTACATAGAAAAATGGGCCGAAGTGTGCTCTTACATATGTACTTTTATATGTACATATACGTGTAAAATATTTGTAATATACCTATGTATGATGGATTTATGCGTGTGTTTGTGCATGCCATTGATTTCAAAATATCTGGCACAAGCTATGGAAATGATACCAAATAATGGGTAATAGTATGAGCCTGCTATTTTTTATTCGATACAACACATGGGAATTGATGAGATAGTGAACTGTGATTGTATGGTATCAGGGCATCTTCAAGTGAGGGCAGGCGGAATGGCATACAATTTATATAAAAACAGCTAAATTTACAAACTATGTGACACTGTGACAAATATGAAAACTAATTGTGTAGAGAGCAAATCAGCTTATATATTTGTACATACATACAAACGTATGTGTATGTAGTAGGGCTTAGCTGGTATTTCGAGTTCGCTAATGTCGTTGATTTTCATACTTCTGGGTTTCTAGCCAAAATTATTCAGGCCCATTGTTGTACCTGAAATCTTGAGCGTCACTCGGTGTCCTACATCAGTAGTAGCAAATTAACCACCTTAGAGTGTCGTGAATGGTCGTTGTTATACGGTATTTGGGATGAATATTTGATATTTTTAGTAAAATCTCAATATAATGGAAACAATTACTTTAAAGCCAAAATGCAATTCCTATAGAAATCTTTGCATGCTGGTAATAATATTCGTGAAATAATGGTTGGAAATCCGAGTTTGGAAATTTAGCGCTGAAATCAAAAACAAAATAAAAAATTTTAGGATGGAAAAAAAAAAAAAAGTTTTTTTTTTATAGCCGATTCAAAAAGCAAATTTTACATGGCCCACTCTATATTATCTCGAATGCTGACTTATTGGCCAGAACCCAGCAGACGCCAATACTATTAGAGTTCCGAAAGAGAAAATGGGGCTGGATCGGCCACGTTCTACGCAGAGGAAAGGGTGATTTAACAAGGGCCGCCATTGACTGAAGCATGCAATAAGTTAAAAAAAAAAATGTTTAAGTATGTTTTATCATTAAAAATTAGAAGAACAAAGTTTTTCAGTATATTTTATTTTAAAAAATGAAAAAAAAATATTTTGAAGTACATTTTACCTTCAAAAATTAAATTTTGTTTTTAACGTCAAAAAGTATCGAAAATATTGGCCAAGCACAAAAATTGTGAACAAAAATTTAAACTTTTTCCAAAAACAAAAAAAATATATATATAAATAAATAAAGTACGTTTTATTCAAAGAAATTAAGTTTTTTTTTGTTTTTACATGATAACAAGAATCGAATATATGCCACTTCAATAAAGTTAATATAAAAATTGTTCAACAAAAGTAAATCTGAAAATTATACATTTTTTTTTTAATTTTATCACTTTACTTTTTATTAAACTCAAACCTACAAACAAACTAATTTTCCCATAGGAAAAATACACTTTTCCATAAATTTGGTACAAATCAAAAATACAAAATTAAATTTAAATACATTTCAGAAAGTACTAAAATTTATTTTTCTTGCTTTCTTATATTTTAATGAAAATAAATTTATTTTCTTACGGGAAGCACGGAAATCGCCCAAAATTAAATAAAACAAATTTCAGAAAGTACTAAATAAATTTATTTTATTACAGGAAGCGTGAAAATCGTTCAAAATTAAAAAAAAAAAAATAAATTCAGAAGTAAATTTTTTTTCTTACGGGAAGCACGGAAATCGCCCAAAAAAAATTCAGAAAGTACTAAAAATTTATTTTTTCCTGCTTTCTTATCTCTTAATAAAAATTTATTTTCTTACAGAATTAATTTTCTTACAAAATTAAATTAAAAAAAAAAATTTCAGAAAGTACTAAAAAGTTTCTTTTCGCCGCTTTCTTATGTTTTAATAGAAGTCAATTTATTTTCTTAAAGGAAGCACGGAAATCGCCCAAAAGTAAATAAAAAAATTCAGAGAGTACTAAAAAGTTCTTTTTCCCTGCTTTCTTATCTTTTAATAAAAATAAATCTATTTTCTTACGGGAAGCACGGAAATCGCCCATAATTAAATAAAAAAATAAATTCAGAAAATAATAAAAACGTTATTTTTTCTTGCTTTCTTATATTTTAATGAAAATAAATTTATTTTCTTACGGGAAGCACGGAAATCGCCCAAAAATAAATTCAGAAAATACTAAAAAGTTCTTTTTTCTTGCTTTCTTATGCTTTAATAAAAATAAAATTATTTTATTACAGGAAGCATAAAGTCGCCCAAATCAAATTTTAAACAATTTAGAAAGTAGGTTCTAAAAAATTCATCTTTTCTTGCTTTCTTATTTTTGATAACATATTTTGGACACTTGAGAAGGAAAATTTAAAGAAGGTTTTATATAATATCAACCACGGGAAATCAATGTTAATTAACAGTGTTGGCGGCACGGACAACTATGAAATAAATAATAAAAAAATAGATCTTTAATTTTTTTTATCATAGAAAACATTTAAGGCTTAGCGTCAAGAAAAACAATTTATTTTCTTTATTGTTTATCCAGAAGTAAAGATGAGTATGCCAGATTGTTACTGTAAAGTTCTGAGTTGAAATTAATGTTCACCTGCATTCTTACGCTACGATTTTAACTTAAATTCCTGTAGATTTGATATAAGCTTTTTACCATCATGAAATTGATATTATTTTTTCTCAAAAAGTGATTGACGATTGTATATCCCTACTTTGTATTTAGTTGATGCCTGTTTTTGTAAAGTAAAAATTAATAAAGTCAAAGGTATTGAGTGGAAACGAAATACGAGGTCCCAGAAATCGTGGTTTAACTGAAAGAACAGAAGCTGCAAATAAGGTGTTTGCATTAAAAAAAACCGAAAAAGAGATCATAAAAGCGTTGCATAAAATACTCCCACTTATAGGAATACTAGTAAATTTTATATAGTCACTTCTTGACTGGGTACCTAGGACATTTGCAAAAATGTGCCCAGTTCAATAGTTATCAGCCGGGTATCCCATTGAAACTGATCCGGTATAAACAGTACACAAATATTGATGATGAAATTACCGATACGGAGATGTATATTTTCTCAACAAATGTGTTACCTTCGTTCAAGATATTCCTTCAAACAAACAGAGCTATTTAGAAGAGAAGTAAGCAATTGCTCATTTATACTAAGCCACAGGTTAAGAGGCTATACCAAATACGGACTAAAAGACGCAGAAATGTATCAGTAAACATAACTCCGCAACTAACGATTTTGGAGATATTAAAAGTTAGTAGCAAAAACCAAAAGCAAAGTTGCATAAGATATTTAGTGATAAGTGCCCTCTTTCCATTTCCAAGTAAACCTGACATTTGGTCTGAAGTGCAGGGTCCGGGTCTTGAGCTGCAACCAATTAAGAAATCCATAAATTTAGTTTGGAAAATTACTTTTATTCAATTAAAAGTAAAAAAATGTGCGAAAATAATGCAAAATTAAGAACCAATTTACTTTTCCTCGATATGACCACCTTTTGTCTTGACTGTGGCCTTGAGACGGTCCAGAAACGAATCGCAAGCTGCCTGAGTGTCACTTGCAGGTACTTTGGCCCACTCGCAGACAATGGCTTTTATCAGCGCCTCCAGACTGGTGAATCTCTTAGTTCGGACCTTCCTCTCCGAAATGGCCCCAAGAAAATAATACATCGGATTCGCGTCTGTTGAATTTAAGAGCCATTGTGTGGACGTTATAAAGTTCGGAACGTTGTTTTTTAGAAATTCTTGGTTCACTCGAGCTTTGTGAGACTCTGCCGAGTTCTGTTGAAACGTCCACGGACTGACACCAAATTTTTTGTCTGCCCGCGGCTTCAAAGCAACCTCCGGAATACTTTTCCGATAATATTTCACATTAACCGTGACGCTAGGCTCGATGAAAACGATTGGAGAGCGCCCATCTGCGGTTTCAATGACCCAAGCCATTACCAATCGATGACTCAAATTGGGTCGGTTAAATAAACCCTAGGAAGTTTACGAATTGCTCAATTTGAAAAACTTTCCCGTCAGAAAACCAAAAGTTCGGAAGTTGACCGCTTTCGGCTAAGCGAAGCAGTTCCTTCGCTCTCTCAAGTCTGATTTGTTGCTGCTTTGGTGTGAGTTCATGCGCCTTTTGGACCTTGTAAGGCTTGATTTTCAGATAATTTTTCAGTATGTGACGGATGCTACGGTAAGATATTTTCAGTTCTTTCGCCATTTGATTGGCACTTCGAGGTGGGCCGGGGATTTCGCTCAAGTCACATCTTCACTTTTTGAACTATTTCACGTGACGTTGCCGTCATTTAACGACCACCTCCATGACGTTTCGCGATGCTACCACGATCGGTTTGAAGTTGGTTACATTTTGAGTGCCGGACCCTGTATATTTGAGCCTTTTCTGAAACTTCTTCGGTAGTACCCCGAAAGAAAGGTGATCTTATAGATCATAATGCAGATATTTTCATTTTCTGCTCTGGGAAGAAAATTTTTTATTAAACTCTAAGCCATTTTTCTGAAAAATTTGCATCAATGTCCAAAACACTTAAATTACTTGTACACCATTTTTTTTATTTTTTATAATTTTGTATTTAGTATTTATCGGTACCACCAATGCTTTGAAAATTACCATTGAATTTTTATAGGAAAAATACACTTTTCCATAAATTTGGTACGGAAGTCACCCAAAATTAAGTTAACAAAAAATTGCAAAAGGTACTAAACAAAATTAGTTTTTCTTGCCTTCTTATGCTTTTCTGGACTATTTATTTTGCACCACTTTGTCTTAGATGCCTTTTAGATGTCTATCTGCCTAATACATAGGTGTCCGTAACTGTATGCGTGCGTGCGAGTATGCGTGTGTTTCCTTGCATTCATAGCTGCTGCCGTAATTGTTCTGCCTGCCATCATTCGCTAGTTTTATATTGTATATTTTTTTCTTTTATTTTGGCGAAATATTTTCTGCCCCTTAATGCGTCACAGTTCTTTGCAGTGATTTTTTAGATTTGATAGCCATGAAATTACGCACTTTTCGAGTCTTTTGCGTGCAGTCAATGTGCATTTTTATTATTTGTACTAAGTATTTTACTATTATTTTAACTTCTCATACGCGTATTTTTTTCATGACACTTTTTTCTGTGTTGTTTTTTGGGTTTTTCCATTCATTACATTTTATTTTCACTCGCCTGCTTTGTTTATTAACTTTCGTGGTTTTTGAATTCTTTTTATTATTCTTTTTTATATCCTAAATTTTTAGTCTGCCAGTTTTATTGGCCCACAAATTATATGATTAGCATTTTCTCTTTATTTTGCTGGTTTTTGTCCTCAAGTAATAATGCGTTTGTTTGCTTTGTCATATTGTAAATCTCATAACATTTTTAGGTTTTGTTACTCGCAAGAAGTTTGTCGTTCATAATGAACTGATTTGGAGTGTATGTATTTTTCATTTTTATATGCATACGAGGGCGTTTAATCTATTTTCGGTATCATTACGACAAACAACTCGCCTTAAATTCAATATATTTCTAGCTTTAAAAATAATCCCCTATAACGTCACTACACTCGTTTTAAGTTTATTTAAATCAATTTACTAATGCCCTCTAAAAATATTTGTCTTATTTGTTTGAAAAATTATGTGTTTATTACCGCCTTGAGCTCTTTATTCCTCATCGTCCGAAATTTTTTGCACGGAAATCATTTTTCAAACTTGAGAACAAAAAGTAATCACTAGGGGCCAAGTCTGTGCTAAACAATGGGTGATGGATTTCTTCGAAGCCAGAATCTTGAAACACGCGCTATATGTTGTCCTGAAGGAACAGCAGTGGGCAAAAAGTAAGGGGAATTTGGTTGTAAAATGAAAATCTTTATTTATTCTTGTAAACCAATTTTATTGCCTTCAAAATAATCCCCTCTCGATGAAATACACTTATGCCAACGATTTTTCCAATCCCCGAAACATGCCAAATAGTCCATTTCCGGTATAGCCATCAGCACCTTCTTCGATTCAGCTTTTATCTCCTCAATCGACTCGAAACGCGTTCCTCGGAGTGGTCTCTTGAGTTTTGGGAATAGCCAGAAGTCACACGGAGCCAAATCAGGCGAATACGGTGGTTGCGGAACGATATGCGTGGAATTTTTGGCGAAATGGTCACGAAGAACGAGTGCAGTGTGAGACGGTGCATTATCGTGATGCAAAAACCAAGAGTTGTGGGTCCATAATTCTGGTCTTTTTAGACGAATTGCTTCACGTAAACGACGCATAACGCTCAAATAATATTCCTTATTAACAGTTTGGCCTGGGTGGAAGGAATTCATAGAGCACCACACCACGAAAATCGAAAAAAACTGTCATCATGACCTTTATTTTTGAACGACTTTGACGTGCTCTTTTCGGTCTGGCCTCGCCTTTAGCACGATATTCGCTTGATTGGTCGGTTGTTTCAGGGTCGTAAGCATAAATCCAAGTCTCATCTCCCGTAATGATGCATTTGAGCTTGTCCTGATAGTCTGAAAGCATTGTTTCACACACATCAACGCGACGACTTTTTTCCAAGAAATTGGGAGTTTTCGGTGCCAAACGAGATTTGCCTTTTCGTAGGCCCAAATGGTCTTTCAAAATGGTTTTCACAGATCCTTCTGATATTCCGTTCACATCAGTAAGGTCTTTAACAGTCAACCGACGATTTTTGAGCACTAACTCCTTCACTTTATTGACGTGTTGGTAATCTGTTGACGTCGATGGTCGTCCGGAGCGCTCCAAGTCATCAACACGTTCTCGACCCTCTTTGAAGTCTTTGTACCACTTATAAACATTAATTTTTCTGTGACATGGTCGAATCACCAAATGCCTTCTGCAACATGCTAAACGTTTTCGCAGCCGGAATTTCATTCAGCAAACAAAATTTGATGGCACTTCTCTACTCAATCAAATCAGACATTGTAAAAATCGAAAAATGCACTCTTGCTCGTTTGGTAAACACAAGCGTAAATATATTACTGATAATGACATTCACATGAAAGTTGGCCCAGATGTTATTAACAGTGCTGCCAACTCATGAAAAAAATAACTAGAGCGAAATTTTAATCCCGCAAAGTTTGACAAATAAATTCACCTTACTTTTTGCCCACAGTAGTATATCAGTATTTTTTCCTTAATTCCTCGTTTTCCTATTAATTGGCAGGGTAACCGGTTAAAATTTTGGTCGTCAGCCATTTATTTCTCGTGCTAAGCGGTCCTTCTCAATCTTATTTTTCCAACGCAGAGGAGGCCTGCGTCTTCATTTGTTATTACCAGTCGCTGCGCTATGTTTATGTCGTCGTGGAGCTCATTGTGCCATCGCCTACGATACTCGCCGTCGTCATTTCATAAGTCCAAAAAAACCTCCGGGATTCTTTCTCTCAAATACTTGAATTACTTTTCTTAAATTGTGCAAGGTCGTGGTGTAGGATGCCGAACTTATGTTTTTACGCTTTTTCGGGTAATCAATCAAGAGAATTTCATTCGAGACCCAATACACTGATTTTTTTTTGGGCGGATGAAGTAACTTTAAATTTTTTAGGAGAGTTAGTAGTCTTCTTAAGTCATTGCACAGACTTTCACTTACTTTCAACATCATGGTGATGAACACATGCTTCACCTTCAGTAGAATTATTCTTAAATATACTTTTTGAATTTTCCCCACAGAGCTTTAAAAAATCTCTACATATTATATATCGCATTGCTTTTGAGATCCCGTAGCCATTTGCAGTACCTACCCTGCGCTCAGTTTTGATAGATTCAGATGTCCATGGACCATAGTGTGGAACAAATGGTCAGCCTTCTCTGCTAATAATTTAATCTTTATATCTTCAATACAAATTTAAGTTTTTTGTTTTACATTTCTTCTGCAGCGGCAGCAATGGAGTCGGCTGAGCGAGGATTATCTTCAATGGTCTCTCTGCCCTTTCTGAATGCAGTTAACTACTTTGGAATTGTAGAAAATGACCACCATCTCTTCGAGAATTTTTTTCGCCTATTTCCTTGCTTTCTAACAATTTTAATTGCAGCGCAGTGTTCAATTTTCTTCAATATTGTCGCACCAGTCAGTACGATCTTCTCCCATCGCGAATTGCTAATGATTACTATTGACCGTAATTACGTGAAAGTCTGTATTTATACCCTCAAGTAATGTAACTATTTATTGCATTTATTAAATTACCCTCCTCATAAGTGAATTACCCGAGGCTGAGGAAACGATTATTTCTAGTTTAGTGACATCATTTGGGTAATGAGAATATTTCACATCACTTCTGCTGGCATAACTCTACCGAAAGCGAAGGGCTACACGAGTTATGGATGGTTTTAAGCGATGGTGAAGAGTTCTTAGGGTGAAGAGTCTCCCAACGACGAAAAAGCTCTCTCGACGAACAAAACTAATACTTTATAACGCTCTCATCACGCCCGTCCTGTCGTATGCGGTGGAAGCTTGGACGATGACAACATCCGATGAGGCATCCCTTGGGTTACTTGGGAGAATGAGCCTGCGGAAGCTTCTTTGACCTTTGCACATTGGTGACGGCGAGTATCGCAAGCGATGGAACGAGCTTTACGATGACATAAACATAGCGCAGCGAATAAAGATCCAGCGGCTACGTTGGCTGGGTCATGTCGTCCGAATGGATACAAACGCTACGGCTCTGAAAGTGTTCGAGACCAGTGTTCGGTACCAGCTGGTGGTAGCAGAGGAAGTGGAAGGCCTACTTTACTCTGGAAAGATCAGGTGGAGAAGGACTTGGCTTCACTTGGTGTGTCCAACTGGTGTCGGTTAGCACGCGAAAGAAACGACTGGAGCGCTTTGTTAAATTCGGCGAAAATCGCGTATGCGGTTATTGTGCCAACCAAGAAGAAGAAGAAAAGTTCTTAGCTGTTACGGTTCAGATTCTTAGAGCCTGCTGTCCTAAGAAAACCATCTCCACACCACTTTTCTATCTCATTGCTTAAAAATTCTTCGAATAACTTCTGACTGAAATACCCACAGCTTCTGTTTTCATTTAGTCCGACATGTTCTGGTTTGAGAAAGTTTCAAATTTGTTTGTTTCGAGATAAAGAGTTTCTACCAATCAATTTAAGCCCAATTTTGGTATTTATTTGCCCAACTCAGCCAGTTTTGGCGAATTTTTGTATCAAAAAAGAAATGTTTTTTAAAAAAGGAATTAACTTTGTGGTCTGGTTTTCGCGCTAGCGAATTCTTCGAAAAATTTGTAAAAATAACATGCCTCGAGCGCTTAACCAGCCTCTTGAAGTCTTCGCTGTGCAGCTGTCGTAGTCAGTACTAATATTTTCGTTGAACTTCCACCTAAAGTAGTTAATAGTCTCGCATAGGTTTCATAAGCCGATGGGCTCTACTAATAGAGCTGATTTCTTTCAGGCTTATTTTCTTTCCTGAACCATTGTTCGCTTAAGATTTCTCTCAGTCTTTTCATATTCTTCTTCCTCGTCTTCGCCATGGTCCCTTAGTTGGGGTCGGCCCTCCTCGTACGCAATCTCCAGATTACCCGGTCTTGGGTTATCCCTTCGCTGACTTCGCTTCGCTGCACATCGTTTTTAATAGTGTTTAGTCATGAGCGAAAGAGTCGGCCACGTCCAGTGATGGTAGCGGCTGTGTTACCAAGTTCTTAGTTGCATGATTTTCCGGTCTTCTCATAATACTCCCATACCAGCGCAAGCGATTTGCTCTCAATTTCTCTGTTATTGGAGCCACGGGACAGCTATATCTGATGTGTTTATTGCTTATCTTGTCCAGTTTTGTTACGCACGCTGCCCATCGCAGCATTCTCATCCCCGCCACATGGATTCTTTGCTCCTGCTTAGCAGACAGTGGCCAGCATTCTGAGGCACACGCCATTGCAGATCTAACCACAGCTTTATAAATTTCGCCGTTTAACTTTATTGACATCTTTTTGTCACTGCCTCAGTCTTTTCATGATTTGTTAAAAAAGTGGCGTATGAAAGCAAGGCGAATATATTCAAGGTGGGTTCGGTAAATCAGCTGATTTGCTTTTTTTGCCGTGTCTATGTGGCTGTCAGCCCAGAATGAAACAAGGCGAATTCGCTTTTTGTTTTCTACTTTGCCAATACTTTGCTTTGACAATCAAACGTACAAAACAATTGTTATTGATCTGATGCCACCACTTTTAATGAATGCACTTTGTATGAAAGCCTTTTTTACCAATACTCGGGATATTCAGGTTTTTCCGCAAAGAAACAAATTTTACTCTCTGCCACTTCGGTTACTTTCGTTGAGTTCGCTATGTGTTAGCTTTCATCAAACTTTTAAAATTACTTCTATTACTTCCAAATATAAATCAATGAAACAAATTCCTCCTAAATTGCATGTCCAGACTACAATGGCCGCAACTGTATGTAGTTGACCAATTTGTGTCTGTTAAAAAATGGCTACGAGAAGCGACTAGATAAACGAAAACTTGTAGAAGCGAGACGTGAAAATCGAAAAGCCGCGTTAAAGCAGCTACTGAGTGCTTGAAGATGGTGCGTAGCTATGGGTCGCATGAAGTGAATAGTAAGAGGAATGATGGCATTGATGGCGACTCAAGGACGAGTGGGCAATTCGAATTAGGCGGGAGATGTGAACAAAAATGAGAGTGAACTACGCAAGTGGGTTAGAGGAAGTAGGGAAGGAGGATGGAAAGTTAGGCTGAATAAGTATGCGGAACGAAGAGGCTGCTAATGCCAAAACTTGAATGGCATGCGATGAGGATTGAAGGAGCTTAAATGAAATTGATGAAGTGCAAGGAGTGTGAGTTAGTGAACAAATTGCTGTGCTACTAAGAATGGAAGCTCGAAGTAAGATGGTGGTGAGGTATTGGGAACGACCACTAAGAGGCAAAGTGAAAATCCCATTGATTGAAGGACGAAATCTCAACAAATCGCGTCATCAAGCGACACTCCATTGAGACATTTTTCGAGCCTGCCTGTCTAAACGAACACACAATTGATGACTGACTAAGCGTGGCTGTAATAGAGACAATAACGTCATCAACAAGCTAATACTATAGGGGAAACAAAAACAAAAAAAAAAAAACAAAAAAAAATAATAACAAAGGGTATTGAGAGAAGAAGAAGGAAGGAGAAGTAATAGGACGAAAGAAGCAAATAGAAAAGAAAGTGGGATGCGCAAAGAATTGGTGAAACCATGTAAACAGTTGGGCTAAAATCAACAGCAACTGAGGTGATATTTTTTGAGAGCACAAAAATAAATTCAATTTGTGTAAAAGCAACAATTTAAAGCAAGAAAAATGTATGCTACTAAAAACTGTTGCTGACAATAGATGCCTTTTATATGTGTGCGTGTGTGTGCGTGTGTTTGTGTGTGTGTGTTGGCGTTTGTTATATAAATCCCATTACATATTTAGGGTTCTCACGTTTTGCTGCTAAAATTGACACTTTCCCAATTTTGAAGATGCCAAAGTCACTCCGCATTTCGTGCTAAAATTATGATAACTCCCCTTATGCCACACTTGTCCTTTTTCCAATTTTTGTTTAGGTGTGCAATTTTTACTTTATTTGTAAGTTGACACGGCATTGATGCGGTGGGAAAAGGTTACTTGAGTGATATGTTGGGGCACGACATGCCCTATGACTGTCCTAGTATTGAGCTACCTTCCTTCCTGCCAATTTGGTTTGCAGCTGAAGTAGCTCGTCATCTATCTTTTTGGCAATGGCAGCAGCTGCTATTCGTATTATATGGGGGTTGCTTTTTACACCTTGCGCTTCATAATGAAAGCGCAATAAAGTAGTCATGAAAATGGCTTTAGTGTTTTTCAAAATATTCATCTTGGAAGTCAATACTCGTATACTTCTGAATTCGTTTGAAAGCTCTCTCTCCCCACTCAGAAGTGGATGCTTGTAAAACGAGCTGTTTAAAGACTTCTACTGTTTTTTCAGACATTGAAAAACATTGACTACGCGTTTTGTTTTTGATGTACGGAAACCGAGACAATGCATCAGGTGCCAAATGAAGGCTGGAAGGCAGATGACGCATTAATTCGATCTTTTGAGTGCTCAAAGCATGATTCGCCCACGGTGGTTAGTATTCGTTAATTCTGCGAAAATTTCTGACAAACAAATGGTTGTATACCTGTCAAAATTGGCTGTTTTAAGTTTCTCCATTCGTACAGTTGAGACAACACTAAGTTTTCCTAAATTTGAGTGTTTGTGAATTACGAACGGTGATAAATTTGTGGTTATGTTAGCCGCTTTATGCTGCTGATGAAGGTCATCAAATTTTTGATGCAGACAGAGTGCAGTTAAATAAGTCCGATTCGCCACATCAGCAGAAGCAGGAAAGAAGTGAGAACCAATATAAGTTCCGTGAGAGCTTCGCAGCTAAGGAGAAGGTGCTGAGATGATTCTACTTCATACACCATACAGCTGACGCAAAAAGGACTCGAAGCAATTTCGAGTCTCACGGCATGTATACCTCGCGGATAGTGCCCCGTGAGGACGCCCACGAAATTTGAGAGCTGATATTTTGTCATCCTCAGGATATGCCTCTAACTCTTACCCGGAGTCTTACATGCCTTTCATTCACTGGCTTGAACTGGGAGAGAAAGTGGCGAAGTCTTCGGCCTACCGTAAAACCTACCTCGAATTTGTGCTTCGTTTTATGGCAGCTGTAGTAAATGTCACAGGAAGGCTGCTTAGAGCATCCCTGTCAGCCCATTGTACTTCCTGGAGTGCGACGATATCAGCCTTGTATTCGTTGAAGTCATCAACCAGCTGGATAGCGGCATTCGGTCTGTAGAGAGTTCTGACCTTCCAGGTGCATATCTCAAATCGTTGTTCTTATAGCGTAAGCGGAGGCCGTCATCAAAAGAGGGAGTCCTTAACCGAGGCTTATTTGGATCCTTCATAGGAGTGATTTTTTTTAAATGCTGGGTCCCAAGCCCGACGCGTAGCCTTGAAAACTTCGATGCTCGCTGCACACATTAGTTCACTATAGATGGAGTATCTATAGCTTATCCAGGGGACGTCGCGCGGAGGCAGTGTGCCAACTTGAAAAGAGAGAGGAACAAAGATCAATTCTAACATTTGTCACGTTAAATATAATCACGCAATTTGCTTTGTATTTCTGCTTTCTAGACTCCCTAGCAGTGTAGACACCGATATCCCAAACTATTACGATGGAATTGTCGCACCCCCACCCGACCAAGATAAAGTGCGAATAGGGCCTGTCATAAACAACAAAGTCGCTGGAGCAGAGGACTTCCCACCGAACTGTACAAAGCTGGAGACGTAAAGCAGATCAAACGCATGCATTAGTTCTTTTGCAGGATATGATCTGGTGAGAGCATACCAAGCGAATGGAGCCTGAGTGTTCTGTGCACAATACATGAGGACGGTGATTCTGCAATCTGCGCAAACTATCGCGGGATAAGCCAGTATGCATGGTCCTGCCGAGTGTATTGTGTGAGAGAATGAATCCTACAAACTGATTGGGCCTTATCAGTGCGGCTTCAGACCTGGTAAGCCCACCATAGACCACATCTTCACAATACACCAAAGAGAAAACCCATGAAAAGCAACTCGACACGCACTACCTCTTCGTCGATTTCAAAGGTTTCAAACAAGTGGATTCTCTATCTTGTGACTTTTTCAATCTGTTGTTGGAAAAAATCTTTCGCGTTGCCGAGCTGAAACGCAATGGTAATATCTTTCATAAAAGTACCATGCTACTAGCATGTGCCGACGACATCGACATTATCGGCGAAACCAACCGCGCTGAATGCTCGGCATACTCCAGTTTAAAGAGAGAGAGGCGAGCAGTGTGGGTCCTACGGTGAATGAGGGCAAAACAAAATACCTGCTGTTAACACTTACAAGGATTCTTTGCATCATTGGACAATATGCCAACAATTCGAAGTTGTGAAGGACTTTGTCTACCTTGGGACCAGCATTAACAACAGAAATGACGTCAGCCTAGAGATGAAACGGAGAGTAACACTTGAAAACAAATGTTACTTTGGGCTCAGTAGGCAATTGAGAAGTAGATCTCTCTCTCTTGAAGGACCAAACTGGCACTTTAAAAAACGCTTATTACCCTGCTATGTGGTGCAGATACAGCAGACGAAAAAGTTTTAGGAGATTTCGAGAGAAAATTCTACGTAAGATCTTTGGCCCTCTCCGCGCTAGTGAGGAGTACCGAGTACTGTCGAACAGCTAGCTATACAGGAACATGAACATAGTTGAACCTGTAAAAATACTCAAAAAAAGAAGGCGTAGAAGAGAAAGACCACATCTCCGTTAGAAGGACCAAGTGCTGCAGGACTTGACTTCACTTGCGATTTCCAACTGGCACCAACGCAGGGCGCAGGACAGAAATAGTTGGCTCGCTATTGTGGATTCGGTAGTAGCGCCACATAAGTAAGTAAGTAAGTAATAAATATAAAAAATTATTTTGAGCTAATTAGACATATTTTAAGGTTACTGGCAATTAAAAAAAGAAAGGAAGTACAAATAAACTATTTGTGCATTGAGAAATCAACATAGAAGAGCTGCAAACTACGCAGAGCTCTGGGCGGAATATTAAAGAAAATCCTCTCAAGAAGCACCGGACAGTCAACAGCATTGCGATTAAATCAAAAATGAAAGACAAACATAAGATTATTATCCTGTGCTGCAATGATTTTACGATAATCAATAAATATCGCGCTTCATATAGCGTAAATTACTTATTGTAACATGAAAATACGGATAGCTAGGAAGTGGAATAATCTAGCCACTGGTAAAACCGCGAAAATCATGTGCACACAGAGTGCAGATAAATGCTTTTGATTGGTACGAGCTCTGTCTATAAAAGAAAGCAGAACTATCGTAGGTATGCTGATAAACCACAACGCCAGAACACCTTCTATGTTCCTGCCCTGCATTAGCTAATACCAGATTAAAATGCTAAGGAGCTCTACAATATGAGAAGGTAGAGTACCTCTCGAGGAGAGAACTCGAAAGTTTACTTAGATTCGCAAAAGAAGCAGACGTATTACAAGATGTCTACTACAAAGAAACGTAAAGGTCTAGCTCCATCTGGTAACACTAAGGATTAATAGGTCTATGTGATGGCTTTCAGCCAGCCAGGACAACCTAAGCTAACCTAACGACAATGGCATAAGCCGTCTGTCGATTTATTTTCCGTGCAAAACAATTATTCGGGTTACGGTTTTTAAAACTAGTTAAACTCTTTTATTAATCTATACTATAAAGGTGAATGTCTGTACGTTGTCCGCGCATCACTACGAAGCGACAACACCAAATGACGTAACAATTTTTATACATTCATATTTTCACTCAGTGATGGTTATAGGCATGTTTTTATGATGAAACTCTCTTCTCACAGCCCCCAGGCCGCGACACTACTCTCATTCGTCACTAATAATCGAATATTTGCTTAAATTTAATCTAAAAAAGTTAGTTTTTCCTATTTCCCACTATTTATAGCACACTCTAGACTTCATAATCCGCATAAGCTGTTCAACTATGACCCAAATGCAAAGTTCAAAAACGGTTTGAGATAGAAAATTAATAAAAATAATTTTGCTTGATATTTTTCTGATTGGTTGTTTTGATTTTATTCAACGAGGCATAGCAAAGGTTGCTGGGTATTGTAATATAATATTATGGTTGTTAATAAAAAATTCTTTTCTATGAAATTATTGTTTGTTATTCTTTTATATACATATCCTAAATCCCTCAAAACTACTCTTACGCGAGCGGGGCCGCGGGTTAAAGCTAGTATTTAATAAAACGCAACACTTCATCTCGATAATCATTTGCCCCATTGATCATCTCAATCAGTTATGCATCATTGAAGGTAAATTTTCAGAAAAATATTTTTCTATATTCTCTTATTATTGGGCAGCGCGCCAGGAAATGTGCTATGTTTTCAAGCTCGCCTAAATTACACATTGAGTAAGTTTTATTTTCTGTGTCAAATCTGTTGTTATTTAAAATTGCCATGCCACTTCTAGCCCTCATGTAAGTATGGGGAATGTTTATGCTGCTACAACAACAACAGCCAATTCAATTCCTTACATATTCTATTAGTACTTAATGCTTTTTGTATGTACACTTTCATCCTTGCCTGATTGTGTTGCGATTTTTTAAGAGCTATAGGAAAGTTGAAAAAAAAAACACACACGTAAAATTCAGAAAAATGCATGAAATTTTTATTTAAATTGATAGTACAGTCCATATAATTTAAAGTTTGAAGATTATTTCATGCAAATGTATACTTCTTGTTTATTTGATTTTAAGTATAACAATTTATTTGTTTCACTATACCTTTCTCTAAGGGCACTTAAGCTTTGAAGTGACGAGATTCTTGCTTCTTCATATTCTTTGTTAAACCACTCATTCTTGCCTAACCCTTTTGATTCCCTTTGGTTCCTTATCGACTGGCTGCTTCTTGGAGACCTTGGATATTAACTTCCTTTACTCGACTTATAATTCTTATATTCTTATTTAAGTTTTCTTGATATACCTCTATTTTTGGAATATTCCAATTCAACTTTGGCAATAAGCAACATTTTAATTTTTTGCTGGCTCCTTCACCCAACTTCAATTTAATTGGCAAATTGTCCGACCAACTTCTAAAATCAACTTCAAAGTTCAAAATTAAGCGTTGTAACACACCTTTGTTGACTATACAGTAATCTATTGTCGCACCATGTATTCTAAGGCTCTGTCGTGGCGGAAAGCTTCTGAAATAGGTCTTCAAAATAGGTGAAATGAAAGAAAATTTTCAGGCATTGATAAATTGTATATTAGAGATGTGAGTTTGTAAAATTTAAGCTGTCGCCTACAGATAGAAGGACTTTATGTAAAGTTTTTTCATGGCAGAGATACACTCACTGAGTGGTGACCACTACGCTATAATATTGATGTCTCGCATTTCCACAGTAGAGATAGAGTACAAAACCTACTGGCGATTCATCTTATGCATCAACACACTCGGTAAAAGCAAGCATTATCTTTACTGAATGTAAGAAATTCCGCAATTTCCACATTCTCCAAATATTAAAGCTGTATAGAAACGTTCATAATACAAATCCGTGTGCTGCTTTCGAAAAATCAATACTAACTGATAGTTAACAGTTCCATAATCATGCACTCCATATTATAAACTCATGCAATACGAACTTATGCGTATTACAAAACCCTGATTCAAGCACTCGGTGTTATGAAAAATATCTCGGGCTCATCTCAAACGATGTAAGAATTTTCATAATAAGAGCACAAGCATAATCTAAGCAAATCATAATCGCATAAGCTAGCTGGCAAGTGAACTTTCACATACAGGAATATCTACTCAAACACAAATGTACACGCAATAATAGAAGTATATTACGGGATATTATGCCAGTGCAGCTGCAATCAGGCCAAAAATACATGCTTGTGCCTCATTGTATAAATTTTGTCATATGCTTCATTGGAGTCGCTCGTGGTGCTACATACATATGTATGAGTGCTTACATGTGTGCATGTGTGTATGTGAGTGAATGTGAAGCTCAGGATCTAAGCAAAAGTGTTTGCATGGAATAAAACGTATGCTTGTATATGTATAGGCGCATAAGACTGTGTGCGTGCACTTGACACATTTCAGTACAGCTAAAGGCGGAAGTGAATGCATAAGTGAATGGGAGAAGTGTGTGTAAGTGCGACTGAGTCTCGAAGCATGCATACACATATATAAAAATACGTACACATATACAAAAATATGTACATATATATATGTTTGTATGTACCATATAAATGCACGTACATGACATTTTATGTGGCTTTATTCACCAGTGCCAGTGGGAACATGAGGAAAGTACTGCGCTGGTGTGTATGCGTGTGTGTGTGCGTGTGTGACTGTTAGTGCTTTGAGCACACTAAAGCGGTTTGTTTTACTTGTGACTTGTTAACTTCCACGTTGAGGCGACAGTGATGAGCATATGTATGTCTGTGCGATAAAGGAAAACACCACAAATGGAAAGCAGTTCAAAAGTTACAAAAAACAAAAACGAAAAAAAAAAAAATGAAATACCAAAAATTAGCTGTCAGACAGGTAATGGGGAGAATATGATATTTGGGCGGGGAATATGGCATATATTTGTATTCACAAGAAAATACAAATCCTTGTCAAAGATGCTAATCTACTGCTAAAACAAGTTGCTGTACTCTACACATTTCCTTTCAAACTCTTCACCCACCTTGCTTTAACTTCACTCATCAAATTGCATAGCTTCAAATCCACATTCGAGCTCCTTCCAAGGCGAAAATGAAGTGATATAGCAAGATTTTGAACCAACAATAGGCCAACTACCATTTTGCATGGTCACTTGGCCAGCAGCACCGCATCACAGTAATGCTGAATCAAAAGTGAGTTCGTAGAAAAGTGCCAGCAACAGCCGGAGATTGTGGCAATCGCTAGCAAGGTGCAGAAGACAGCCACATCGGAGCACATCGAAGTTGGCGCGGCCTAGCAGCTGAGTAAGAGGCGTGGGCAAAACATTTCGTTTCGTTTGCAATCGTTTTCTAATAACATTTGCGATTATTTTGTTCCAACCATTTCCAGTATTCCTTCTACATACATCCTTGCTTTCAACGTTCACTCATCTTATTCATTCCTAAGCTGGTGCGCTCGGCTCCTTCGCCTGCCTGCCTGCCTGTCTGGCAGACTGCCTTAGTCAGCGTTTCATGCTCGCTGGTTGCCTTTGCTTACGTCACAGATATGCGTAGGCGTCATACTAGTGGCGCACCCACTGCACCGTCGAAAGAATAAACTCAACCAACGAACGAATGAGACAACGAAAGCAGAGTTGTGCCAGCTCTAGTCAGCCCAGCGGGCAGAAACAGTGCAGAGTAGAAATTAAAAGTCGTAAGCAATGATAGCAACAACAACCACTGGCTGTGCTCAACATTTCCCCTGCATTACGAACACTCAATGAACAGCAGCTCCTGCTAAATAGTTAGTGTAAGGGAGTAAAGTCTCCAAATTGAGTTGTGCGGCGTATGAGTTGCGGATGTACGGTTTGACGCATGCGCTGACTGTGTCGAGCTGCCGTTTATATCTACTATACAGTGAAATACCTCTAACTTACCAACTCTTGCACATGTACACACACACACACACACAGCTATATTACTTGTTTGTTTTCTGTCGTCAATTTGAGATATATTTACGCTTTTGGCTCTCATCATTCTGGCTCTTGTGTACTTGTTGGCGTCGGCCGCTTGCAGCGTATTCGGCTAAATTTGCTGTTGGCAGAAGCGTATTTTACTTGCGGTAGGGCGCCTGACAACGACGAGTCAATGAAGGCGACTACGTCCAATTTTACTATGTAATTCGATTTTTGTTTACCAACAACTCTCTGGCTCGCGCTTCTGCTACTCTCACCTGTTTGCATACATTCGGCCATTCATACGCCATAGCCTGCTGGGCCAACAAATCTCGGCGCTGTGGCTTGGTATGCTTTTCCTCTTGTTGTTGGTGTTCTCATCGATTTCTGTTGTTTTTGTTTTTCTGCTGCTACTGCTTCGCTTGTCATTGTTGTCCTTTCCGTATCAGCTGTTGCCGTTTTAGTTTGGAGACTTGCATACACTTGTGGCAGTTGATGGAGCAACAAATTTCAGCGACCAGCCGGCTATTGCCAGCGACTTGACGCCAGGGTTGCATTTGCTCTAATGTTGAGGTAGTAACAGTGAACTATTTTAAAAAATTTAATTATACAATACGAAATAACTAATTAACTGATGACCTAGCCGCTAATGCTTTTTAATTCATTGTGATTGTAATTCATTACTTTTCCAATTTTTAAATAAAAAAAAAAAAAAAAAACTAATTAGGAAATTATTGGAAGGAGAAACATGTAACAATTTTAAAAAGCGCTCAACTATTTTTAGCGCAATTAAAAGCAAAAGAGGTTTGAACGGTTGCTAGCAATTAAAACAGAACTTCAAAATTTTTTTTATAATAATAAGCGAGTTGATAATTACAGCGAGTATATGCGAGTGATGATAACAGCCAATTTTACTAAAAAAATTTCCCAATACCAGCGCTGGAGTTAGTCAAGGCTGCCGTTTCTCACCACTCCTTACCTCCACCGTCCTGGATGTGGTCATGTGTCAGCTTACCACGTGCCCTAGCGGCTTTATATGGTTTCACACTAGACAACTGGAGGACTTCAACTTTGCTGACGAGAATTGTCTGCTATCGCACAAGTTGACCTATATGCAAGCGAAAGCCCACAAACTATTAAAGCTGGCACCTGCGTCGGGCTGGAAGTAAACGTCGCAAAAACCAAGGAATTGAGAATCAGCCAGAGCGACAATAATAACGAAATGATGAATGTCAAAGAAGTGGGGCTGGATACAAATATGGTGGACCCACACGTGGGTGAATAGAATAGGCACCCTACCTCACTTACCAAAAAAAAAAAATACACAAAGAGTTGGAGTTTGTTGAGAGCTTTTGCGACTTTACCCATGCGGAATAGATATTTCCGGCATTATCCGTGGCCTGAGAGGGACTAGGTTATGAAATAGCCCTCTTCCCCGAAGTTCCTTTGAACCCATTTACTTATTGCAGGAATCAGCTTCACCGTCCATCTGCCACTCGATTCAGTGTCCCATCGGCTTTGCCACTGCTGCATTAGATTAGATTAGATTAGATTTGTGGGGGGCTGGACAAGTCCAAGCACTCAGTCAGTAGACCATTGTACAACACCCGGAGAGATATCAGTAGAAGGAATAGAGATAGGAAAGATAAAAGGTGGATGGTAAAAACGGATAAATTAGTTTGATTTCACTCTTACACATTATCTCTTGGATTCATTGATGAACTTTAAGATATCCGGAAGAGGAAGAGTATAAACTTTGCCCATACTCAGTGTATCACAACCCAATATCCTAAGTCTGATTCTGGAAAATGCAGGACAGAGAATATGCTCTGCAGTGTCGTCATCTTCAAGACAGGATAGGCATATCGGGCTGTCCACGACACCGATGGTAGCCATATCCTGACCACAGACGTTATGCCCTGTGATTACACCCACCAGTACTCTCAAGTACTTCCTGCTGAGTTTTAGGAGAAAGTTCGCTGTTCTTTCACAAAGCACGTGGCAACTCTACACGAGTTCAACTCAGACCAACGACCTCTGTGGGTAGACCTCATATCAATCCATAGTTGAATTGATGCGGAATCGACACCTAGAAAGGGTTCAGGGCCTAGTGGCATACTTGCAGAGCCTTCATTTGCCAATTTATCAGCTAACGCGTTCCCTGTAATACCACAATGTCCAGGCACCCAAATAAGACTAACTTTGCTGTGTTTTGCAACACTGTTCAGTTTTGTCTTACATTCACCGACTAACTTGGAAGAGCAGTGTGGGTTAACAAGGGCTTTCAGTGCAGCTTGACTGTCCATACAAATTCCAATACTGTTGCCCCGCCACTTTTTCTCAATTAGCCAGTACGCCACATTCAAGATGGCATAGACTTCCGTAAGGAATACCGTGGCCATCTGTCCTGTGGCATAGGAGTGCTTAGTATCTTCGTCTAAGTACCATCCAGTTCCGCTTCCATCACTGGTTTTGGATCCGTCAGTGTAGAAAGTGTGCTGATATCCCGTTAATAGGTTCTCTGGACTTAACCATTGATCTCTATCTGGGATCAAAACTTCACACTTCCTACCGAAGCCAACGACAGGCACCCGATTATCCACTGGCATCGATAACAGTGTGCACCGCTCTGCTGGTATATCTGACTGTGGCCAGCTTACTTCATTTCCCCAGACTCCGTTTAACTTGAGCCTGTATGCCGCCTTCATTGCTTTCTTCCGAATTTGAAGATCTAGAGGTTGCAAGTTCAGAATGGCATTAAGGGCATCACCAGATGTCGTACTCATAGCACCTGTGATACCCAAGCACACACTTCTCTGTAGCCTGTTTAGGAGTCTTACTCTGGAATTAACTGATGTGGCTTTCCACCTTACTACAGAGGCGTATGTAATAATGGGTCTAATCAGGGTGATGTACTGCCAGTGTACTATCGCCGGTCTTAGATCCCATGTCTTGCCAAAGGTTCTCTTACACTGCCAGAAGACTTTTAGTGTTCGAGAGACCTTCTGCTCGACGTGCTTCTTCCAGGTAAGTTTACTATCTAGGAGTACTCCTAAATATTTAACCTCAGAAGACAGTTGCAGTGTTACCCCTTTCATGTCAATGTGGGTAGTAACAGGCCTTCCATATTGCGTTTCCTGGTGAAAAGCACACCACTGCTGCATGGTTTGATATGTACCATGACTTGGTTCAGCTTTCTCCTGGCATCATCAGTATCTCGTGCTGATATGATTGCTACTATATCGTGCGCGTATCCCACGAGATGTGTGTCTTCTGGCATTTCTATACTCAGGATCTCGTCGTAGCTCAGATTCCAGAGATTGGGGCCGAGATTCTTGGGCTGCGCCAGACGTTACCGCTGACTATGATATGGTCTCCAAACGATTGGAGAATATCCCAAGTTGGAATATACAAAAAATGTGCATAGCAGTTTCAGTATTTACGGATCACACACAACTGTGGACAATTCCGCCTAACAAAGCCTAATAATATGGTCAATGTGACATTTCAGGGAAAACTGCCGCAATCAGATTCAGTGGATTAGCTGGTTACTTTTGTACTTACTGTGGTCTGCTCCTGGAAGCCACGAGTTTGTAATAAATATTGCGTTAAAAATGGGTTCAATGGTGCGAAAGCCTTAGAAATGTTGGGAAAATGTTTCGGTAATGGTACTCTAAAGAAAACTGTCGTTTACGAGTGACAGGAATGCTTCACAAGAGATCGTGAATCCATCGAGGATGACGAATGTAGTGGCAGGCCATCGAGATCGAAAACTAATGAAAGCATTAATAAATTGAAAGAAAAGTTGATCAATAACAGCAAATTAACTATTTGAGAGCTGCAAGGGAACTTATACTTATGGATCCATTCACGATATTGTAGTTAATGGTTTGGGTTTGGGCCGTGTTGCTGTAAAGTTGGTCCCAAAGAACATAAATTTCATGCGAAAAAGGAATCACGTTGATGTCGCCCAAGACATGATTTCCAAGGTGGAGTCCGCCCCAACATTCCTTTTGATCAAACACATCATTATTCGAGACGAGACTTGGATTTATGGGTACGACACGTAATCCAAACAACCGGCTAATGAGTCGAGAGCTTCGAATGAACCAACACCAATAAAAACCACGTAGTTTTCTATTAAGAAAGAAGGCGATGCTCATGATTTTTGTGGATTGAAGTGGTATTATCCACCTGAAGATTAGACAGTTAAAATGAATCATTAGCTGGGCGTTATGAGAAGATTACGTGAAGGAATTCCCCAAAAAGGAAGGTTTTGTGGGCAAACAATTTGTGGATTTTGTTCTATCATAACGCGCTGTGGCACAGTGCCGTCCTTATCCGTGAATTTTTGACCAAACGAATGTCAATCAACAGCCATCGAATTCACTAATTGGGCTCTGATTTCTGATTTCTGTTTTGATCGAGCCGAAAGGAACTAATGGTAAAAGCGAAGACGGCTCTGATAGCTATACCGAAAATAGAGTTCCAGAAAGGTGCATCGAAAGCTGCATCAAACGCTGGTATAAGTGCATTGCAGTTCATGGGGAGTACTTTGAAGGCGATAGTATCACTTTTGAGGAATAAACTTTAGTTTTGAGGTTTCTGAATATATTCCAGGAATCAAGGAGGAATGGTCACCAGGTGTCTTCATAATTTATATGTAAGAGTTGAAGCTGCGATGACTTCCATTTTCACTTGCACTTCCACTTTAAACTAATCCAGCCCATTTGTATGGATTTGAATCACATAAAATTGGACTTTGCATTTTCCAGTGGGTCGAACTTCTACTTCCAATTTTTGGTTCTCTCTTGATCAATGGTGGCCTCGATAGTCTTATGCCAGCTCCGAAAGGCAAGTGATTTTTATAGAAAAGTTTTTCCTTGGCCGAAAGGCATTCAGTAGATTCGTTAACGGTGGTAGGAATGACTTTTTCTGCCAGTTGATCCGTTATCTACACGATGGGCCACAAGTCCGGTTTCTAGTTATGCGTACATCTAGTCCGTTTAGCTGGTTAGCGGGCTTAACGAATATTCCTAAAAAACGTCCATACGTCAAACCAGCAGCTCTTACACACAATTCTACAAATTGTATTTGGAAATATATAAACTTAGCAGCGCCGACAGAACTAAATTGAATTTGTGTATTTGAATGTGATTCGCTTATTATTACTTGAGAGCAATAAAATATTCATAATACGTAGTATTGAAGGGACCCCAGAGGTAGTTGCGTAGCCGCCAAGCGTTGCTCACCGCACAGAATTTTCAGCAACCAATACTAATGAACTGTGCATACGTAAACAATGAAATGGGGGACATTTGTAAGCCAGCGTCAATCTATAGGAGAAAACATTGGAGAAAAGGAGATTTTACGCACGCACAAAAACAATTCATTTTGCTGGTAGAAAGAATAATTCATCCACCGGCTACTAAACTCTACATCAATTCGTGACGGCTATAAACTATGACCCATTCACTGTTCACGTCAATGCTGGTGGTGTTGCTCTGCAAAAGTTTCGCGGAATAAATTTTAAAATTTTTTTTTCTCTCGCTGCGTATTTACTTGCTAGTTGCCAATGATTTCATTGAGAGAATTTTTGAGTTGGATACTAACGTGAAACTTTTTAGTGGCAAAAATCGATCTAGTTGAGAGTAGATTCGGTTGGATGAATAAAGTGAAGCAATGAATAAAGTTTGTTGCGGCTAAAATTTACTGGCCAAACACAACTCCCCCGTTGTTAGCAACGCTCTTTTAGGTCTTTTGTGGCCTGTTTACGGAGAAGTGTTACACAATTTGACTTCGTTATAGATCAAAAATTTCTCTTAAATTTGATCACTGAAGCTTAAACTTTAATCCTCACAGAACAAAAACTCTACCGAAGCGGTCACGTGTCACTCTCATTTTTCAAGTTGATTAGCAGCCGCTTTACATAACTGAGATGAGCTGCTTAAGGGGTAAAAAAAAAAACAATATTTGGCGCGTACCCTTCTGTTATGTGTTTGACTAAGCTCCTCCTCCTATTTGTCGTGCGCGTCTTGATGTTGTTCCACAAATGGAGGGACCTACGGGTGTGAGCCGGTTCCGAATGGCTAATGCTTCTTATGAGTAGTCTTTTCATAGCAGAAATACACTTGGAGCTTTGCCATTGCCAGCCGATGGGTGCATTGGTTAAACAAAAAAAAAAAATTCTCGAATACTCTCTCAGGTTCTAAGTCAGTTAGAATAAAATTTTAGTAGATGGAGTCTTAGGCAGCCTGGATGTGTAGACTAGATCATCAGATTTACCATATTTTTTTCAAAACTCGCCTTTTAAAGCCAGTTGATTGATTTCTAGAAAAATGACGAACATATAAGGACGTCTTTAAGATAAGGACTTGTGCTAGAGCAAAGTTGTTTGTAATTAAAATTTTAATATTATTATTTTTTATTTCGTGCAAACCCAAGCTTTTCTTGTGCTCTCTCTCTTTTTTCGTTAATTTTTATATAAAAATAGTTTATTGTGCAATCTCGTAATCTATCGGTTTTTGAACTTCACAGTCTCACAGGCCGCCGGTTTTACGATCTAAGAGGCAACGATTTTTTTTTATTTTCAGTAATTAGCTGAAAACAAGATAAATGGGTCCATATGTTTTTTCGCGAATACTTCTCGAAGTTAGAATGTCTCTCGGGGATAGAGCTTCAGAGTTTACTTAGATTCGCAAAAGACGCAGACGTATTACAAGATGCCTACTACAAAGAAACGTAAAGGTCTAGCTCCATCTAACCTAACCTAAGCTAGATCTCGACTTGCGTCATTTCCGGTATTTACTCGGTTTCCATACAGACGCCTCCTTTCGCTACAGTAACCGAGTGACTGCTGTGGTGACTTGCACCCCACAAGAGCCCAACTGGATAAGGAAGCGGTTAGGCTATATTATGTAGCATGGCTGCCTTGCAGAAAAAAGGCCCGCTTACAATTGCGCTACAATTAGAAAGAAACTAGGGACAGGAAATAAAGAAATGATAGGAAAATAAAAATACGAGCGGTTCTTTATTTAGAATTGTGAAAAGGAATACATGACATAATGATGAGGAGGTTGCCTATCCGAGCCAGAGAGCTTACAGATTCATAGTTGTCGCCCTTTTTTAGGTATTTGGACGAGTTCCTCGTTCTATTTGTGGTGTTTTTTCCATACCCAGGGAACCCGACTGCGAACGGCAGATGGTGTTTTCTTTTCTAGTAGGAGCTTTTTCATGGCAGAAAGAAACCCGAGCCTACCGCAGGGCAACCGCTATTAGAAACCACTTTCAATCATTTGGTATTTCGTGCCGGGGTTTCGAACCCGAGCACTACCGAAAGATAGTAATGCGTCAACGTACTCGGCTCGGAGACTGCTTCCCAGATTTGGTCTTGATTTAAGGCAGAACATTTTGGAGTAAATCCCTAAATTAAACTTTTGCAAAAGTGGTTCGAAGTTATCTTGCGCCTGCCGGATGGATTCTCATCGGACATTGTCGAGTTAAAAAATAAGTTCGCTAACGAAAAATGAGCCCGTGACAAATCTGCCTATTTACTCCCTTTAGCTATGGTGCTGCCAGAGTTTGTTATTTCAAAGTTCATCATAGAGTCACGTGCCCCCTTGCCTAAACTTGGGTTTTCGTACATTAACCAAGAGGATGAGATCAGTGGAGCCATCGCACCAATGGTAGCTTATCAGCGGCTACCTGATTTTATACTTTGTAATACAATGGAGATAAAACAGAACCATTATTTCGCTCGCAATGGATTTCACTGAGTCAGCTATTGAGCTGAGGTAAGAGGTAGGCGTTTGCTTTCGCTTTATTACCGCTTAGGCAAAGCATTAACGAGCAAATATTTCATAGTACGCCGTTCTCCTCTTCTTGTTTGACCGAATGCTACGCCATAGGCAAAAGTACTCTCACGGGTATCGCAGTCTTGTAATCTATCAATTTTGATTCTATAAATTGAAGGTATGGGCTCTAAAGAAGAAAGTCTTGATATGATTTTTTCGTTTCTCGCTTTCAAACCCGAATGCGGTACTTGGCGTAATAATCAACTAATAAACTAAATTCCAAAAATAAAATCAACTAGACTTTTTTTTCAAAAACCAATGGCTTGCATATCAGTGAAGACACTCAGAGAAACCAATATTTGACTTTACTTGTATTCTTCTCCTTCGGCCAAGTATTGTTGTTTGATTATTAAAAGCTTACGTTGCTTCCTGTTAGTGCTGCCAACTCATGATCATTACTTCGCACTCTACCTACTCCTGACCTGAGCTATACATCTCATTCTCATGACTGCTAATCTAGGATCCTTCTCTTAGTGATCCATATTCAGTGCTTTCCGTCCAACTCTCTCGACGCAATTGCTCATTTAATTACCTATACTCGTACGCCTCTGAACCTCTCTTCCAAGTTAAAATGCCTTTATGTTTAACGCAGACAAACAGACGCTACTGCTGCAAGCTCCAATCCATTTTAGCGGATAAAATCTACGAAAAATTAGGTATCAAGTGGTGACAAGACACTGACGTGAAAAAACACTCAGCATATGCCGGGCAGTGGCAGGGAAAACTATTTTATATACTCTCTGAGCCATGTCTCAGAGAGCGCTTTTCTACACCCACACGGAACACTGTAGAAATGTGAAGTATGCGTGCGGCTGAGACAGATTGAGAGATTGTTTGAGCGGGGAAACAAGCCGGAGGGTAGAGTCTCTAACTCACCTCTAAAACCTGGAGCTGTTGTTGTCACTTGGGGTTGTCGTTGTTGTGTGCTACTGTGGTTATTGCCTTCCATACGCACTTGTTATGCCTTTCAACCGGCACACGAACGAGCAACCGAAATGAACGAATGAAGCAGCAGCTGAATGACATACGACGATTGATGACGATGAGGTTTAGAGCCAAAGCCGAGCAATTGCGGCTGTAGCTGAGTTGGGAAGGCTGATACAAACATACTTTTGGGGCAAAAGGAACTCTACACAAACATTCTCCAAACTCTAAAAGACGAAATAAGTACTTGATACAGGGCGGGAGGGAACAAAGGTGTAGAGCGGCGTAAAAGCCGGGCAATCGGGTAAGCGGACGCGATTGCTTGCAAAACAAGTGGTTGACGTAGGGCTCTGTGAGCGGCTGATGAGCATCCAGCGAACAAACGTTAACGAAGCGTTCGAGTGGGGAACACGCGTGTAGTAGCGGACGAGGAAATCAAATAAGTTAGCAACAGTGGCAGTGTCCAGAGAGAAGGTAGTAGCAACAACAGCAGCAACATAATTTGGCGAACAACAAATCGTTGTGACAGCTATATTGAGTACCAGCTGCTGAAGTTGAGTGTAAGAAGTGCAAGAAGAAGAGCCGTGCGGCAAGTAGGGACACCAGAGACAGGAACATGGCAATAATGAAACACAAAAACACGCCAGAGCAAAGTGGCGCAACAACAAAGCAAAAACAATGGCAGTCGACTCAGAACGGGCAGTAGGCGACAAAAGCGCGCAGCACCGACGACAAACCCAACAATTGCGATGCACTGCAGCAGCGGCAGCAGTAGCAACACTAACAGCGATTGTTGTGCGGAACGAAACAACGAATGGCGCGACGCCGCGAATGGCGAGCAGCATTCGGCTATAACTAACGGTGCATACTGTTTGTGCCACGACGAGCACAACGACAACGACAACACGAAACGTATTCAGGCTGCTCAGCGCAGTGAAGGCATGGCAAATAACGGCCAACGCTAATACGAGTACACAAACAGCCAGTCAAGGAGCCAACAGGCCAACCTTAACGCAGCCAGCGTTTCAGAGACGCGTTTAGTAGACAAACAGGCGATTCCTGCTAAGAACATACGACGAGTCCTCGCTCGTCGCTGCTAACGTTAAGAAGGACAATTTCACTAGAGAGCCTTTTTCAAAAGTGCAGTGAAAAAATTTCCAAAATTGCAGGAAAAGCAAAAAAGAAAACAAATTTAAAAAACTGAACGGTAAAAACTATTAGAAATCAGTGCAGCGAAAGTGTTTAGCGAGAAGGTAACGCAAGTCGCGGTGTATGTGTGTGCCTGCGAAAGCTAATTGTTTTTATGGGGTTTTTTTCGTTTTTGAAAAAATTTTCTTCTCAATGAATTTGGAAAACTTAGCTGAGCACAATCGCTGCCAATTGGGTAGCGTGACTGTGGCGAAAACAAGTGACGTTGCAAGGAAGGATACATATATACGTTGTCAGTGGGCAAGTGTGAAGTGCATGTGAGAAGAGCGCAGGGAGTGTGGAAAGGCAATGAAATTTTTAAAAAATTTTGCAATACGATTTTTTTGTTGAAAATAAAGTGAACGTTGTAACTAAAAAATGGAAAACACAGACGCCCTTAAAAAATGTTTAAGAAAAAAAATGAAGTAAAATAAAATTGCAAAAACAAATAGCTACCGAGTACCAACAAATCAGCCAGCAATTGATGTCGCGATATATAAAAGTGTTTGTGCAGCAGTGAAGGCAGTCAGTACGCGATTGAAAGTGCAAGCGCAAGGAATCGGCAAATGAAGTTCACTAAACAAAAACAAATGACAAAAGCGCATGAAGTGAGAGACTTCATATTTAAATAAACAGTAAATAAATACAAAAAAAAAAGAAAAGAAATATCAGGTATGAAAATTTCAAAGCCCGACAATGGCGAGATCTTCTGTGAAAGTGAAGAGTTGTATTAAATATTAAAATAGTTTCGAAATAAATGCAAAAGCGTTAAGTACTCAGCTGAAGCGCAATGCAAGCGAAAAGCAAATAGTTTTAGAAGTGTAAACAAACATTTAATTTTTTTATATTGTTAAATATTGAGTAAAAAAAAAGAGATTTTAATTAAATGCCTCCAACTGCTAAAGTTAAAAATTAAGCGAATAGACAGTGGTGCGTTAAGAAAACTGGATGAATAAAAATTGTTTGCAAACTTGCGCGGCTGCTTAGAAAACTAATAAAATCAAAACCAAAATAAACTTAAAAAAAATTGTTGGAAATAAAAACCATTAAAATGCATAAAAATTTGTGTAGCTGCTAAAGAATCCTTAAAATTTGCAAAATAAAAAAATTTAAATATCGACATGTAAAAACAAAAACTGGACGAATAAGGGTAGTTTTGAAAAATTTATATGGCCGATAAAAAAATAAATAAATACAGTTTTGCAAAATAAGAAAATCAAAATATTGAAGTATAAAAACTGATAATAAGAAAACGAAAAAAAAAATTCAAATATAAAAAAATTTTCGAATAAGAGCATTTTTGCGAAAACAGCATAAACAAAAAATAAATTAAGTTTTGCAAAATAAGAATACCAAAATAATGAGGTATAAAAAAACAGGAAAAAATATTGATATATAAAAAAACTGGACGAATAAGGATATTTTAAGAAATTTGTTTGACTGCTAAACAGCCCGAAAAAAGCAAAAACAAAAAATTAATAAGCGTTTGCGAAATAAAAAACGTTTAAATTAAAAATATGGAAAAACAATAAGTGTAAAAATACTGAACGAATAAGAGTTTTTATTATAAAAAAGCAGTATTTATTATATAATATACTACATGGCTGATAAATGCCCAAAAAAAGCAAAAACAAAAAATACAAATGAATAAAAAAATCAAGAAACTGGGCAAATAATAATAATAAAATTAATTAAATAAAATAATAAATAAATAATAAATTTATTTAAATAAAAAAAAAAATAAAAAAAAATTGCGAAATGCAAAAAAAACATTAAATATATAAAGACGTTGTTAAATAAACCAGAAAAACTAAAAAAAAAAACATAAACATTTCTCCGAATTCAAAAAATTTAAGAAACTCGGCACACACAAGCATTTCAGCTACATAAACAGATACAAAAAATATAAAAAAATAAAAACAAATTGCGAAATGGAAAGAAATACATATATAAAAAGACGCTGTTAAATAAACACAAAAACGCAATAACAAAAACATTTAAAAATTTTGAGCGAAAAACCCAAAACAAAGTTAGAAAAACACTGGAACAATACAAACACAAAAAACATTTTTAATCAAAACAAAAAAAAAGTGTTTATAAAAATGAAAAAAAACATAAGCAATGCAAAAACAAAAAAAAAATAAAAAGAAAATAATAGAAAAACATTAAACATACAAAACTTATATAACAAAAACAAAAAACATTTTTAATAAAAAAAATTGTTTTTTAAAATAACAACACATAAACAATACAAAAACCAAAAACAAAAAAGTGAAATATTAAAAAAAACATTAAAAAATACAAAATTCTTATAAGGAAAAAATGTAAACTTTTAATAATTCAAAAATAAAAAAGTGAAATAATAAACAAAAACATTAAACAATTTATTGAAGCAGAAAAAATAAAAAAATTTTATAATAAAAAATTTTACAATCATAAAAATTTTTACAATCATAGAAAACTATTTTGTTAAAACAAAATTTATATGTACGAAAACAGTTTTCAGCAAGTCATAATACTAAAAGTTCTCAAAATGATTAATTACACCTTTAATTGGCATTCATTTCATTTCAACAAAATGTAGAAAGTAGTAGTACTTTGAAGCACTATGAAAAACTAAATAAATATAACTGCGCATTGAAGCTCACAAGACTCCAAAACAATCCATTGTTCCAGAACACACAAAATTTTGCATTCAGCATCTCTTAAACAATACTTGACAACAAGTAAAAAGAAAAAAAAAAACAAATAACAAAATTCTGACAGCCACATCCCTTTAAAAATTTGATTATTGAGAATAGTATTTGTTCCACACGCTTTGTATAGTTTACACCAAGAATTGTTTTTAGAGTGACTCAAATTTTATTACTTCTTAAGATGCAACGGCAAACGCAATCTTAAAAGTTTAAGATGTTTACAGCTGTGGCATTGAAAAATGTTCTACAACAAGTCAAATTTATTACAGGTGATGGCATCCGCATATAAGTAAAAGCATAAGTGAATTTTGTTTTTGCTTTTTGAACTCCATCATCAGCATGCTCTCCAAACTTGCCATTCGGTTCCCCTCCAGGAATGACAAAAAAAGGGTCCTTTACTCTTATTTTTTTTTGTAATATTTCACACAGATGTAAACAAAGCAAGTAATTTTGACGTTATTCATATCTACGGTGAAAAAATCAGTTGGGCGGATGTCATCACCTGTAATGAATCCGCCTTGTTCTACAATTTTAGGCGGCCCACAGTGAGCTTAATTTCCCTAACCCATATTCACTCTCTATATCTTTCACAGCATGAGTATTTTTAGTACCCAGGGAAAATAGGAAAAATGATCCATTAAACGGTTGTATAATGGCGCCATTTGTGGAACAAATGTCAAAACGCACACCACAACAAGGAGTAGTAGCTCGACCAAATAGCTAACAAAGGATGTACGGGCCAGTTAGAAATATGTACATGTACATGTATATATACATATATATATATATTTATTGCTCAAAAAATACAACACACATTTTTTTCTATAATTTTTACCACTTATATCTCTAAAGATTTATTTATATATTTTTTCTTATCAGCAAAAAAAAACAATCGGTATTCATGCAAATTTATTTTATCGCCTTCAAAGTAGCACCCTCCAATAATAATATTCAACGACTGATGAAATAATCACAACACTTATCAAACGTGTTTTTCAGCATAGACTTCAGTTTTCGCAGCGGTAGAGCCTTCAAAACACGTAGCGAGTCAAGTTCAATATATTCAAAGCGGTGTCTGCGAAGCCTACTTTGAGTAAATAGTCAGACGTCCCATAATTTGACACATAATTTGATCTCGGCAAATAGTTAAAAGTCTCCCTTAAGTCACCCATCTCCTATAGTGAAGCGTTCGCAAACGTTCTGATAATCGGAAATTTTTTCTGTTCTGTTGTACTTGTTTTTTTTTCCTTTATTAATTACAATCTGTTCAATATTAAGAATATCTTTGTACAATTAGGATTTATTATTTATATTTTTTTATTTAACGTGGCGCTCTTTTTCGTATAAATTGAGCATTTTTGGCAGGAAACAAGATTTGTCTCTTCTAAGGTCGAAATAATCCTTTAACATTCTTTGCAGTAACTATACAACTCAAATTCCAATCAAATCGGTCAGGTCTCTACATAATTGTAAAATGATAGTTTTCGAACACCAATTCTTTGGTTTTCGTGACTTGTTGCTCACCAGTTGACGTTGATAGTCTTCAAGGGCGTTCCAAATCATCTACGTTCCATGTTTTCTTTGACATTTTTTATCACATATAAATATTTTTCTGCTGTGAAATTGGTCGATTCAATGCAGGCTTTTAGCAACATTCTGCATATTTCAATATAATCAAATATTGGAAAAATCATCAAAACGATCATACTTTTAGTCGCCTTTTTCATGATAATTCCTGAAAGATATAATTTTAGATGACCTTTTTAGGAAGAACTAACGAACTATTGTAAAAGATAAAAAAAAATCCTCTGCACATCTCGGAGCATAGCGTGACTATGAAATAAATAATGGCATTCACTTGAAATATGCCACAGATGTCACTAAGGGTAGTAGTAACGTAAAATTAAAGGCCAATAGTCTCAGCTGCTAGTTGCTTTACTGCTCTTATGTAATTATTTTCAATTATATTTGATATAAATAAATGAATACATAAATAAATAAATAAAGAAAAAAAAACTAACAAATACTTTGCCCGCTTTGCGGCTAGCCCGCAATGTTTGCATTAAAAATTCATCTTATTTTTTTAGCACATTAGTATTCCGGTTGAAGAGTACAAAATTACCACTTCTGTCTTTATATAACATCATTTGATAGCTGCAAATATTTCTCTTAATTTCCCCTCAATGTCTAACAGTACAACTCCTAACCATTTAAGCCCATTTTGATGTACAAAAAAAGCTCTTCTATCTAAGGACTGCTGAATTTAGCACTTGATTCTGAAGGTTAATCAATAAGTTGAAAAAAAAAGTTGGAAAAATATTTGGAACATACAATACTAAAATTCTTAAAAAGAATAAAATCAAAAATAAAGTTTATTACATTATTTTAGCTAACCACAAAATTAAACTTAATTAAAATATAAATAAAATAAAATAAAATTAAAAATCTAAATTACCACAAAAGGCCATGAGTTCGAAGTGCAATCCTCATTTTCAGCCAGCCACTACTTTAAAAACAAATATATAAGTAAATGAAAAACCAAAAAGTACGGATGCAGCTAAAATGGTGTGTTAATCTTAGGTATTGCAATTTAGGCAATCACTCACATAATGGACATTTAATTCTGCATTCTGAAATGTGCAGGCTAACAAATAGTCGACACAATGGCTTCCTCATTTCGCAGAAGCACAGAAAGAAGTACATTCTCCTACTCATCAAATATATTTTCATTAAAAATAACAGTTTTTAATGAGTTTTGCTATATTTTTGCCACCACAAAGCAATTAAAGAAGCAGATTCGAATAAATTACCTCTTATGGGCTTGTCTCGAGATTTTTGGCTGATGCTTTCTCCACCACAAAGCAATTAACACTAAACCTACCATGGACGGGTCAAATGACCCATTTTAAACTTTTTGTCTTGCTAATTGTTTTACTGAGAAATATATGTGATCTTAATAATGTATATAATATTTTTAAGACGGGTTATTTGACCCACTTTGATAGGAATAGGAATACATAAAATATCGGTAGGTTTAGTGTTAAAGAAACAGATTCACATCAGTTAGTCTCTTGTAGGCTTGTCTCAAGACTTTCAGCTGATGCTAATACAAGAAATATAATTGCAATTTGTATAGAAAGAATGAAGAAATAAAATTAGAAAATTAGAAAAGAGAACTACTTTCGTTTATCGAACAGTAAAATTGCGATTCGTTCGTGTTATAAAACGATTTCTATGCAAAATATTGCTTTCGTAGTAGCGCGCATTTGTATGGAACAGCGTTCGCATTACGGGATATTATGACTGCTGGAGAAATCATGTAGCAAAATATTTCTGTATTTAAATGTAACAAAATGTTATCCCAACTTTCGTAGCTATTTTCAAAGCTTTCAATGTAGGTTTTTGCAACATTACCTGTGGTGCTTCATGATTACTCACTTGTAGCTTTCAAAGGGTTTATAAAATTATTCACTATATAAGATCGTGTATGCTCTACAAATCGTATCCTTTTTTTTTTGTTTTTTGTTTTTGTGGAGGAGGGGAAGCGTCAAAAGCCTATGGCCGAAACCGTGGTGTGGGACTTTAACCCCTCCCATGTCCTACGGCATGTCCTCCTGGAGCTTCACCGTTAAGTGGTACGTCAGGAAGCCGTTGTGAGTATATTATTACTCAATCGTCTGTTGTTATCATTATGTTCTGTACATTGTGTTATGGAGCTCTTTCTAGGGACTTACGTGCATACTCCGCGTATTGAAGGTTCTTCATGGTATTTGCGGCCACTACACATGTAATTTTCCAGTTTTCTTCGTTTTTGCACATATGTGGGATAATATTTGTCTCACTTATGCTTTCACCAAACGCTCCCTTAAGCAAATTTCGCTCATTAATAAACCGCGGGCATTGGAACAAGATATGCCTCGCCGTTTCTAGTTCTTCGGGGCACTGCGGGCAGTACGGGTCGTTCTCAAGATGGAACCTGTGTAGGTATGCTTTGAAGCAACCGTGTCCAGTCAGCAACTGTGTGATACAAAAATCAATTTCTCCGTGTTTTGCTTCTCGTGTTTTGCAAATCGTAGCCTGCACTCACTCTAGAGAGTCATATGAGATCTCATTAGCTTTCAGGTGATAGTCTCCGCCCTCAGTTAGATGAGGACATTTCTTTTTCTTTTTAAGGCGTTAATATAAAAAAATTGCTTTCTCTATTACAATCTCTCTTATAGTATTCGTTTTCAGTTATAAGTGAAGAGCTCTTTTTCCGAGTTAAGGCGTTCAGATAAAAAGGTGCTTTTTTGTCTCTTTGAACTACAGAACTGCTTTTGTGGTAATCACTGATTTTACTAGCACATTCAGACAATTCGCATATAATAATTTTACCATAACTCTTGTATATTTTCTAAGTTTTCCTCTATTCAATGCACGCTTTTCTATTAAAAGTTGAAAATTGTTCACTACAATGTAGAAGAATATAAAAAAATAATATATAAAAAAATAAAATATTATGATTTAAGTACTAAAAAATTATCCGTATTTTAATGCAATGCTTAGGACTAAATCTACTTAGAAAGTATAGGCAATACAGCCTAAACAGCAGCGACAGATATTCAGTGTCGTCAAAACTTCGAACGCTATTTCAGTTAAACACTTGAATATGCGGCGCGTTGCGGAAGAATATATCTGCATATTTCACAATTAAGTGCAAACAGCCTGGAATCAAAACATTAGTCAGTTACCATCACAGCATAAAAACTCATTTGTGGATTGCCTTGTTCAGGAAATTTTCATTAAAATCTTTCAAAAATATTTAATACCAGCAATAAAGCAATTGCGCCGATTTTTCCTGCAGAGTTAATAAAAAAATTAAAAAATGAATAATTGGTGCTTACACTTCTGTTAGCTGTTTGGCCAAGCTCCTCCTCCTATTTGTGGCGTTCGTTTTGATGTTGTTCCACAAATTGAGGAGTCTACAGTTTCAAGCCGACTCCGTACGGCAAACGGTTTTTATGAGTAGTTTTTTCATGACAGAAATGCACTCGAAGGTTTGCTATTGCCTGCCTAGGGGCGACCGCTATTAGAAGAAACTATTTCTATTATATGAGAATACAGAATATATAGCAATCATAAAAATTGGATTTACTTTTTCAATGCAATGTACATTTATAGATACATAGAAAGGGAAAATATGGCAAAAGTGGTTTTTATATTTTCTTTATTGGGTATTCTTCCACCCAAAAAGCACTGTATGCCGCTGCAAACGAGCAATAAGTTGTAATTAGCAAAGAAAGACGTTTGATCAAAATATAAAAATTTATTTATTGATTTTTAAAAAGCTGTAGGAAAAATGAGAATTCCCTGCACTCTAGTTACAAAATCGTAGGCAGTAAAAGTATCAGACAGAATGAGCAATTACTACAATGGATAATCGAGTAATATTTGGAAAGTATAAAAAATCGATAATGAATTCATTCATTCCAAAGCTAGAATTGTAGCAGAAGAAGTATCGATAGTGAATTCGTACGTTTCAAAGTTAGTATTGAAATTGGTTGAAAAAAATTGAATTTATATATTTCACAAAATTAAATCAGTGCCAAAGCACATTGAGCAGACAGCGGCAGTAGAGTAGCTGATGTGATTTACTCCATTTATTTGGCCTCTAAATTGTGAAATTTTGTTTAAGATTACTCTAAGCTGGCACTTTGTCTTATAGATTTTGACATTCTAGGGATCTACAGAAAAAAACCAAAATATATAGCTCCTGATGTCCTATGTCCCACGAGGGATTGGGGGCCGGCAGAAGAGAATACTATTTGTTCAATATGTCGTTCTGATTGACAAGCAGCTCACGCTAATAGAAATATTTCAATATTTCAGAATATTACAAAGAAAAAAATGTATGATAAATAATAATTTGCACTTATTTGTTAACAGACTCGCATGAGGTTTTCTCTTGAGTCTGGTGAAGGTTATGGGATTTTCAATTTGCTAAAAAAATGGGTATGCACATAGAATTCTGATGCAGGCATGAAGTGGTTCGGAATTTTTTCTGATTTTTGATAATTTTTTTCGCTGTATGTGTTGCGTATTTTCTCCATGGGGAAAAAAATTGTAGATATGAAGAAAATGCGCAAACCGCCAAGCAAACAATTTTGGAAAATCAAAGAGGCTCTCTAGCAATTTCTAAATTCCACTTTGTTGTAATAAAATTTAATGGACTGTAAGACTGCGTACCCATTTTTTTAATTCGGTTTCAAAAGTTTGAAATTTTGACGAATATTTGTCCAAATTTTCTAATTTTTGCTTAGAGTTTGAAATTTTTATGAATATTTGTCCAACTTTTCTAGTTTTTGTATAAGCTTTGAAATTTGGATTCATACAATTATGAATGCTAGACAATGAACTATGCTTTTCCATAAATAAAAATTGTTAACATTAATAAAAAAATGTATTAACATTAGAAAAATAATAAAAAGAAAAAAAAAATAGTAAAAACTTGTTAAAAATATTGTCGTGCTAAATTTTTTAGCGGGCTATAGTTAAATATTTCAACTTGTGAGTAATTCAAAAAATTAAGAAAAAAGCCTGTATGCATTTATATTAAATCACATTTCTTCTTAACAAAGACTCAATATGTCCTTCTGAAATAAGATAAGCTGAAGGGGTTTCTTCACATCCTGCGCACATCTGTAAAAGTCTTACATTGGTCTATGGAGGGCGGTGGCAATTTGACAACTGTCTAGCGCAGCAAATTGTCTTCATCCATTTTCGAGAAAGTTGTAATTATTTTGCAAACTCATTTCCGTGCGCTGACTGATATTATATTGACATTTGTGCCATAAAATCTCAATTTAGGCAACTTCTGCCGGCACACACACATGCGTACGCCGTACTCACATATGCAGATAATTACATACACACATGAATTTATGTTATGTTATACTCAGTAATGTTCTGGTGCGCTGAATTTGCGCAGTTTATGAAAAAATGCCGCGTAGATGGTTTGATAGTAGAAAGCTGAGAGATGTTCTCCTTTTGCAAAAAGTTCTTATAAATATGAAATAGCAGAGTAAGGACAAATACACAAAAGATGAGAAAGTTATAAATAATTCAGTCAGCAAAAATTGTATACTTCTTTAATATATAAAAGTTCAAAGAAATCAATTTTTTTTTTATCCATACATTTTCCGAACATCGGCGCATCATTAAAAGAGAAAATTTCAAACCTAGAAAAATACAGCGTTAAATTACTTAATATCTTAAAAAAAAAAAAACAAATAAAAAACTAAAAATAACTGCATCGAAAATATTGCATTTGCTGAAGTTTATGCGTTAATCACTTTTCTCTTTTTTCCTTTTGAATAACAAAAATGGTTTTCTTCGTTAAGTGACGATAAATATTTACTTATTTTCTTTAGGTATTTACGGCCTATTAAGAACATGAAAGCCTGACTTTCTTAGCAAATAAATATAAAGTGGAAAATTATAAATTAAAAGCAAGAATTCCAGAGATTGTTAATAAATAAATAAATTTTTTTTTGAAAAAAATCAGGTATGAAAAAATTTGAGCTTTAGTGTTCATGTAATGAAAACAGAAGCCAGCCTTGGTTTTCAGATTGAGAGCAACTTGAGCTTACCATACCTACTAAAAGACCTTCGAATCTTAAGCCTTTGTGTGGCAGATGTGCACCTAATGATGCTGCTCAGTCTCACAAATATTTAATACTGAAATTAGTGTAAAAGTTTTCTTTTTATTATTAACATGCATACTTCTATTTATCTAACAACATTCTAGGCAAACACCTAAAATATCATGAAGGTGACTCAATGAGTAAAATATTTTATTTACAATTTAAAAACAGTCTGGCTTAGCTAACAATGCCGAAGCTGAAATTTATCACTGAGTGAAAGATTTAGGCATCTTTAGTATGAGGGAAATGATAGATGAAGTACAAAGTTCCTTAACCCTTGGGTACTTTTGAGGTCTGAGACAAGTCGTGCCCTTATTTACCCTAAGATCGGATGGCGTGTCAAAGACGTGTCTAAGACTTAAGTTTCGACAACATTTAACATCCGAAGTTCGGTTCATTTCTTCTTGTATCAGTCATTTCTTAATTATAATTCTTACGGTGCATACTACTCCAAGCAACAAAAAATTAAATCCGTACCCCAGAGATTAAGTCCACATCTACACTTTCTACTAAATACATCTTAACATTAGTCAAATTTCTGCCCCGTTTTCCCATGTGAGCAACTTGCTGTCTTAACATTTCATTTCCAAAATGGCGTCAATCACCTCAGACCGTTGTATTCGTGAATGCAAATGACGCGACAGTTTTTACAGTAGTATACGTGATCTTCACATAACATTTCTGTTAACAGCGCTCGCGTAACGTAATGTTTAGAATGGAGTAATCGGATGGGTGTCGAGAGAAAATTTTATCAGCGCTCACTCGAAATAGTTCAATATCTCTTTTCCTCTCTCCTTTCCCGGCAATTCGCTTGATATTTATGTAGAGTAAAAGAAGTTTGTTTTATTTAAGTCAATGTGTGAGTACTTACATGATGAATTCAATTGAGCTTTCAATTAGAATGAATTAAAAAAAATGTAATTTATTGCCAATATAATAGCCGAATTTCGAAAGAATTGAAAAAAAAAAATCAGTTCACTGACATTTAGGGCGTTACTTAGCGAATGGCACAAAAATATTCTTAACCTTATATGAATACGAATTTGGGAGAATCACTTACAGCCCTTCCACATTTTCACCAATTTTTTTTTTTTTAAACTATAGCTCACTGTTTAATACAAATCACATAAATCTAAATTCAAAACATTATAAAAAAATTAGAAAAATTCTACACAGTTTTCATCATTTATAGTAAAAAATGCCGTTGATTTAGTAGGTTAGATTATGGTGGTAGTCGGTCTGTACGGCCAACTCACGTAGACCTTACAGGTCCGTTGTGATATCACTAAGCGACACAGGAACCTCATTAATTTTTCTTCGTGGTACCAATTTGTGGCTCTTATGAAGCGCAGGACTAGTTCATGCCCAGGCCAGACAGTTCCGTATGAGATTTGAAAAAATATTTACCTAGACAACCTGCTCTGATTTTAGCTAAGGCTGGACAATTGCATAGGAAGTGCTCAACTGTTTCTTCCTTTTTATCATATTTACAACTTCTACAATATTCATGGAAGAAAACTCCTTGCCCCAAGGCATGTCTGCCAAATAGTACAAGCCACGAACTTTGAGATATTCTCTCTTGAGAGGCAAAGCAGTTCCTTTGTCTCTCTCTTGTTTATTTGCGGTCATAGTAGCCTAGCTGTTACGTATGCGCCTTTATCTCTCCATGCTCTATTGTTCTCTTGGATGATGTTATTCTTAATTATTAGTTTGCTCGGAGCCATAGGCAGTAAGACATTTCATATTTTTCATATGGTGAAAATGCGCAACACCGTCAAGCAAAAACATTATAAAAAATTGATCGCTTTTTTTAGCAACTTAGAGCTTGGAGTCTTTTAAGCTAAAATTGAATAATCTAAAAGCTGGGTACTCAAACATTTTTCTATAGATATCAATTAAATTTTTGTATACATGCTTATATATACATATAATTATTATTGTATATAACATAATACAATATATAAATGCAATACATTTTTTGTTTTTATAGTTTTTAATTTTTATTTTATTTATATTTATTTTTATTATTATATAAACAGTATAATGAAGTAATATCCGTAAAATGCTATGAAATATCTATTCAAATACCCGGAGCACGAAATTCAACTTTCCATATTTTTATGCTTTTAAAATTTGTGATTAGCTTTGAGTTTTTTGTTTTGCACCGAATGACTGGAACTAAAGGAACGAATGACCACCCAATAACAGTGAGTGCAGAAAAAACAAAATATAAGACCCATAATCAAACGAAGAAAGAATAAAATTGTGATATTACATAAGAAAATTTTAATTTTAATTTTAATTTTACTTTTGCTTTTACTTTTATTTTTATTTTTATTTGTATTTTTACTTTTATTTTTATTTTTACTTTTATTTTTATTTATACTTTTATTTTTACGTTTACTTCTCCTTTTACTTTTATTTTTACTTTTGTTTTTATTCTAGCTATCATCTTTTAAGAAGAACTAAAGCACTCCTACAAAAAAAACTCTCTGCTCATATAATCGGTACTGGTAGGAGTATATATGTGTGATCCCCATAATTGGCATTTTCGAACTGTAAATTATTTTTCTCTCTCTTTCTCTCTGATAGTTACTTAGCTCAGCTATTATCAACGAGCGCACATAGAAATGTTCTTAAGTTGATCTTCCAATTTGTGGTGTGCGTCTTGACTACTTATAGAAATGCTACTTATGTAATTTTCATGCTGCCTCTAGGAATCCATTTTTGTAAGAATATTTTTCAGCTAATAGAAATCCATTTCATAGAAATTCATTTTTTTGAGAGAACTTTTCTTAGCAGAAAAGCAAGCGCAGGTTTGTATTAGCCTGCCAAGGGCAGAATGTTGTTAAAAATAATATTTTGGTAGTTTTATCTGCGATAGAGTACAGAACCGTCTGCCAGATTGCCATGCATAAAAATAGTGGCCGTAAATAACCCATTTTTTAATTGTTTATATAAAAAAACAGTTCATACATGCAATTGAAACTACATGTCCAGGTGCAGTTATGGTTACTAAAGCCTTATCGAATCTGTTTTCATTTAGTTTTAAATCGAGTTTTGAGCTCACTGATATTCAAGAACCTAGAGTCACTGGCAGGAAAGCATCACTTCTATAGTGAGCAGTTTGGTTGTTGTACGAACGTTATATGATTTAGTGACGCGATTACTTTTTTGAATTTATAATTCACAAAATTTTATTTAAATGTCAATCAAATCAAACTTAGATCAAAAAGTTTCCCGAATATATTCAAAAAAATTTAAAAGACAAGTTTATTCCACAAAAGCAATATTTTCGCCGCCTTAAAGTACTTCCCATCAACTGCTACGCACTAATGCCAGCGTTTGACCCAGCTCTCGAAACATTTCTGGAACTCTAATATATTTTCGGTATAGCCATGAGAACCGTCTTCGATTTATGCAGTACTTACTTTCAGCTGTTAAAATGCGTTCCCTGTAGTGGGGTTTTTGACTCGATCAAACAGATAAAAATTAAGAAAAATATGGCTCACTCATTTGTGGAGTTCGATGGCTGTTCGATAATATTCGTTTCGTTCTACTAAAATCTACTGATAATGATGTAACTGCGCGTTATCGTGGTGCAAAATCCACGCTTTGTTTTTCCATAAATCTTTTATTCATTAACGAATTGCTTCACATAAACGTACATCCCTATGACTGGCGATGCGATATTTGTGGGAAGGTTAATCACAGCTGGGCCAACCTACCAAAAATAAAGCAAACAAAAAAAAAAAAAAACAGAACTCAAACCAGTTCACTTAGAACGTCACCTGGTGGCTGTTCTGGGAACTTTTTAATCAATTTGTTTTCCAGCCTGCGTTTAAAAAGTATATCATCACGATATTTCTCACCCGAGTTACCTTTTTATGTTAGTAAATAAACGCATTTCTGATTTAAAAATACATATTTAAATATTGGGCGCGTTTCTTCCTTGCTTTAGCACGTTTGGCTCTATAAAGCACCTATTAGCAAAATTCTCTGTGGAACATGTAAAACCAATTATCAGATTAGCCGTAGAACAAATGTGGTTTGGAGTTGAATAAGGCAATATGTAGTTCCCAAACACTCCGGACTGGATGCTCGTAATACTTAACGATGCATACCTGAGAGACTTAGAGGCCTTAGGCTTCCTAGATTAAGTTTAGCTTTTTCGCATTAGCCACATAGATTTTTACCCGAAACAAGTTTTGAAGCTGTCCGTAAAGATGTTACGATGTGAAACACCTTTTTCTAATATACTTGAATGTATGTAGCAGAAAATGACTACTAAGCGCCTTGTGTCGAATTGCTCACATCAGTACTTTCCACCGGTCTAAGAGGCATAGTGAGACTACTTCGTTTTGAGCCTACAATTAACACTCAAAGCTTTTCTTTCTAAGACCAAAATAATGAAAGTTCAGAAGTAGTGCATCTGGTGTGGATGCAGGCGTTGTGTAGATAAGAGTCGCACATTACACAGAATTGAGACAGGACGGAAGATACTCTGATGCTATACTTATTTGCACGTTTTCCTTTTTTCATAGAATTTTTAACCTGAATAAGCTAATTTGCAAGAAATGAGCCTCGTAGCTGGCATATAATTTAATTTTGCAGTGATTTTCCGTGGGCTTATGATTTTTTTTCATTTGAAGTTACATTAATGCTGCTGAAAACTGTTTTGAAATGAATTGCGAGGAAATGAGTGCTTAAAAGTTGAATGAAGTGCGCCGCAAAGTGTAAAGAAAAAAGAAATCGCTAAGAAATCGTGGAAGCTGAAACCTTCGTGAAATTTACTAACTGCGTAAAAGAATTAAAAAAAATTAGTTATTAACAAAATCAATCCATATTTCGTTTTTCAATTATTTATCTACTATAGCCTTAATGACCAGAATTCTCTAAGTGCTTTGGACACAAACATTCTAACGAAAAGTGATAGGAAAAATATTAAAAAAAAGTGAAAAAAATATACCAGCAACTAGAAAACTCCACCAGAACTCCACTCAACTTTGAACCAAACGAAGGAGTTCCAGGCATAATTTTCCGTCGTTTCAAACACAAAAAAGTAGAGAAGCGAAAAAATCTCGAAATCTGCAACTCTGCGCTGTCATCATAAACAGGAAGTTTCAGCGAGCAACTCATTTTGCAGCTGATAAGTGCGCAACAAAAACAAAGTGAAAAATAACAGCAAAGTAGAAGCAAAATAAAAGAGTAATTCATAAAAAATAAGAAGAAAGCTAAGCTAAAAGTGAGTTCGACACTTCACAGCAACTAACTACAGTGCACAGGAGACGGACAAGACGGCCAGACCTGGCGCAAGGCAGTCTTCATACTCGTCGAGTCTCAAGCATCGCACAAGCAACTTGACAGACAGTCATTCAGCATAGACAAACAGTTCGACAAACAGACAAGCGGCCAAAGTCGAAGCAACAGAAAAGGAGGTAAACTTGCTGCATCCCAAAGTGTGAACGCCTAACAAGGCTAAGATAAACACAAAGAAAGGACGCAGCAAAGTAAGGCAAGAAGAGCAGGCGTAGCTAATAGCGAGGGGTTGGCGAAAAGTTGTCTGTGAGCAGCAGGCGCCAGGTGAAAGAAGAAGGTGAAGCATACGCAACACACATACCTATCCAATCCAAAGGCGTGTGTGTGTGTGTGTGCCCACTAACACATTCCCCAGGGACAGACACGTAAAGCTAACAAAACAGAGTAAAAGAAAATCTAAAACACAAGGCTAAAAATAGCCTACCAGCCAGCCAGTCAACCAGGCAGTCGACCGACACAAAAGCATAGGTTGGTGTATACAAGTGGGCGCGGCAAGTGTGTAAGGCACACGGTGGCAGGGCATGGTAGTTTTAGTGGCAGCAAAACAAAGCCGAAACTAAATTGGCGGAAAGCAAATATAAGCCAAGAGACTTTAGTGCGCAGCTTTACTTTATTGTTTTGTTTCTGTCTCAGCCATTTTACCAAAACTAAAGCGCTGAAACGAAGTTGAAGGAAAAGGAAGCAGAAAACAAGATCAAATAAGAAAGCATAAAATAAATAGTGAAGTAGAGAGTGTGTGTGTGTGTGTGAGACGTTGAAGTTAAAAAAATTATAGTAAAGTGTACCAACCAAGAAAGCAGCAAAGAAAAATAGAAGAAGAAAACTAAACGACAGACGTGCATACATTTCAGGTGCTAAAAAGTATACCTCCACGCCACCCTATTACACAGAAAGAAAGGAAGGAAAAAAAGTTAAAAAAAAAAAAAACGGTGCAAGAGATAGAGCAATAACAAGAGCGTCCGAAAACGACCAGTGTGTCCGAAAATAGCAAGCACATACTGTGTGCGAGCTAATAAAAAATAAGTTATCCCTTCGGAGAAGTAGTACGAAACGTGCAAGTGAAAAGTGTATTACCACTACAGGTGAAACCCAAACGAACTGAGGTCAAAAGCCGTCAATAAGCTGCTAAGCGACGTGACGCTTCCAAAAGACAAAACCTAATGAAAAAGGATCTCCAGGGAGGTTTGTACAGTACAATACAATACCAGCAATCAACAGTTGCATGAAACACTTCGGTGTGTTGCACAAATTGTGGTGAAAGTAAATAAGTAAGTAAGAGGCTTAAAAATAAATCTGTACGTCGTGAGAAGTGCGTGCCGCTTAGCGCTCATATACACACGCTTACATACAAAGCGCCAATACAACAACAACAAAGTGAAAGACAGACAGCAAGAATAAGCTTTTAAGCAAATGCTAAAATTAGAAGAGACCAAAACAAAGTAAGAAGTAGAGTGCGAAACGAAGCAATACGGGCGGTGAAAAGTAGTTGCAAGAACACTTCGCGAAAAAAGAAAGGTACAGAAGTGGTAGCGCAAAAAACAAGAAAAAAAATAGAGAAACGACTAAAATTTAAAAAAAGTGTGCGCAAAAGCTTTCATAAGGCTGAATAGTTCCTCAAAAAAAAAAAAAAAAAAAACTATATATATTTATATATACCAACACTAAAGCAGAGCCGCAAGCACCTTTCTAAGGACAAACAAAAAATTAGAGCAAAAAATAAAAAATAGCTTTTGCGCAACTGAGCAGCTGAGCAAGCGCCGCAGACCGCAATTCTTTGCAGACGCAGTCAAAAATTATTACACAGAGTTCCTCGAAAGATGCAAGCAAGCCAGTAGGGAAAGTGCTGGAGCCACGCGGACAAGACGCAGCAATTCTAGTGCCACTCAGGTCATAACCAGCCACAAATCGACGCTTCGGGCACAGGCATACAAGCACACCTACAAGCACACACGCGCGAGCCGATAAAGTAAAGTAGTAGAGTTGCAGAGGCGAACCGGCCAACGCATTGATTATCGATTTTGTCTCCGCTGACATATAACAAGATTGGCGCGGTCTGGAAGAACGTAAACGACTAGCGAGCGACAAAAAAAGACACGAAAAGAAAACATAGAAAAAGGAAATAGTTACAGACAGCGCAACAGACAGACGGACGACTAAAGTCTAGTTGTGCGAGCCAAGTGAGCAGGCGTGTGTTAGCGAGCCAACCAGAAACGTACGTCGCAGTTGCCGGTGTTGGTAATGAAACCCGCGGTAAACTAGGGGCAACTAAGGCAAGCCACCTCAACGGGCGCATCAACTAAGCAGGCAGCCAACGAATCAACCAACCCATACAAACAAACAAACAAGCAAACAACTAAAATATTATTGTAATCGCTTGGATTACAGTAACAACGACTGAACGCTCGACTGGCGCGCCACAAAACGAATGACAATTGAAGTCTGTGAAATTGCCATTTCAACGGCGTATTTATCGTTGGCAGCCAAGTACTGATGAAAGAAGGAACTAACAAATAATACGAACGGAAAAAAGTGTACAGAAAAAGTGGTGAAAAGAGTAAAAAGAAGTAGAGGCAAAAATAAGAAATCAACTAACGTAACAGCGAACGGAAATAGTTGAATATAAAACCCGCGAAAAGCTATTGAAAGCACAAAAATCAACGACCAACAACCAACGAGACAGCCATATAACGAAGTGGAAAGCAAAAATCCCAGCGGAAACGTACTTTTGGCAAAATATCAAAAACGTCCCGTCGAAAAACAGGGATTACGTGAAAAACTTCAGCAAACAAATAAACAAACGCGCAGCACTAAAACGTTAGCCATAAGGCAGCAGTCAACAATCAACAATTTGGAAACGCATCGAAAAAAGTTGGTGAATAGGCGCCATCATTGCCAAGAAATTCACGCCGCGATAACAAAAGTTGTTTGTTGCAAATTGTGCGCCTGCTTACCGTGAGCCATTTCGGGTACAGTTGACAGCTAAAAGGAGCTGCAAAGCGCTAAAACCAGCAAGGAGAGACGAGTAAAATCAACGGTGCGGTGGGAGACAAGTGCATGCAAAATCGTCTCGCAAATAACGTTACAACACAACACAAACTACTTTGAGACTGTGAGAGAATGAAGACTTTTGTGTGCAAGCGAATTGCTGCTTAGACTTAAGCGTGTGACCCGAGACCTAGTACCCAAAAGCCAAACAGCCAAACGCGTTAGTTGAAACCTGCTAGAGATCCCCGTAGGAATCGTTGAAACCCAATCAACCAATCAACCAAACCAAAAGAAAAACAAACACAAAAAAAACAAAAAACAATTTGGCACCACGAATCCAATACGTTTCTCGACAATTAGTTCTACCCCAGTCAAGTAGTTACGAAAACTCTACAAACATAGCACGTCTACTTGAGCGTTTGCGTCGCATCAACAAAAAGAAAATGTTCTACTCGCTCGTGCAGACCATCGTGTGTGTGCTGCTCATACAGGGTGGCCTTTACGCGCTGCATTTGAATGGGCCCAATGGCGGCAGCAGCAGCATCAGCAGCAGCGGCAATGGCGCGGGCGTTGCTAGTAGCATTGGTGGTGTTGGAGTGAATGTCCCAACGAACCTCGGCGGTAGCGGCGCCGCACAGCTCAATACCGCCGCGAATACCAATCAAATGCTCAATATACTCTCCGCATCCCAGTACGCGCAACATCTACATGCCGGCGGCAGCGGCAGCGGTAGTGGCAGCGCTGGCGGAGGTGGTGGTGTTGGCCTTAGCGGCAGTGGCACTGGCAGTGGCAGTCTCTCGCATGCGTTCAGCAAATCAGCCGTCGCGCCTTTAGACAACGCTGGCCGTTTGACGCAGGAGTTGGCCGATATGGCGCAGCACGAGCGCGAGCGACTGATGTTGCTCGGTCTGGCAAAGCAGGGCGCAGTAGCCCATGCGGGCACTGGACATCACGGACGTCCTTTTATTACCGGACGCATACAAATGAGTCCCGTCGAGGATGTGGAGAGCGACTATCCGTCGCTGCTGTTGCAACAGCCACGTGGCCCCATGTACGGTAGCGTCGTGAAGCAGCCAGCGGTGGTCGAGGACGAATATGCAGATGAGGAGGGTGCATATGAGAGCGACCGTTTGAATTATGACGCGCGCAGACGTCCAGAGCATTATGAGTATGGGCGCATAGTGCAACCGTCCGATCGTGAAGAGTATGGGCAGTTGCAGCACGCCGATGAGTTGGATGAGCTGGTCGAGGCAGAGCCAGAGATTGACGATATGCTTACCGATTTGGATAGCTACCAGTATTTGGATGAGTTGTTGCCGTTGGAGCACCGCAGCGTGTGGGGTGATGAGCCGTTAGCTTATGGCGTCGCCGGCGGCAATACCAGGCCACATCACTTGAACGATGGTTTCCCGCTGCTGTTGAACCCATACCGCACGCTTGAGGAGCTCGAGGAAAGTCCACCGCACACGCTACAGGAGCTATTCGAAAAGGAACAGCATAGTGGCGGTGCGAAAGAGCATCGCGCGCAAGTGCAGCAGCAGGCAAATGAACAGCAGCAGCACCAACAACATCATCAGACGCAGCAGCAGCAGCAACAACAACACATATTCAACGGCGGCATTAAGCATCGCAATGGCGGCTATGGTGCTGCTGCTAGCGGTAGCACTGCTGGCTATAATACACATCTGCAGCAAAAGTGGCAGCGTAAACGCTCACAACAACAACAACATCAGCGTCAATTGCAACAATGGCAACGCAACATTTTCGGTCAGCAGTTACACCATTTTGGCGCACAAAACCAACGCCACAGCAAACTATCGCTGGCCAATTCGGAAGCCACCGCCACAAAGCATATTCAACCAAATAGTAGCAACAACAACAAATTGCCAAGCGCTCTAATCGCAATGGCACCGCAGCAACAAAGTTCCTCCACATCACTGCTGTCCCCCAATGGAGCGGTAATTAAAAGTGAACAGCAGCAGCAGCAACAACAGCAAGAACAGAAACAACAGTCAAAACAGCAGCAAGCCGCCACGCCAAATGCTGACGATGTTGCTAGTTCAACGGGCGCTTTGGCCAAAGCTGCTGCAAAATTGAAAGCACAGCAACAGCACAAACAACTGCAGACGCCGGCACAGAAGCAAGAGTCTTTCTTGCACCCCAATCACAAGCGCTCCGGCAGTGGCAACAGCAAGTCCGCTACAGCTGCAGCGGCGGCGAATAACGGCTACTCGTCCATCGCGAGTCAGCTGATGCTGCGCACGGCGCGAGGGCAGCGGCAGTATGATGTGCCACAAATAGGTGAGTGAGAAGTGATTATGCATTTGTATTTTAAGAATATTTTTCCAAGCCCTTACATGCACTGCGACGACCCTTTCTTATGGCAATAATTGCACTATGCGAATCAGAAAGTCAGCAGAAGCGAAAGTAATCAGCCGAGCGCCGAATTTGGCCACTGCTGAAAACCATTTGTTTGTGAACGCATTAATAGTAAAGTCATGAACAAAACAGAAGATAGAATATGGAAGCGTGGAATAGAGTATAAAGTATAGAATTAGCAAAAAAATGGTACAAGAAAAACAAAACACAGAAATCTTCATAACTACTGAGGGAAGATATTTTTAAGAAGTTTAATTCTAAATTTAGTGATATTTTTACGATTTGCTTTACAAGAATTCGTAAATTTTCATCATTCTAGTGCCATTTTCAGCGGTCGAATTCGTCATTACTTCTAAATTTTTATTAAATTCGGATTTTAATAAAAGTGAGAAGCTCCACACTTATTTTCATCAAAGAAAATACAGGTACTCTGCAGCCATTCCATGGGTACTTAAACTGAGTTTAGCTGGTAATAGCTGAATTTGCATGCATTTGTTGCATACTTTTAGGTATGAAACCTAGGAAAGACCACGTACCTCTTGTTATTATAAATTTGACTTTAACTAATTTTTAAGAAAAACGTTTTTCATTCTTTGACAAAAGCCAAAAGCCAAATCAGAAAGCTTTATCAAAATTTCCAAATTTTTAGAAAATTCTTTAGTATGCAGCTTCAATTTTTAGAATAGAAAAGTAAAGGTCTGAAGTGCTTCAAAATTTGCTTGACTTCCTTTGGTTTTTTTTCTTCTTATTTTTGCTTATTGATGGTATTTTACGGCATTTTCTTCCATGCAAAACACATTTCAGGTATGGAGGAAAAGTCAAAGCGTATTCATTTAAGGTGGTGGCACTAGACCAAAAAAAATGTTTTGTATGTTTGATTGTCAAATCAAAGCATTGGCGAAGTAGGTAGCCAAAAGTGAATTCGCCTTGTTTTATTGTGAGCTGACAGCCACATGGACGCGGCGAAAGAAAAAAAAAACAAATCAGCTGATTTACCTATACCACCTTTAACAGATTCGCCTTGGGAAAAGTTAATTAAAAAAAATTAAATGTCAAATGTTTGTTTTTCGATCAGATCAAAAATACTGCTTGTTAGAATGTCTCAAAAATGTTGGCTTACTTTTAAAATCCTACTCGCGAACTACGTTTAATTTCTTAAATTTTTCCCTGCAAGTATTTGGCAAGTTGTGCTTTTTGCTTCTCATTTAATTAGCCTAAAAAATTGTAACACTTCCCAAATGGCCTATAAAAAGTTAAATTCTGAGCAGATATTTACAACGAAACATCGCATCTACTCTTTTCCTTAAGAGAGACTCTTGAAAATAGCCCTTCCAGCTACCATACGAGGCTCTGTAAATTTCAAAATAGGCAGTTAGACGCACCAGAGGGGTACGCGGAGGCGGACCGCATAAGTAACACAAAAATTTAGGAGCACAAAAAACGAGTTTACTTCGAAACTCAAGTAATCCGACTTTTCTCCTCTCTAGTCCTGATTCTCGAGCTTCCTTAAGGTTATCAAAACAATTGAATTCAAAGTACTGGGACTAACTTTTTTTTTTGAAACCAGCAAAGTATTTGATGTCTGACCTTCCAACTGTAATCTAAAATAAATGCCTGCAGTGTCTTCCAGGTGGAAGTACTGGCAATTGGGGAAGCTTGTGGGCTACTAATCGCAGATTGCTCTTTTAAGGGCAATATCGCTATTATTTCGGATAGCCACGCTGCAATCCAGGCACTAAATTCAGCTACAACAACCACCATAGAGGGAAGAGAGGGAACAAAATAGGAATATCCTTTCCACCTTGAGCAAAAACCATAATGTTACCTTAATCTGGGTCCCGGGACATCGGAATATTGAAGGTAATGAAAAAGCATATGAACTGGCAAGGGGGGATCTGCCATGAATAACGCGCTTGCCGAATCGGTATTCACACCATTAGGTGCAATCAAGAGTACAATTTCCTTAAAATACCTTCGAATCGCTGATTATAGATGGAGAGACCGGACGAAATGCAAAATCAGCAGCACGTTATGGCCCACCTACAACCTCAAACAATCGTCAGTATTGTTAAATATGAAACGACGGGACGCCTGGAGACTAACGGGAGTCATAATTGGCTTTTGGTCTGTCGGAGAACAAGCAGCCAAAATGGGCATCCCTCACAGCACATACTGTCACAATTGTAAACAACCGGAGAAAAAGGAAACAATCTTCCACTTCCTCTGTGAATGCCCTGCCCTATGGAAGGACAGAATGTTAACCCTGGGCTGGCCGCTGTTCGAGAGTCTCGAACAACTGTCGGGCTCAGATGTCAACAACCTAACAACCTAATAATATATTAGGAATCGCTTAAATCGAAAAAAAAAAATTGATTTTTTTGACCTTATGAACCAGGCTCCCCCTTAAATAAATCCGTTATATCCCCGCCCTGAGCTGCTGCTGGATGTTAATTCACCCGAGTAGAGTCGTTTGATCTCAGCTCAAATTCCGCGCTGACAACTATAAAATCTCTACGTGTCAGTCACAAATAGTTTTTTGCTTACTCCCTCAAACATGATTCTGTGTCAATTTATCTCGTATGCCAAATATTATTATTTAACGTGCAATATAAAAATAGCTGACAGAAAAGCTGATTGGAAAACGCCAAAATTACCAGCTTGCACCGCGCTTGTTCACTCCCAACCTACCCCAATCGTAAATCCCAATTTGTTTCATGAAAAGTTGTTGCTTTCAAAAACAAAAAAATACTAATAATAAACATTTTTTCTGGCGACTGTCAATTATGCGCCAAAGTGGCACTGAAACTTTTTCGTATACCAAATTTCCAATTTTATTTACTGTCAACCAAAATCTGACCCTTTTTTACAGTAGTATTGCGGATTATTGCTTTTCTCGTTGTCACGCAGCCACTGGTTGCTTGCGCGGGATGGGCGATGTTCGACTAAAAGGATAATATTTTTTTATTTTTACTGCTATTGATTTGGGGGCAGCAGCAATTTCATTGAGTTCACTTGAGGTTGCAAGCACTTTGCTGTATTCAGCGCAAAATGACAAAAAAGAAAAAAAAACGATAAACAAACAAAAAAATAAAATTATATACAAACATTTTATGTGTATTGTGCGTTTGTGTGTATTGCAGTTGGTATCAAGTTATTACTTTCATAGCACATTTCGGGCAAACACAATTTTCCTTCAGTGCATATTCTTTACTTTTTTTATCTTTTGACATACTTCTTTACTCTCTGCGGACTGCTAATTTAGGTTTGTACTCGTTTGTCTTCATTTTCATTTTCATTTCTAATTTTATTCATATTCAATTTTGGGGTTGATTGTATTTGACATTTCGGCACGCACGCACACACATACAAATTACTCTAGGCATATTTTTATACTTATGCTTGTGGAATTCAACATATACATACACGTGCACTTACTGACACTTAATAAGAACAAGCACAACAACAATGTAGAAGTAACCGCATGACATACCAAAATTTTATAAGTAGTAGTGGTTCATTCGAATCGAAGCAAGTGCTCAAATGGCTAAGTGCTTGAGTGCGTGCGTGAACATGCATGTACGCGTATAGTATGCATGTATGTGTGTGTATATGCCCGCACATAGTTGTTCAACCAGTTCATGACACTCTTACACGCGCCCCAAATCAATTCAATTAAATTGCTGGGAAATATTGATTTGCGCCCCTGCAGTAGGAGCTATGTAGTGTCAGCGTAGATGTATGTGGTGAGGTGTGGGTGGAGTAGGGAATGCGAAGGATTTTTAAAGTTTAACGAATGTCCCAATTTCCAATCGAAATTAGCTGCCGCACGTATACAGCAACAAATTATTGAGGTTTGCGACGAAAAGTGCTTACGAAGTTACGCAATCAAGCTACGTAGAAGAAATTTTGAAAATCTTTGTATAAATTATAGTCTATATAAATTAAATTGTTATGTAAATTGTAGTTGATAGTGTAGAAAAAAATGTTGAATATACAATTGCATAGGTGTTTTGTAAATACTCCGAATTACTGAAGAACCTTAGCTGCCTAGATTATTAAAAAAAATATGAGAGGAAGATATTTTAATAGTCCCGTTGTTGTTTTGATTTTTGTTGCTGTTGCGATAGACGCATAAAACATTCTCTATAAACTTCTTGGAGGGTGTTCACATTTTGCCGGCAGCGTACATTTTCGACTTGAAATTATTCTGATATGGGTTCCCGCTCATAGAAACATACGGCGTATTGAGATAGCAGATGAGCTAGCAAGATGCTACATAGACATAGCAGAGGCGGTGGCAATCTCCACCCCATTCAACACAATAAAAGCATCCATTGCTTAACACTATTATGCTTTAGTCGAAAGAAGTTGGAAGCAAACAACTAAAAAAAAATAAAATAAATAATTGGCGCGTACACTTCTGTTAGGTGTTTGGCCGAGCTCCTCCTCCTATTTGTGGTGTGCGTCTTGATGTTGTTCCACAAATGGAGGGACCTACAGTTTCAAGCCGACTCCGAACGGCAGATATTTTTATGAGGAGCTTTTGCATGGCAGAAATACACTCGGAGGTTTGCCATTGCCTGCCGAGGGGCGACCACAATTAGAAACATGTTTTTTATTAATTTTGCTTTCACCGAGATTCGAACCAACGACCTCTCTGTGAACTCCGAATGGTGATCACGCACAAACCCATTCGGCTATGGCGGCCGCCAACGGCGGCGGAAGCAAACAACTACATGTAGGTATATTATAAAATACCGAAATACCTGTGTACCTGTATGTGAAATAAGACCTCTAATGTTAAGCAAAAATAACTTTTTTTATTTTTTGACATACTTATATTTCTCTTTTTGTAGGTTATAATTGAATTGTTGGAAATTTATTATGGAACCCTACAGTACAACATAACGCGTTAAAATTATCGAGTTTTTCTATTCTTACACAACTATCCACACAAACTGATTTTTTAAATAATGTTTTGTTGTCGGACGAAGCGCATTTCCATTTAAATGGTTATGTCAACAAACAAAACTGTAGATTGTGGGGCTCTGAAAATGCAAGGGCAACACACCAACATCAGTTGCACGCATCTAGAGTTATCAGTTCATATTTCTTCGAAAATGAGGATGAAATGCCGGAATCGATTTCAGAAGCTTCTTACAGAACATTGATTGAAAACTTTTTGTGGCCAATGGCGGAGCAGTATCTTAATTTGTGGTTTCAACAAGATGGATCAACTGCGCATACTGCTAACCAAACTATGGACATTAGTAGGTCTTATTTGGCCCATCCTCTACCTTTACTTTGTATAAAGAAAAATTAGTTTAAATAAAAGATAAAATAACAATATTAATTTTTTAGTTCACGCCTGACCTTTTTTGAGATAAATCCATATGCAATTTTTCTAATTTTCCCACTTAAAATTCAAAGTTCGTGCCAACGACTCCTTGGGCACGACTATTACTGTAGAAACGCATGTGAGTTGTGAAAATTAACACTTAAAGCCAATCAAATCTTAGTGCGCGCATATTTTCTTATCTTATAACTCAATTCAACTTAACTTAATCCCTTAAGGAATGCAACTACTAGTTCTCCTTTACCACCAGATTCAACACTTCAAGTACTTTAAGTATTTTGCTTACATAATCACTGCAATGGAATTACTTTACGCCATCTAATGTCTTCCCCTTTCTCTTTCTTGCGCACTTTCCCAGCATCTAAGTCCTTTATGCCAGAGCATCAACGAGCGTGCAATTAGTGTGTGCACCGCAGGATATATACAACTGTAACTTACACATACCCATGCATGCACATGCATACGCACATGAGTACTCCAAAGTAATCTACCGCCACAGCAGGCGATTAGCATTTGCTTGCAGTCACACACTTCGATTAAGTTGCCACTGGCTGTGGCAAGCGAGAAAAGTCTAAAGATATGCCAATGAGCAAATCCTTGTGAAAGTATGTCACTTGCTAAAGTGTCAATGATACATACAAACATATGTGTGTGTACGTGTGTATATATGCGTACATGCACATGTGCGATTATAACACTAATTCATTCTTTTCTCAACACTTACTAACTTCTCGTCTTCGCTCGGCACTGTGCTGCTGCTGCTGTTGCTGCTGTTGCTGCTGATTCTGGGAAAGTCACTGTGGGCGGGCATACGGAAGTCCACCTTTGAAGTTGCGACACTCTTCACTTTGTTTGTTTAATTTTTCTGGTTTTTGTCGTTTTTATTCTCATGTCGCTGCTGGATTAGTACCAAGGATATGTGTGATGTCTATGCACTTACATGTGTGCATGTGTATGCATATATTATCAGTATATTTGTTGGTGTGTGAGACCGTTGGCATAATGAGTGCTGCCTATAATTGCATCACTTTTGTTAACATTGGCGGCAATTAGTCTGGGTTTTCGGTGTGGCATAGAAAGAAGTTTTATAGCGTGAATTTTTCGGTTTTTAAGAAAATTTAGCGGGATTCTTTTTTCGCTGTTTTTTCTTTCAGTATTAGCTCAATCACCGAATTTGAACTATGTGATTTTAATTTTTTTTTAATTACAAAAATAATTTGAATTTGCAAAATTGTGTTCATTTCTTATGAAAATGCGCACAGAAATATAGGGTAATGTTACAAAAAGTACTTAAACGGGTCCCAAAGGATAATAAATTTATGTATCTGGAAATGAACGTGTATGAAATTTTCACGTACAAACTAAAGAAAACAAAAATTTAGTACTATAAATAAATTTGCGTATAAATAACTTGAATGCAAGTGTGAATACTTTATTGTCAGAATAAAATTCTTCAAACAAACAAACAAAAAAAAAATTAAAAATATAGTAAAAGTGAACAAATGACAAAAAAAATTTAATTTTTCTATTAAAGCTGCTTCGTAATGGTACTTCAAATAAAAAAATATATACAAAATCTTCAACTATTTTTCAACTCATTTGAATAGAATCTATACATACAAAAATTATATAAAAAATATAGTAAAAGTGAAAAAAGTCAAACGAAAAAATTTTAAATATTTTCTGTTAAAGCTGCCTCGCAATGGTACTTTAAATAAAAAAAATATAAAAAATCTTGAACTATTTTTCAACTCATATAAAATATTTAAATAGAGTCTTGAAATATTTATATTAAACAAAAGCAAAAACTAAAACAGAAAAAACCAACAAAAAATAAAAACGCTATCTCTACAAACGTTTATGAAATGGAAAGGCTGAGAAAATGAATTTAAATAAAAATAAATTTGTATTAGGTACGGAAAATCATTAAAAAAAGTGCTTTAAAACTAAATTTTAACCACGCCTTATAGTAGTACTTCCCACCAAAATTTTGTAAATTACTTCAACATCGAAAAAAAACAACAAAAAAATATAGAAAAATTATTCGGTTTTAAATTGAATACTTCAAAATTGCATATTTGTCAATATTTTGCACCAAAACACTTCAAACAATTTTTAAAATTTTATTTAAAAATTATCAAATAAAAATTGAAAAAATATTAAAATTACTTAAATGCACATTTTAGTAATACTTTGCATCAAAATATTGAAAGGTAGTTCAACAAAAACAAAAAAAAATATTTCTAGAAAAGAAAAAAAAACCATAAATAAAAAAAAAATTAAAAAAAGTGCTCCGAAACTGCATATTTGCAATTATTTTCCACCAAAATATTTGTAATTAATGTTTTAATGCCATTTAATGTCAGCAAAAATAAAAATTAAAAAAAATATTCAAACTATATAGTAGTACTTTCCACAAAAATACTGAAAGTTACTTCAACGAAAAATATTAAAAAAAAAAATTTTCTAGATTAGAAGACAAAATTTAAACTTAAAAAAATGCCCGGAATTTGCATTTGCTGTTGCTACTTTGCAGCAAAATATTTTAAATTATTTTTTTTTAATGTAATTTGAAAACAACCAGAAAATATAAAAATATAAAAAAATATTCAAATTACTTAACAACACCTTTTTTTAGTACTTTCCACCAAAAGGCTGAAAGTTCTAAGTATTTCTGGAAAAAAAAATTTATTTCAATTATAAAAAATATTTGCCACTACTTTACAACAATATATTTCAAAAAAATTCTTTTAATATAATTTAAATATAAATGTAACATTTTTTTCAATATTCAAATAATTTCTACCACCGATACTATACTGAACAAAGTTTTGGGTCGTGCTAATTAGAAAAAAACCTGTTAATTTTGGAAAAAGTGATTTAAAACTATTCTACATATACGCAGAAAAAATTAAAAAAATAAAAAAAAAAATACTAAAATATCCCGCCGCTCAATAATTTTGCGAAAACTCTTTCTATGTGCCAAGAAATTGCCAAAAGAAGAATTTTCAAATTACCATTTCGCTACACAAACTCGCTGCAAATACACCCCCTAGACTTTAGCAAATATGTTCACTTTCAACTCCGCTCCTCGTAATGTCCTGCTGCTTTTGCTGCTGGTAATCACTGATGGCCTCTACGCATTGCATCAAATGGGCGGACAGCATCCACAAGCGCCACCACAAGGCTTACACCAATCGGACCTATCAACGCATGACCTCTTGCCAGCGTCAGATTATCCAACTGGTGAAGAAGAAATCGGCTCTGAGGAATGGAATTATGTGCAGACGGCAGATGTGCCATATGGTAGTTTAAGTGAAGCCTTCCGATTGGAGGCAGATTTGTTACGTTTACAAAAGTGGCGTCAAATCAGGCAACAAAAAAAGCAACGACAACAATTGTGGTTGGAGAATATGTTAGAACTGCTGGAAAAACAGCAGCATAACTTAGATGGCCAACAACAGCAACAAAAACCAGAACAAAATGCTAGAAATCAACACTTGCCAATGAAGAAGCAAATGGAACAAACGAAGCAGCAGCAACAGCAACAGCAACAGCAACAGCAACAGCAACAGCAGCAGCAGCAGCAGCAACAACAGCAACAGCAACAGCAACAGCAACAGCAGCAGCAGCAGCTACAGAAACAGAAACAACAAAAACACCAGCAGCAGCAATCAGCACAACCGCAGATTTCCTCGACGCAGCAGGCCCAACCGCATCAGCAGCAGCCAAACCCCGACCTGACTGAGCATTACGAAGTGGACCAAGAAATGTTTGTTGGCAAGCCGGATACATTCTACACTATCCCACAAATCAGTGAGTTCATATTTCTTTTCGATATTGTTAGATTACTAACAGTGCGGGCAATGCGGTTGTCTAATTTGAGAGCGAAATAACTAATCGCTGTTTGAGTTACTCCCTACCTCGGCGGTAAGCTGCCAAACGGTGTTTTAGTGCCAGCTTTTGACAAAATTTAACTTGAGGAGGGGACAAAGTAACCGATTGCTTAAGAGAGCATGCGATATTCTGTCAATCAAAAATGTACAAATAACGGTGCAAATGTGCACTAATTAAAAATTGATTATCCTAATAAGAATGAAATTTATTGTTAAAATTTATTAAATGCAAACTTTATAGTTAAATTATATTTATAAAAAAGATTTCAAATCAAATGGTATCAAAATTTGTCCAAAATGTCTTGGCTTGAAGTAGGGCTCCGGAATTTCTTCGTTAATATTTACAATCACAATCACAAAAATGTTCATCACTCAACAATGGGCATCAACGCCATCGACTACGGATTTGTGCTATGAACCGCAATTTGCTTCATGATAAGCCAGGAGTTGCCATTTCGGATTCGGTTGATCTTCGTCAGGTTAAACAAGGCCTTCGAACTGCACATCCTACTTGTTGGAACGCGTTCCACCGTAACGAATGTTTAGCTACGTGGTACTTCTTTCGAAGTGTGTCATTTCATTGTCATTGTCATTTCCTTTTCCGCACTTCACAGGCAATCTCGATCTGATGGATTACTCTAAGCAACTCAGAGTTGCTTCTTTTTCTGGACCCAAAGATTCATAGTATGCATCAGAGGCAACGATTCGTGAGAGTTTGGAGAGTTTTTACTAAAGAGTAGACTTGTCGCTTTGACATGAAATCCGAAAAAAAAATCAAAATGGCGAACTTGAAAATTTTGAAATTGAAAATTTTGGCTTAAATTGTCTAAAAAAGGATTAAATATTAATTAATAATTATGCTTGTTGTTGTTTAATACGCCAAATGCACATTCTGAGTGCTTGAGGCGCTCACATTGATTCGCGTTTTTCGATCTGCGCTCGATATTTCTTTACCGTCTTCTTTATTTGCCTTTCGTATTCCAATGTAAGAGATTAAACAAATTAAAAATAATATATTATTAAAATTTTTATTTTTCACTTTTTAATATAAGTTTTGAACTATATTGAAAATAATTGGCTGTTTCTAGCTACTTCCAAGAGGTGACCCACACGTTGTGTACCGGATCACTGACTTCTGTTACTCAGCCAAGATAACTGGGTACGCACGATACCTCTGCTTACTTCGATCTTTCCCTGCTGTATGAGTTGTAGCAGCTCATACTTCGGATTTTGCGTAGTAATTGTCTGTCACTGTGAACTCTTCGCGGCACTTCTTCATACGAAATGTGTTCGATTCCGGGTACTTTAAGTAATCTGCGATGAAGTCACATTTCAAATGCTTCCTTCCAGTCTCTTCATGTCTGAAAATTTTACGGTTCAGATTTTTATGCCATATAGCAGAACTGACCATACATAACATTTTATGAAGTGTATTTTTATTGGCAGATTGAAGTCTTTATACAGGGGCATTGTTGACAGTTAAATAAGTATTGTTGTACGAGGGGTGCCTTTTATTTGGCAGGATTTGGCAACCCTGGCATTGCAATCTGGTAACTGACAGCTGCATCGCAAAGTTTGACATTTTTTGGCTTTTACGTGCCCAGAACGTTTTGAAATACCAGCGCTATTTGTGTTGTTTACAGTAACTTAAAAGATTCATCTCGGTCCAAAAATGGAATTAAACCGTGAACATTTTCGTGCGATTATTTTTTAAAACTTTCGACGTGGATTAACTCAGCAACATTGCATGGATGAACTTAATTAATTTTTTGGCGACGAAGCTCCATCAAGGACCAGTGTTTATCGATGGTATGGTGAATTCAATATTGGTCGTAGTTCACTCCAAGACGAATTTCGTGAAGGTCGTCCAAAATCAGTTGTTGTTCCGAAAACCATTGATGCTGTGCGCGAACTGATATTACAAGATCGTCATGTGACCTATCGTGAGATTGAGACAATCTTAGGCATTAGTGGGATCAGCATACATTCAATATTGCATAAACATTTGACTGTCAAAAAAATTTGTTCGCGTTGGATCCCGCACAATTTGTCAACCGCTCAAAAAAAGGCTCGTGTCGATTGGTCGAAGGAAATGCTCAAAAAATACGATCGCGGGGCTTCGAAACACGTCTATGACATCGTGACAGGTGATGAATCATGGATTTACGCGTATGAGCCCGAAAGTAAACAGCTGTCGACTGTATGGGTGTTTCAAGATGAGCCAAATCCAACAAAAGTTGTTCGCGCGCGAAGCACTTCCAAGCAAGTGGTCGCCTGTTTTTTCGGAAAAACTGGACATGTCGCAACCGTACCACTAGAACAACGCAGAACAGTAAATTCTGAGAGGTACACAACCATTTGTTTGCCAGTTGTCTTCCAAGAAATTAGGAAAACCAATCGCGAAAGACGGATCACTCTTCACCAGGACAATGCGAGCTCTCACATATCGGCTCAAACAACTGCATTTTTGAGCACCCAAAACATTGAATTAATGGGTCATCCGCCGTAGAGTCCTGACTTGGCACCGAATGACTTCTTTTTATTCCCGTACGTAAAAAACAAACTGAGAGGTCAACGTTTTTCGACACCTGAAGAAGCGGTTGCGGCATTCAGAATGCATGTTTGGGAGGTACCTCATTCAGAGTGGCAAAAGTGCTTCGACAATTGGTTCAAACGCATGCAAAAGTGTATAGATCTTCCTGGAGAATATTTTGAAAAACAATTAAGTGATTTTCGATGATTAAAATTTGTTTTTGTTCCCTAATCCCGACATATAAAAGGCATCCCTCGTATGCATCACTTTTTCGACAATCCATTTTTTGCAAATGAACAAATTTTGGTACTTGAAATTTTTTGGCTTTATACATATTTTCATCTTTTATTTATATTTCGGCAATCCGAAGAGAATGGTCTTCAATTATTAATATCTGACTTATCGCTTGATAGTAGTATCCTCATGATGTTTTAGTTTTCGAGGCTTGTTCGTGTGACTTTAAATGGCCGCTGAATTGGTTCACTACATTTTCTTCCAAGGAAATCAGTCATAAATGTTATTAAATATGTAAGTGTCATATTATATTAATTAATTTGCTAAGTTTACTGACCTTCACATTTTTGCCGCTTATCAAAAGCTGACCATCACCAGCAAGTCCTTTTGTATGCTATGCTCCCACATCAAATAGAACCACTCATCGTTTAATTGCAAACACATGCTTAATATACATACATATTTATCCTCTAAATACGTAACTGCATATCGGCAAGTATGTATGTGTATACATATACGTATGGATGTGCCGATGGAGTTGTATGGTATGTGTGCCTGTACGAAGGTATATAAGTGCGGCTGGCGTCCTTCCGGGAATCCGTTAAATACGCCCACACGCAGAGACAACAATCGCGCGCACATACGCACATACCAACGCCCAACTGCAGCCGTGCTGGGCTCGGTAGTTGACTTAGGCTGCGTTTAGTATTTTTAGCACTTACGACAGGATACGCCACAGACAACTGAGAGTAAGCGAGCACAAGTGGTTGTGACAAACAAACAAACAAACAAACAAATAAGCAAATTGACAGGAAAGTTGACAATGCTTATGTATGTATGTATGTATGCATTGTTATATGTATGGGTGCTTATGTATGGCTAGGGATGAGTCAAATTGTGGGAATTTTCCTTGAGTCCTGTCTTTTGTGCTTTGAAATTTTTCCGCTGATCGCTATTCAGCACAAAGGCACACACGCCGCTCACAATGAATGGGGATTTCCTTTGAAGTGTGAAATTATTAGAATTGAAAAATATGTGCATGTGTGTGTGTGTGTGCTTTGCTACGAGTAGTATAACTTTGCACTGTATTCTTTTGCTAGTTTTGGTTGGCGCTTCCGGGCGTTCTCATAGCCGGTTATTCATTGCTTTGTAAAATTAGCTATGCGGTTCATTTGAAGCTGATTTGGGGTCTAATTAGAGTTTAGAGTTATTAGTTTAATTGTGAGCAAAAGTGTTATAATTTCATACTCGCTTTTTATGAATTTTATTTTTATGGGGAAACACATAGGTACAATTTTTTTGTTTTGGATTTTTGAGCTGCTTTCAAACTACTTTGGTTGCAATTTGTGTTCAACAAATTATATTTTGACTGAAGATTGGCCAAATGACCCAATGGAGAAGTGAGTAAAACTGGAACATCGAATCTTCCTTCACTAATATCGCCAGGTACGAGCCATGAAAACCTATGTGGCAGCCATCGGGGCAAATAAATTGAATTGGAGGGAAACCATTAAGATACTTAAGTAAGCCGTAAAGGCTGTCTTGCGTTATCGTAACATTTGATACGGCAATCTGTTTGGCAGTGCCTGTCAAAGTTCTTTTGAAACTAACACCTCCACACTTTAGAATTCCTAAATTGTACAACTACGTTTTCCTGCTTTCATCTGAAGTTAGGTAACTTGGAGCGATACTTGACTCCAAACTCCACTGAAAATCGGCTAAAGAAGGCCAGTATAGCTTTCTACTTCTGAAAATCTATGTCATCAAATGAACTTTGTTATCTAAAACAGGTGGAGAGGCAGATCTATATGTATCTGCAGCGACAGCAAAGCTGTGCTCATGGCCTTAGACATCCCCCAACCACTTCAAGGGTAGTTGAATCCTGTAAATCCAGGTTGAATTATGTCGATAGATATATCCTGATGCTAGCATGGGTCCTGGGACACGTGGAGCTCTGAGGCCAACTTCTGTGGCCCGGTTAGCAAACGGATTACTTCAACTCACAAGCGAGCTTGGCAGGTTCAGAGAGACTGCAGATCCTCCTGCCATTAAGCAGAAGGGACAGTAGAGAGAGCTGGTTGAGCTATGGACAAAGCACATGGAAAAAGAAGGCATCTCAGACCGTGCACTCTGATCAGCATGGGGAGAGGAGGATGAGATGGCGGACCACTTTCTATGCATTTGCCCGGACTTCGCTCAAATCAGGCTTGAGGTCTTTGGCACTGATATGTTCAGAAGCGACTACCTTGGCACCTTGGCACCACAAGATCTACTCGGATTTCTTCGGAGGTCGGGTAGATTTAAAGAAAATTAAAGGGAACCCGAGTGCGGCGCAATGGCCTTAATATTGCCTGAGTGCTGTTCTTGCTAGTTGTCCCCACAAAAAAAAAAACTAACGGTCGACGGCAGATACAGTTATGAAGCGGCCATATTTTGAGATAATCGAAAGTCAGATATCACAGAAATATTTGGTGAAAGTATTTTTTTGATTTACTAAAAAGAAAACAGCATAAAAAGGAATATTTGCTGAAATAAGAACCTTAGTATCGTTAGAGGTTAGCAACAAAGGTCCCATCTTCATTTATTCAATGGACTCTGGAGCGCTTCACCAAAATGTCTTTTAATATCAAAAAAAGGCATACTTAGTAAATAGCGGTAACACCCATAACAGCTTTCCCTTTTAATAGGTATCCACCCACACACACTCACTCGCACACCCGCACACACACCAAGGGCGACTAAATTAAATACGTATGCATTTGTATTCCCACTGCACATTCGGCGGAACATTCTCAGCTCTCGCTAACCAACGCCTACCTACAAAAATCCAACTCATACCTTTTCTTGCTGACGCTACGAGTAGATAACTGACGCACTTACCATTTGTTTAATCGTTTCAATTTACACATTTCACTCAACACTTTCGGTATTATTAATAATATTACTGACGTTCGTTGTTGTTGCTGCGCTTATAATGGCTATTGCTGTTGGTAATAAAATTCACTTGACACTCTCTTGACACTGTTGTTATTGTTGTCATTATTCGTAAGTGTGGGTGTATGTGTATGGCTGCGCGTGTTAATTTGCTTGTAATAAGAGTCAAGTGCTGTCACTAAAGCGGCGAATGTGCTGACGAACTGCGAAGGTGCGGATGTATAGTAATCACATGAATATTGCGCCTGCGCACACACATAACTACTATGAAACCCTGCAGGTAAATTTATTGCTTTTGAACAGCAGAATGTAAAGTAAGCATCAAAATCAACTTATTTATTATTTCTCCATAAAATTATATCTTACTGAATAACAGAAACCATATAAACAAGAGTTTCCAACTTTATAAATTAGAAAAATTCTAACAACTTTTCCGGCAAAGTTTCCAGCTTTATAAAAAAATTAGGAAAATGTTCATCCCAAGTTTTGAACTTTATATAAAAATTAGAAAAATTATTTCAAATTTTTCATCGCAACTTCATGAGATTTAATTAGAGCTTGACGAAAACTTTTTGGTATGCAGTTTTATAGTTTATTGAATTTTAGTATAATAAAGTGCCGGAGCCGTATGCGTATGCTTGCATCCCCGTGCATTCAAACATAAAATAATACAACAAGTTTTTTCTAATGGCTGTCGCCTCTCGACAGGCAATGGCAAACCTCCAAGTGGATTTCTACCATGAAAAAGCTCCTCATAAAATAAAATATCCGGCGCTCGTAGTCTGCTAAAATCGGTAGGTCCCTCCATTTGTGCAACAACATGAAGATGCACACCACAAGTAGAAAGAGGAGCTTGGCGAAACACCTAACAGAAGTGTAAACGACAATTATTTATTTAATTTAATAATAAAGTGCAAGTCTGAAGTTGCTGAAAAATCCAGTTGATTATTTATATATAATTTTATTTTCCTTGACGATGTTTCTTGATGGCATTTTCTCCATATAAAAAATAATGTAACGATCGGGTCCTCGCGACTCAGTTACCGTTTATTTCAATACCGGCAAAATAATTAAGTTATTGCTTCCTGAAAAAGCAGAATAGGGTGGTCCCAAAACATTCCAATAATACTCATAGGTATCACCTAAAACTATATATGAGAATCTTATTGGAAAATGAATGCAAAGCACTTTTTTGAATCTTCTTCTTCTTTTGATTCGTTAGCCCTAATAAGACGACCCACTTAAACGATAAATAAAATTCTTCTAAATGGGAGAGGCTCTGAGATGTATAGAAAATAGTTCAGTTATACTCACAATCTCTCAACAGATTTTATAAGATTAATGAACAGATTACTTAACGAGTCACAAAGTTGGAAGATGAGCTAAAGTGGTATACCATATAGCTCCACTCTTACCGTTTTCCTATCTTAGCTCTCACATACACTGATAATTTATGCCTAATCGCTTATGATTTGCTGTTCTACTCAAATTCATCCATCCACTTATAAATGATATAGTTCAAATAATTCAAAAATAACAAAAAATCAATAATTTTGTCGTGCTTGTGGAAGGTCATACATCTTCCGTCGAAATCTAACTAAATGTAAATCGAGGAATATTACAAAAAAATACGGAAACAAAAAATGTTTTTCATAAAACTTACAAAGAGGATATAAACCATATAACATTCGGAAGCAGCATAAAATTGTAGGCCCCTCCATTTGTGGAAGAACATCAAAACGCTCGCCACAAATAGAAAAAGAGAAGCACGGCCAAACACCCAACGAATGGTGTAAGTGCAAATTATTCTTAACAAATGAGGAAGTTATACTCGTATCAATTATTTTTTCTTTTCTTTCGCGTTTATAACTAAGGGAAAATTTAATAATTTTAATTAATACGTAAGTTCTTTCAAAAAGTTTTTGTTCCAAAATTTTTCCCATATGTCAACTTGAAAAAGTGAGTAAATTATTTCGGGACACATTTTAAAAAGTCTTGGGATTTTCGGATGCGTTCTACTGCTTAAAATAAGCTTGTATGAGCTTTTTTCGGAACTAGCTTATTTCAGACTAGTTGGAAACTAGTTACATTGAAATTTATTTCCAAGGATTTCGGTACCTAAATACATCAGGATTGACATTCCCACTTTGTATATGTGTGCTTAACACGTCCGCGGACGTGAATGCTATAGCATTCATTTTTATAGTGATGCAAAATGACGTGAATGCTATAGCATTCAAATTTTAAAGCCAAGTTTGTTCACTTAATTTCATGTAACTTTAAGTTTTTATAATTAATATACATTTCAAAGTAATGAACAACTGATTCATAAAGTACTTTCATATAACAGTTTTAATACGATCTTCTGAATACTCTTATAGTATATGTATGATCAGATTTTGCATATAACAACTAGTTTCAAAAATAATTGCCTGTCTATTTTTGCAGCTCCCTGAAATTTTTAGTGTCCGCGAACGTGTTAAAATAACCTTATATAAAAATTATTTCGAACTAGTTTTTTGGACTAGTTGAAAACTAGTTGCATTGAAAGTCATATCTGAGGAAATTAAAATTAAAAAATTTCTTTTGAACTAGTTGATTTCGGTCTAGTTCACAACTAGTTCGATTCAAATTTATTTCTAGGGATTTCGGTACTTAAATACATAAGTATTGACATTCCCACTTTACACATGTGTTCCAAGGCGAATGGAATATCTAAGGTGATGCCAAAGCTGATGGCCTAGCCGCTAATGAAAACTGTTACTTTATTTTTCGCGATTTTGACAAGTCCGACGTCAGCTCACAAAGGCGGAGAAATTAAATGCTTTTAAAAATTCAGTGTATGGCTTGGTAATATTGTAATTTGTGAGATATAAACTAAAGAAAACGAAATGCTGTGTGTTAAATTGTGAAAGCACAAATTAGTATAAAGCTTCCAAATGCAGTTTGATTGCATTTTTATGCAGAAGACGCCGAGGCTAAAAAAGCATGTGTGTGTGGGTTTAATTCCTTGTGTTTGGTTCTTTCGATTGCTTTCGCCTACTCTTCTTCACAAACAAGTAATTCGCCTTCTTTTTGTTTGTTTATTGGCGGACGTTATGACACGGCGAATTCGGAAGGCAAGAATGCGCCTCTACTGCGCGTTCTCTATCTTGTATGTCTTCTACTGCTTTCAATAAGTTTATATAAATTTTATTTCGAACTATTTTATTTTGCCTAGTTGGCAACTAGTTACATTGAAAGATATTTCTAGGGATTGACAATCCACTTTACACATGTGTTCTACTGCTTTCAATAAGTTTATATAAAATTTATTTCGAACTATTTTATTTTGGGCTAGTTGGCAACTAGTTGCATTGAAATTAGTTTCAAGGCCATAAGCAGATGAGAGGTAGAGTGTTAAAATTATATCTGAAATTGCATAAACCCTTATCCTTATTGGGTATTAGCCCCTTAAGTATTTCTCGTTTTCGAACTCAGTGGTTTCCAATTTACAATTTTAATAATCACTTTTGGAATACCATACATCCTTGATACCTACCGCTTGTCCTCTCACATTATGTGTTTTTAAAATGTAACGTATGTAATATCATCGATGGTTTTCTATTTAACTATTCAAGTGGGTTCGAATGGGTTCTCATTAGAGCAGCCATCTAACTCAACCTAACTAAAATTTATTATGTTTCTCCGCCAGTATTCATCCGTAGACATTATTATTTCAAACAAATTCACATATCAAAATTTTACGTCTAACCATATTTAAATATGTGTAACACTCACTAACTGTAAAAGTTTAAAATTGTGAGTGCAATAACGAATTGATGCGCTACTCGAAACTGGAAACCCGAAATGCTTAACCGAAATAAAAAGTCTCATTTAAATTATGTTAAGGCATGACACTTTAAAACATTATATAAAAAATTTTCCCAGATGCTATCCTCACATATTTCATTCTTTTTTTCTCGGATTTCTAGTTCTATAGCGCATTTCCCATATGAAGTACCAAAATCCGGTGTTCACAAAATATTTTAAACAAACATTTTTATTTATTTATTTATAACGAGGAAAAACAATAAAATACTTAACATGAAATAAGGAGTAGTGGCTGCCAGGGCCATCGGCTCTACCCAACACTTATTTTGGTCTAGTTTTCCAGTTAACTGTACATTTTTAAGTAAAAGACCAAATAAAATCGCAATGAAGTTTTTCTTGGTCCTACAGACCTCTTCACGAGCTGTAACGAAAGTTCGCAAATACATTTAGTATATGTACGAGGGTCAGTGAGTATGTACATATGTGTGTATTGTTGCCATGCTCATATCAGTTACAGCTATTCATCAGTGGGAGTTGATTGAAGAGCGACGGTTGCGTAAAAATATGGCTACGTAGACATTAATTGTATGCTTGTATGCTTGCGGTTATACTCGTAGTATGTGCGAGTATGTATCTGCCAGGCTTTTGACAGAAACATATGAATATATAAATTTATATATTGCGTGAAGATATGTGCTTTGAACATTTATATGTAAAGAATATATTTTTTTTTAGCTTTTTCAAATTTTACTAATCATTACGTATTGAGGCAGTCAGTGTAGCAAAGTGGGTACAGACATGATTTACAATCAGCTGGTTTCATTGTTCATTGCGAACATAAAACACCAAATTTTTTTTCTAGAGTAGCTAACGGCCAAATTTATTTATGTAGGCCCTCTAATTGTACATCCTCAAGGTGAATATTCCAAATTGGAGGAAATCCTTGGTTTAAACTCCGTTCGTATAAGTGCATGGCAATACTTTTCTGAATATTTTTGTATTACATGAAGTTAAATTATTTCTTGTATGCCAGAAAAGCCAGGAAAAATATGGCATGCAGCAAAGAAGGTATCCGTGCGCTTTAGCTCTTCAAAATGAACCATGTGTCTTAAAATTATAAGAACCGCATAATAGAGAATAATGGGTTAAGGTCCCATGAATTGATTCACGATTTCAACAAAAATCTTCTCAAAATCTGTTTACGCAAATATAATAAAAAAGCTTTTGAGTGGGTGGCAGTTTACGTAGGTTTTCATAATTAGACATCGATTAAAGTATAGGTGGGATATGCCGCTCTTAAAACGAATTAATTTTTTAACACAGAGTTTCCTTGAAGTGATTAGGAAAGTTTCTCTCAGTCTATCCCTACATATTCTTCAAATATTCCGATATTTTCCAATCAAATCGAATCTTTTCGATTCATCCCCAATCAGTGGTTACTAGGGATACTCAGGGATGCTATACTTCCACTACTCTGATCCGAAGCAATAACTTCTCAGACGGAAACCTGAAGCATATTTTTGAAGTATCTATTTAGTTTTCTGACAGGAAGTAGTTCAAGGTTTCTGTCTCTATTCCAACTCTAAGCCCGAGAAACCTTTATGTAGCGCTCCGAAATAGCGGTAGTGTGAAATGTCACCTTAACAGGGAGCATACAATTTTAATTGTTTGATTGATAATTTGCGAGATATCGATCACTAGAGCCAGCTACCGAGAAAATAATGGACTCATTTTTCCCTAAACGAATATAATGAAAGCAAAATATAACTTCTTCTTCTCAGCATCGCAGTCCTTGGTGAAACATTGCTTCATTCACAACCTTGCGCCGGCTGTCTTTAGCTAAGGCTACCTCCTTTCACTGACGCACGTTTAGCTTTTCAAGGTCAACTTCCACGTCTTCGAGCCATCCCTTACTGGGGCGCCCTCTTCTTCAACCTCCAATAGTGCGCAATTCAACTACCTTCCATGTTGTTCTCTCTTGGGTTTTTGAAACATCTGCTCGAGCCATCGTATACTCTGAGATTTTATGAATCTTATCACAGTGTCGTATTTCGCATCAAACTCTCGTCGTGCAGTTACATTTTCTACCATAACTTTGAATCTATGGAGAATTTTTACAATCGACTTTCACAGAAATAATAAACTGTAAAAAAAAAGAAATCCATTTTCTTAAAATTCTGGACGTATGTAACTCCTTAAGTAAGGCATAGTCTGCTAATTCCAGCAAAAAAATTTGCAAATGGCCAGCAATTTCCGCCAAATTCATATAAATAATTTTAGATGCGGAATTTTATATGATATTTTTCTGTGAATATTTTATTTGATTTTGTTTTTTTAATTTATTTTTATTTTTCTTCTCAAATTATTTTAACGCACATCCGCTTCCCACAAACAAAACTCATGCTCAGTCTTGTTAAGCTCAAACGCCAATTCTTTATTTATTGTCGGCCCGCTCCATTGGTTGTGTTATTTTGATTTTCAAGGAATTTCCCTTTTCCCATTTCTTTATTCATTGCCAACTGCCCCTCCGTTGCCTTATTTTGATTTTTAAGAAAACTCTCTTTTTCCTTATCTTTCAATTACAATGTGGTTTGATTAGCATTAAAGTGCAATTACATGTTCGCAGTAAGTCCAATGAAGTAAATTTTACAGGAATACGCAGACAAGCAATGCACAAAGCTGCTAAGTTTGGATATACTCATATACGAGTATACTATGTATATATATAAGTATTTTTGTCTACCATATAATTTAGTAACATATTCAAGTACTTATTAGATTTAGGCTTACATTGAACCTCGAAAAAACACAAAATTTTTGACATCTGCCAATGCGTACCTACGTATATTCGTCTCATGCTTGTGTATGTGTGTGAATGTACTTATATGTAGGTAGAATTAATTTGATTTGATTTTGATTTTTATATTACAAATTGTTGCTAGATAAAGTATGGTTTGTCGTAGGTATGTTCTTTTGATTAGTAATTGGAATTTAAGGAAAAAATCTTCTTGCTATGATTTCGCTACACCATCCTAAGGATTAAATAAAGCTTTGCTGCTCAATAGCGGTGAGTTAAAATAAATTGTACTGATAACAAAACATTAGTACCAAATATGCCTCCAATGTTCCGATTCCCGGAAATTTAAGAGAATTTAATTCGCTTTCAAATCATATTGGCCCAGATTTTTCTTCAACAAAGAACCACTTCAAAATGTTACTAAATGAATTGTTGAACTAAATTATTAGTATTATCGAATAGTCTTTCTCTGCAAATGATAAGAAATGTTATCTTTTCCTTCATTCAACACAATGAAACTAGTAAATTATGAATTTAATTTATTTTTGTTTAAATTATTTAGCATTAAACTGTTTTTCATAGTCTGTTAGAAATACTTGGACTTGACTAGACTTAGACTATTAAAATCCTGCCGAAATATTCATTTCTATAGATACTTTTTAGGTGTTTTTTTGTGAAAATAAAATGCGATCATTTTGATTTTATAGTATGTTATTATTGACATCAAATAGTGTATAAGAATAATTTTGTTTGACATATTTTGTTGTAGTAGTGCGGCACCAAAGTAAGCGTCTTAAAAAAAAAGATAGATGGCTTATTAATAGGATTTTGACTCTTTGGGACATCCGAAACGAGAAATTTAAACTGATTATTATTCTGAAGGTTTGTCATTTTGGCAAGTGCTACTTGCGTTTTGTTTTAGCCCTAACTTTCCATATTACAGTCTGATTTCCATCCGAAAACATACCCTTTTTTTTCAAAAGTCCTCCATTTTGTTATTTTTCAAAAAAATTTCATATTGTAGCACCTTGTTTTAAGACGTTTATTTTGGTGCCACAATACTACAAAAAAATATGTCAAAACAAAAAAAATTGTTGTTGTATACTATTTGATGTCAATAATAACATACTATAACGTCCCCTTAGTATTAAAATAGCCTATAAATTTTTTGATGTTTTGAGAAAATGAATTTCAAACTTTTTGTCGAAAGTAGCTCTCACTCAAATCTCGTTATGTTTGTAAATATTTATTATTTTTGACTGACGTTTTGACCCACTTTGTGGAACTAGAATTTGACAAAATTTTGACCACATATAAAATTGACGATGGAGAATCCAAAAATTCAATAAAAAAATAATAGCCTATGAGCACATAGGCTATTGTTATACTAAGGGGACGATAAAATCAAAACGATCGCATTTTATTTTCAATAAAAAAAAAATTCCTAAAAAATATCTATAAAAAATGAGTATTTGACCAGACTACTACCTTAAAGGAATAAATACACAAATAAATAAATACAAAATAAATAAATAGGTAATAAATAAAAAATCTTAACATCACTGAAACTAGTTCTAGAATAAAAGTATTAGGACCATTTGGTAAAACTCCGAAAGCGTTTTGCACTCTCATGTGAATTTTTTTTTATGTACCTGCGCGCTTTTCGAAAAAGTGAAAAAAACTAATTAAAATACTTATCTGAGGGAAATCTTTTGCTTGGAGTTGCATAGTAGAATTTAATGAAGAATATTTTCGTAGAATATATTAACCCATTAGCTCGCCCAAAATGGGGTAATTTTGACCAGTTTTCAGAGAACTTAAAAAAAAGCGCATTTACCAGGTCGCTAGAGAAATAAAATGTTCTACAAAATTATTCTTTGAAAAATTTTACTATAGGTCTTCTCAGAAAATAACTGCATAAAAAGAACGTGAAATGGGAAAAGCTACTAAAATAGCAAATATAATAATTCACCAATGCTCCTCAAGATATGCAACAATTTTTATTTCTTCTTTCATTGACGTTTACGTTACGAGCACTGCTAACTGTGCCAGGCTGGGTAGTTTACTCATTACTATAAAATCGTAATTGTTTTTTTTTTTTTTATTTAACCTACGTTTAAAGTGAACTTCTGATTATCTCATCACTGTGTATGGTATTTATTTATCTTGTTCAATAGCATATTTTACACGACGTATTTCGATATTTGTTGTTAATGAAACATTCACAAAAATCTCTTTATATTCCTCACCTTTCAAGGGCATGAGAAAGTAATGCCACGTACAGCATAAAATGTATCAAATCAATTCTTAGATCCAATTTTACATACGTCTTTTTTAAAGTTAAACTAAATAAAAATCCTTAGTTACCCATAGGAACATCCCTAACGACCGCTTGCCTCCACATATTCAGCCATCGCACCAATTTAAATTTAAGCTTAACAAAATGAAAACTGTCGATTGCATGCTGACGGGAATAAAATAAAAGGTCCCACTCAGTATACGCAATCGTACTTGTAAAGCAAATTCTGCGTACGGACGTACTTTTATATACTCGTATACCTTTTATACCTTTGTATGTATGCACGTACACATGCAGACTTATGTAATGTCATAGATTTCTATGAAAGCTTATTTTAAATTCTAATAAATTTATATGTTTACAGACATGCAAAGATACTCAGATCCACTATGTAATTGGCCCAATTTGTCTAGGCGCACACAAACAAGAGTTGACGCAGAAAAATACAAAAATAACACAAATACAACAAGAGAAAAGTATTCCAAAAAACTGAACTAAATAAAAACCTTAATTGGACTGATTAAATTGTTGCTGAATACTGCTCTGACATACGTAAATCTAGTAGAGTTAAATGCCAGTATACAAAAACATTATTTAAATTGAATTAAAATTTAAAGGCATTTTTTGTAAAGCGATTATTTTTCTCTTTTTTGAATCGCGTAGAATTAAAAACAAAAAATTTTTGCATGGAAGGGGAAGTCTTTAGCTAAATCAAATTCTCTTGTGTATTTCTATGCCAAATCGGAAACACATTTTGTTTGTTCGCGGGAATTTTAAAATCGTGGATGTAGTTGGTCAGGCCCCTTTCAACAAAAAAAAAAAAAAAAAAAAAAAAAAAACAACAACAAAAAAATGTCTTCGCCAGAGTAAAACTGAGCATACGCCTTTTTCATATATAAAAGAATATTTTTGATCCTTTTATGTATGGAACATAGTACGTTTTTGTTGCTGCTTACACCCTGTTCGGGTGTTTAGCCGAACCTCTTCTCCTATTTGTGGCGTGCGTCGTGCGCAGAACTGTGGCTTGCTGACAAATTTTGGCAATTTAAATTTGTTACTTAATTTAAATAATTCTTAAATGAAAATATAGTATTCATTCTCCCACAAACACCATATCAATCCAAGTCTCAAACTTTTTTCAAACCAAAAAAAAAAAATTTAAAACATATCCATCAAAATTGCATACCTCTTTTACCACAATTTTTCTGAAAAATTCTAAGGAAATTTTTGGCAATTTTCATTTGCTGGTGGTCTTGTGCATTTTCTCTATATAACAAATGATCCTCTTTTATTTTAATTGGAAGAAAACACCCAGCAGCGTCACCGAAAAACATTGTCAAAATCTCCCCAATTTTTGAGCTGCTTGCACTTTGTTATTTCAAAATTTATTAGGCTATAAAACTGCACACCCCTTTTTAAAATATCGGGTATAAAAGTAATGATGAAAATTAGTGGATTTGTTTTTTTTTTTGTATTTGTACAAAATTTGATTTTCACATAGGTTTATGTGGTTTTATTGGGGAGTGAACTATATTTTCCTAAAAAAGATGTTAAAATTAAGTGATAAATAAATGAGTTCTCAAAAATTGTTCCTGTGTTGTAGTTATTTAAAGCAGTGAATGTATATAACTTTGAAGAAAATGATTAAAAGATTATGTGGTTTAATATCAGCGGTAAAAGGAAGTGTACACCACATAGCGAATGCTCGAAGCTTTGTCTTTTATTTGGAGAAAAGCACTCAACACCGTCAACAGAAAAAATTATCAAAATTATTCATAATTTTTGAGTCACCTGATGCTTGCACTTTGTTAAACCGGAATTTAATGATCTATGCCAATGCATACCCGAAATTTTTCCAGAAATTGTGATCAAGAAGTTCGAAATTTTCATGAAAATTTGCCCCATTTTTATGAATTTCGTGCAAAGTTTGAAACTTTGCATTATAAGGTTTTTGTTGTAGCATAAACTACAGTTTTATAAAAAAATAGTTGAAATAAATAAATAAATACTTACTTGTCAGTATGTGGTGTACACTTTCTTTTCACGTTTACTGTATATCGGACTATTTTCAGAATTGTGATCATTTTATTTTCCTGCAAAAAATTTCCCTAGATTTGCTGCCATTTTCAAACTATCCTCGCTGTCACAGTATACCAAGCCCTTAAGTACCCATTTGGCTAAATATCTCTCAATCAATCTTGTTTAATATGGCCAGCCTAAAAATTCATTCTGATGGACCCACCCTCATCTCCATTAAGCAGTAGTTTATGATGAGTCACTGTTGGAATATTTAGCGGGTATCAGAACTATGATTCGCATATACCTGTAGGCAGATTTTTTCACTTATGAATCATACTATTGATTTGAAGGTTTTTATACCGAATGATACGTCGTATTTGTTTTGAGATTGCCTTTTTTGTAGTTGTCGCAGAATATTGAAATTACAGGTTACAAATTGATTGTGAGCTATAAATCAGATTAGCTTTTTCAAAGCCTTAGCCAGGATTTAAGAAAGTGCACAGGTATTTGCGGACAACTTGAGAGTACAACTAATTAGCTTTTACTTTGAACAAATTTTAATAAAACTTCATCAATTTTTTACACAACAATAATTTATTATGCCAATATAATGTAATATATAATATTTATAAAATCAATCAATAAAGTTTGCTTAAGCTGCAATAAACCCCTTGATTCGTGTCCGGAAACGATTGCATGCCCGAATCAAATGTTCCTCATTCATATTGACCGTGACGGTATTAATGGCAGCTTTCAGCGAAGAAACGGTATTATGAGGATGCTAATTATTGGTTTCACTCTCAACTATGTCTCACACGTAGTAATCCAGGCTATTAAGGTCTGGGAATTAGACCTCCATAAGTTCGGTTATATGAGGTCATGTGGTCATATTCAACCTTGCAATCTTGTGTCGCCATCACTTTTTGTGAAGGAACAGAGGCTTGCTGAGAGATGTATGGGTTATCATCGCATGCGCTATCAATTCAGTGTTTCACTACTGTTTTTTCCAAGACTGTTGGAAATACTGGATTTTTTAGACTATTAAAGGAATAAATAAATAAATACAAAATAAATAAATAAGTAATAAATAAAAAATCTTAACATCACTGAAACTAGTTTAGAACAAAAGTATTAGGACTATTTGGTAAAACTCCGAAAGCGTTTTGCGTTCTCAGGTGAATTTTTTTTTACCTACCTGAGGGCTTTTCAAAAAAGTGTAAAATCTAATTAAAATACTTATCTGAGGGAAACCTTTTGCTTGAATATGCATTGTAGAATTTCACGAAGATTATTTTCGTAGAATATATTAACCCATTAGCTCGCTCAAAACGGGGTAATTTGGACCAGTTTTCAGAGAACTTAAAAAAAAGAGCATTTACGAGGTCGCTAGAGAAAAAAAATTTTCTACAAAATTATTCTTTGAAACATTTTACTATAGATCTTCTCAGAAAACAACTGCATAAAAAGAACGTAAAATGTAAACAAATACTAAAATAGCAAATATAATAATTCACCAATGCTCCTTAAGATATGCAACAATTTGTATTTGTTCTGTGTCAGTGTATTAAATCGTTATTGTTCTTTAATTTAACCAACGGTTACCTCTGTAGGAGTGGAATCTGTCATTTCTGTGTTTGATCTTTTGGTCTTCGTTAGAACTCTTTTCATTAGAAAAAAACCATAACTCATCTCAGTGATTCTGGTAATTTCTGCGGTTTGTCTTGAAAACCCCATACCATCTCAAGCGCTTCAGAGTGTTTAATTTAGTTGATAAGGCGCTTTGATCGGATAACCCGCTGTTTTGGTGCTTGCTTCGACATAAACTGTTTTCTGCATAGGATTTATATCTGTAGTCTTCTTATACAACTCGGCAGTTAAGACGCTGAGAAACATTAAGCTCCTTAATTGATTTTGAAGGGCCCTCGTCAATTACCACTTGCACTTGTTGAAAAAATTTTGCAGATCGGACAAATCATGCCAAAATGTTTGGAGTGTTTTTTTAATTTTTACAACAAATTCTGCATCACCGCCTGATGCTTCCAATTCACGGCGAACCTTATAAGCGAATAAACAGGCGCATTTAAGAAAATAGGGATTTCTAAATCGCTGCACGACGACAGCTGTATGTCTCTTTATATCTTGATTTAAGTTGGCTAAGGAATAAAACAAAAAAAATGCGTTAAAAATATAATTGAAGCAAAATTACAGACTGAAATACTAAGCCTTTGAGTTTCTCCTAATGGATATTATTTATTACATCAGTTTGCTTTTTTTGTATAAAGGTACGAGTATTGTAATTTCCGTGGTTTTATTTTGTAAGCTCAAGTATGGATTAAAAATAAAACGAGAATCTAAATTATTGCTTTTATTTATTTGTTAAATTTATTTGGCGATATTCCGACCTAAATTAGAAGTCTTACTGAAGGAGCTCTTGGCTTTGCCTGAACGACTCATCCCAGGTCGAAGCTATTACAATTTTTTTTAACTATGAATGAGAGCTCATATATTAAGGGCCTATCTAGAATAAAAGCGCATACATACGTAGTAATGCCCAAGTAATTCGACCAATAGGATAATAAATTAAGAAGTGCGTTTGTGAAGGCTGAAAAATCTTAATACTTAAGCATTCCAAGCATTGGAAAAACGTTTGTATTGTGTAGATCCTACTAATTATCATTTGCAGACATATTGATATCTCAAAAAGTGGTCGCTTTAGTACGTTTATTGCACCCATAATATCGTCGCCCCGTTCCTAACCTTCTGTACCCCAGCATGAAGTTGCTGTTTATCGAAACAATTCAAAGGAAATTATAAAATTAAATATGATGAAACGATCAAAAAATTGTGCATGGCGCAAAATGACTGGCCGACATGCGATAAATGCTTGAACGCTCGAAAAACCAGTCTATATAATTACGTGAGTTTAAGAATGATTTGCGATTTAATTGTTTCTATTTCTAATTAAATTAGTCAATGGCTAACAAAGGCTAAATATGGATGCAAAAGCGTATTTTAGTGAAAATTCGTAAAATTCATTTACAATGAAATGTAATGAAAACTGAGCGGAACGCACATGAATGAGTGGCAAGTCGAAAGCGATGACAGGCAAAAATTGCGCAACATTACAATTAGAGAAAACAAAAAAAACATGAAACGGGTGCTCGCCAACATACCTACGTATATGTACATAACCTCAATAATAATTATATTCCATGTGAACATTTCAATACACACTTTCACATTATTTGAGTGGATGTGTTTGAATTTGTGCCCATACACACACATACATACATACATACATTGAATATGGAACATGTGTTATCCATCACTCAACGCCTTCGACACGCCTGTTGGTCAGCAACGTAAGGACACCGGCTGCTGGTATGGAGAAGCAAAGGCAAAAGAGATAACAAAAATATAAAATATTCGCTGTCTACATAAGTACGTGGACGAACATATATACACACACACTTCTGTGCGCAATAATAGCAGCACGACAAATTGAAAAGTTTTGAATAGATATTTATTTTTATTTAATTAATTTTAAAAATATGGTTTATAATACAACAAAACCATACAGGTAAAAGTTTAAGTTTTGATGGAATTTTTTTAGTTTTTTTTTTTTTTTTTAATATGGCTTATAGTAAAAGTTATTTAATTTAAAAAAATTTTTTTAATAAAAATATGGTTTATAATACAACAAAAAAATATAACTAAAAGTCTCAAGTTTTGATGTAATTTTTTTTTAGTTTCCTTTTTTTTCAAAAAATATGGTTTATAGTATAAAGAAACTAAACCACTAAAAGTTTCAAGTTTCGTACAAAAGTTATTTATTTTTTTTAATTTTTTTTTGTATAAAAATAACTAAAAGTTTGAAGTTTTGTACAAAAGTCATTTAATTAAAATTTTTTTTTTATCAAAGTACAGTTTATAGTACAACAAAACCATACAAAGCTTCAAAGTTTGTACAAAAGTTTAAAATAGTTAATATTATTTAAAAAAATTTCAAGTTTTTAAACAGAATTTAAAAAAATCCGAGTATGCAGTTTCATAGCTCATTGAATTCTAATGTAACAAAGTGCAAGTGTGAGGTACTTCGGAAATTGCCCTGATTTTTGACAATTTTTTTTCTGGCGGTCTAGTGCATTTTCTAAATTCAAAAAAAAAAGAAATTAGTTATGCGGAAGAAAATGCATAATACCGCCAACAAAAAAAAACAAAAACAGAAAATTATCACAAATCAACGCGAACCTTGAGTCACTATAAACTAGTACAATGCTACAGGGTGGCACAAAATTAATCATTCTCACGGAAGATTTATAATTTTCGCAAATGGCGAACTGCAGTATACAAACAGACAAGAAATGGAGCGCTTAAAGGTCAAACTAAAGATTTTCATCACTCAAAATATTTTATTTTTTTTTAGTAGAAAAGTTAAACCCGAAGCAAATTGGTTGATTAATTTTTGAATCTCATACAACTTAAGCGAAATGAGCGGAAAGTAGTAGCCTCTAATGCATATTCATTAGTTAAGTTTCAAGGGCCGGTGTTGATTTTGAATAAATACAACTTTTGTAGGAAATTATTGTCATTTCTCTTTATTATGCTAATATTAATGAATTACGTATGAAATTAAACACACCTCCATCCGATGGTCCAAATTTTCGATGATGTTGAGGCATAATTGAGGTTCACCTTTTCTTTCAAATAACCCCATAGAAAGAAGTCCAACGGTGTCAAATCACATCATCTTGGCGGCCAATTGACATCGCCGCGACGTGAGATTATTCGGCCATCAAATTGTTCGCGCAAAAGAGCCATTGTTTCGTTAGCTGTGCGACAAGTGGCACCGTCCTGTTGAAACCACATATCGTTCACATCCATATATTCCAATTCTGGTCATAAAAAGTTCGTTATCATCTCACGATAGCGAACACTATTCACAGTAACTGTCTGACCGGCCTCATTTTGGAAAAAATACGGCCCAATGATGCCGCCGGCCTATAAACCACACCAAACAGTCCCTCTTTGTGGGTGCATTGGTTTTTCGACAATCACTCCTGGATTATTATTCGACCAAATGTGGCAATTCTGCTTATTGACGAATACACTGAGGAGAAAATGTGCCTCATCACTGAAGATGAAGTGCGCGATATGCATTTTGATTTGAACGCCCGTTTTCATAATAAGCCTGAATAACTCTAACGCGTTGCTCGATTGTGTATCTTTCCATGATCCAAATTGAGTTAGTCTGAAATTGAAAAATGTGAAATGAAATGCAGAAAAACACTTGACGTTTAGGTTTAGTTTACATTCAATATAGGCCTTTGAAATTTAACCACCCTTTATATTGTTTTTTTTATGAAAAACAAAACAAAAACAAACACGTTCAAGCATATCCATATTTGCTAAAAAATATAAAGTCGTTATGGCTTCTATTGCTATTAAAATAAATTTTTTGTTTCCATTTCTAAATGTTTCCATTTCCTATGTTGCCGAAGAAATTAAAAATCCCAAAAATCTAGGGATTGCTTGGAAATGATCTCGGAATTTTTAGGGACTTTAAAATATTCGGACTTCCGGGGCTCCTGGATTAACATCCCTAGTGTGTCCCAAATTTTCTTCAGATAATATTTCGATATGTTGAAATCCTTTTAAAAAGACGAGTGCGCAACGCATTAATTGTGCATGAAACTAACAAACTCAGTAAAAAAGTACTTATCCAGATTGTGATCGAAACTATAAAGAACATCTTAGGAGAGACTTACTTAGCAAGTCGGGTAGCACACATTTAGAAATAAGAAAGATTTATTGAGGAAGAAATTAAAGAACTACCTTAAAAATCCACTCCAAACAGGGTGCATTGCTTGCCTTTCGACTATAAAAAAAATAAAGATTCTTACCACTCAAAATAATATTTTTTGGTTAGTGAAGAAGTTACTAAAAAAAAAATTGGATGATTAATTTTGCACCACCTTGTATATCAGAACAGATTGCTTCATATAAATTTTTTTTCGAAAAATTCTCACTAAGTTTTTTAAATTTGCTACAACTTTCTACATGCACATACCTATGAAATGAGACTTTTTTTCAATTTCAAACGTTTATTAACAAAAAGTCGTTACAAATTTAATCTTCAAAATAATAGCCATCGCTACCGACACATTTTTCCCATGTCTCAGGCAATTTGCGGATGCCGCGCCAAAAAATTGGCCGTCTTTGGCCGCAAACCAATCATCGAGCCATTTTTGAATTGCAGCGCTGAACGAAAAGTGCGTGGCCCATCGATGCAAACAAATGATAATCGAAAGGCGCCAAGTCTGGTGAGTAAGCTGGATGCCCTAGCTGTTCCCAATCGTACGTCTCCACCAATTCCCGGGTCGCTCTTGTTCGATGTGGCGGTGCATTGCCATCAAGAAAAATTACTTTGTGACGCCGATCGCCATATTCTGGGCGTTTTCGGGGTATTGCGCTGCTCAAATCGGACAATTGTCTTTGGTTGCGTGTACCGCCAACTGTTTCACCTGGTTTTAATAGATCGCACCAAATCATACTACGCTGATCCCAGAAAACACACAGCATTGCCTTGCGGCCGAAGCGATTTGGTTTGGCCGTTGTTTTTGGCTTGCGGCCGATCGTTTACGCTTAGGATTGGAGAAATACACCCATTTTTCATCACTCGTAACGATTCAATGCAAAAAGGACTTCCTTTTGAACCAGGAGAGCAGCATTTCACAAGTGGTTTTTCGGTTCTCTTGCTGCCTTTCAGTCAGTTCATGCGGCACCCAGCTTCCAACCTTTAAAATCATGCCCATGTCTTTCAAACGTGTGCAAATGGTTTTTTGGGTCACTCCCAACTGCTCTGCCATCATTTCTTCCGTTTAACCATCATCTTCATCCAACAATGCTTGCAATTCGGCGTCCTCAAACTTTTTCGGTGGCCGGCCACGGCCCTCGTTCTCCACGCAAAACCACCACTTTGGAATTTTTCTAACCACCTGAAGCACTGTGCTCTACTTAGAGCATGTCCACCATAAGCTTCTATAAGCATTTAATGAGCTTGAGAAGCGTTTTTCTTCAATTGATAACAGAAAATCAACGATATCCGCAAATCGTAGTTTGAAGGCACAAAATTCGACATTTTTAAGAGCGTCGAAAATTCATTGTTGTATGAAGCGTAACAAACAATGAACTGAATATTGTTGACAGAGGGCAGACGAAAAAAACAAGACATTTGGGAAGGTTTAAAAATAGTCTAGCGACATCTATGCACCAATAGCTATGTAAAAAATAGTTTTCATTGAAATTTGATAGTTTATAAAAATTATAAAAAAAAATTAAATAAAAAAGTAAATGAAATACAAAAAAATAGCGCAAACTGTGCAATATTTTGCACTGCTTTCATTATGAACACAAGTGTATATGCACACAATTGTCCTGACGTTGTTGCTTTTTGGCCTTGTGCACTCATTTTTCACTGCTCATTGTTTTTCACAACTGCTCCTTATTTGCTTTCCGAATTCTTGGTCGTTTTTTGTTTTTGAATTTATTTAAATGTCGCCTCACTTTTCCGCTCCCTGTGCGCGCATAACACGCCTCCCGTTTAAAAAGCGTGGACGAATTTGAACCGAGTGACTCTCCCTCACATTTATTGCACGCTTGAGGGCGCTAATTGACGTGGGTTCACTTTCAGCCATTTAAAGTGTCAAATGTGCTCGAAAAAATGCGCAATTACAATACCGCGGATGAGCTGGAGGAGTGTATGGAAGAAGGAAATATACACATTTTAGTTGGCGGAGAAAGTCAAGTGGTGGGAGCAGTGGTTTGTGATTCCTGGAAGGCAGCTGGTTACTAGCACGCAAATTATTAGTTGTATTTCTAGAAGCGATGACTTTATTTGGGGATTTTGTCACCCTTTTAGACTGAATGCGTACAGGTTTGTTAGACATTTTCGGTTACGAAATTAGTCAGAAATAAAGTAGGTTACTCAATACACGAAAAAAATTCGATTTCTATTCCCCTCGAGGAAGCTGATTTAAGAGGTCACTGTAGCGGTGAATAAAGCAGGCATGATGGGAGTGTTTTTCATCAGGAAAATTTAATGTTTCAAAATTCTGAGGTCGGTGCGTTATTGCACAAAATGTAAACAAAACACCTGAGGTGTTTGGCCAAGTTTCTTTCTGGGTGTGACTTGATTTTGCCCAAAACCTGGATGGAAAGTTTCCAGGGAAATCTTTTCCATAGTAAAGATTTGTCATTACCTGAATAGGACTGATTACTATTACATTTCTTTAAATTCTTTAACTTTTTCTTTCAAATGCGAGCCCGAAGCCACTGACTGGTAGTCAGGTACAAAACGGTTCGGTAGTCACGCATACAGTTTTTAAAGTAATTAAAATGAAGTGGCGTATGAACTGCTTTTCTTCGATACAGTTTTTTTGGAAAATTGATTTTTCTATTACACGATACCACATAATTTTTGGGGGATGCAAAATTCGTTCGCATAACGACGACGTCTGATGCATTCATCAAAACCCTCCAAGTGTTTGATCTACGAAGGTCCTGTGGTGGCCAAATTAGGCTTCCATATTTGTGACTAAAGTTGTTTCGAAAAACTCCAAATAACGCTTAAAGTATCAATCAGAACTAAAACCAATGGTGAGGCATATAAAAAACAAAAATAGGGGCATTTTTTTATCAACTATTTAAATGCATTATAGTCTCTCAGAGTGGGTCTTTTTGTCACTTTGTTTGTCAAGCACGTAAAATATCCTGTTAAAAAAGAGGTGGATGATTAAAAAATTCTGCAAATATATTCTCTGGAAAATTTCACTATGGGTCTGCTTGAAAAAAAAAAAAATCATGTGAAGTTAAACTTCTGCGAAGGAATTTCCTACCTTGGCTTTAAATTTTTTGGTCTGACCCTTAAATTTTTTTTTTCACAATTTTATATATGTGAAGAACTATTGAAGTACATAAAACATTTTGGAAATAAAAATTATTTTTTAAATTTTTTAAAGAAATTTAAAATTTTCTAAAAAAGAATCCCGGAAAATTGGTTTATCAAAAAATGTAATATATCAAAAAAATATAACATATTTCCATGCAGAATGTAATTGTGAGCACACACGATGGCGCAAAATTAATATCGGAATATGTATACGTTTTTAAAATTCACTATGGGTCTTTTTGAAAAAAAAAAATAATAATAATAATGCGATGCTATCATTCTGCGAAGGAATTTCCTACCTTGGCTTTAAATTTTCTGACTTTGACCCTTAAATTTTTTTTCACAATTTTATATATGTGAAGAACTGTGGAAGTACATAAAACATTTTTGAAATAAAAATGACTTTTTAATTTTTTTTAAAGAAATTTAAAATTTTCTAAAAAAAATCCCGAAATTTTTTTTTAACAAAAACTGTAATGTATCAAAAAAATTTTAACTATTTCCATGCAGAATGTAATTGTGAGCACACACAGTGGCGCAAAATTATTCACTCTGTCGGAAGATATATACTTTTTTAAATGGCGTCGTACGTCAGTCATTTTCGACACTTGTGAGCTAGACAGCTACAGTATACAAACAGACAAGCAATGGATTACGTAAAGGTGAAAATAAAGATTTCCATCACTCAAAATATTTTTTTTGTTTAGTAGAAAAGTTGTTTAAAATCATAAATGAATGACTAATTTTGCGCCACCGTGTAGGTAGTTGAAATTCCAAGTGAATTTTAGCGTTAAAACAAAGGAAAATTAAATACTACAAAAATATTTTTCAAAAATTGTTACACAAAGGCTAAAAACAAAAAAAATATTCGAATGCAAAAATTCATTAAAATTTCTACTTAAGATTTATTCGACTTTTAAAAAAATATTCAAATGCAAAAATGCATTAAAATGTCTACTTAAGATTTATTCAATTTGAATTTATTCGTGACTGAAAGCGGCTGCGCCAAAATTCAAAATGGAAGAATGTAATTATTTTTCTCACATTTTTTTGTTTATATAATTTTTAAGTTTTTAGGAAATCTTCTAAGTAAAGCCAAGAATTTATTTTTTTTGAAATTTTTTCAACTCTTTAATTTATTAAAAATACACAAAATTTGCCCTTTGCTCTTTGACAATAGAAATATCATTTATAAACAACAATAACGGCATCGGTTCAAAGTGGCTGCTGCGCGAAGCTACTAAAGAAGCATCGATACGTCGCCTGCGCTTCTGACTTATGGTTATTTCACAGGAAAGGAGAGAGCTACCATTTTCTTCTATCATTGCAGTTTTAGTTCAAAGTCGCAAAAATAAACGTTTTTTTTTCATACCTAATTCGTTTGTAAGAATTCAACCTAGCTCGAATAATTCTAAACAGAAAACGACCATACACTGAAATTAGTTTTTGTCTTTTTGAAAAACTCTGCCAATTACTTTGCTCACACGAAAATATGCTTAAAGATTTTTCTTTAGGCAGTTAAAACTAATTAAATAATTCTGTTGTCCCTTTGCACTTGCCACCTTTGTGAGCAGATTTTGCTAAGTACAAATGCATGTACCTAAGCGCAAACATCTACTCCCTAATGCAATAAAAGTGGCCACAGTAAAGTGAATTGAGAAATATAAACGCAGAAAACGTGTAGAAAATGTCAAAAAGAGAGCATAAAAATTTCACAAAAAAACAAAATCTGACTACTTTATGTTGAAGAATGCAATAAATGTTGGCAAACAAAATTTTTCCCTTAATGTCGGCAGTCACAGGCCGCATATTTGCTAAACGTGATTTGAAGCATATTTCAGGGGTGGCTTTTTTTTGCTTTATATACATACCTTAAAAATGTTAGTGTTGTGGGAAAAATGTCGACAGTTAGAATGAATTAACGATGTTAATAAAATTTGAATAATAAAATATTAAATGTATATCTCAAAAAAAGAAAAGAAAAACAAAATAAAAATAAAAAAAATTATAATAATAAACAAATTTGGTGGCCGGAAGAACTTTTCTTATTTGAATGCAAGGCAATGAAATGAAATCTAAGTGGAAAGTCTTGTAAAAATATGTATTTACCTGATATGAATTTCAAATGTAGAAGTGATTTTGAGCAAAATTTTAATTTAGATTGGTTTTTGAAAAAATCCTGATTGAAGTTTGAAATTTTGTGGAAATTTACTTTGAAAACTAAGTTCATGGATGGAGTTGAATTGAAAATCAAAAAATTATGAAAATAAAAAATTTAGGAAACTCATTGAATTTTGAGCAAAATTTAAAACAAAATTTGCAAATTGGTTTTTGAAAAATTCTGATTAAAGTTTGAAATTTTGTGGAAAATTACTTCGAAAAGTAAGTTCATGGAGTTGAAGTGCTGAAGAGAACGCCGAAAGGTCGATTCTTTCTCGTTCTCAACTTTTTGAACTTTGCCCTTCGAGTACGTGGAAAATTTTACGTAACGGTCATGGCTTGCGTGCCTATAAAATACGGCTCGTGCAAGAATTGAAGCCAAATGACCAACATTTGCGTTTGCTGTTTGCATTTTTGCTGTTTGAGCTCATTCAGATTTGTTATTAAGATTTATTAGAAAAAGTAGTGAGCAATTCGACTAATCGAATGGGTCATGTAACTCAGGTCGCGGCGGACACAAGCCGGATATCTTATTCAAATAAGTGCCATGAAACTATCTATCAGCTTATAATAAAAAAGAAATTCACCCCAACAATATTTCTGTCTTGTACTATCGTTTTAAGTTCTCAAGCTCTTAAAAGAGCACCCGATGTTAAGTAGTTATGTGAAAATGTAGAGAAGAAAAATCTATCTCCACCTTTCACTTGCCGAACATATTTTAATATTATTGTATATTTTAGTATTTTCTTATATTAATCCTCCTGTGACAGATAGTGTCGCATCACCTATTAGCCACTGCGTGTACAACTAAGCTTTGCATGACCCTTTGCTTCTAAGAGCAAAAACTTTACGAAAGTCTCTCGAGCCACATGATTCAATAAATTTGCGGTTTAGTACGTTGGTATGCACTAGCAGTTCCTATGAGCTATAAAGCTCGAATGTATAATAAAAAAAAACGGGAAAAAGACGAGCTCACCTCGAAACCAGAGTAATCCTACAGCTCTCACCACATCTGCTGCCAAGCATTGCCCATATGCTGGTCAGCAATCTTTCAGCAAAAATAGCAAACATTTTAAGCTTTAGCTATTGCGGTATTTGACTGACACTAATGCGGCCTAACTGGTACAAAAGGAATGAACAAAAATATGGCGAATTCTAAATAAATTTAAAATTCGATTGGCAAAACGAATTTTTTTTTTTGCGAAATTTGACCTGCAACATATCTGTATGTATTAGATAACTATGTAGGTTTTCATATATAAATTCATTCGCTTGTAGGCAACTACTATAGAGTTTACGTAATAACTGAAAATCAACATTTGCAAACGTGTGAATATTCATTCATATATTCATAGAACTTTTTGTTTTATTGGACATAGCAGATTTTGTCAATCGGCCGTTAGAGTTAGTCAAAGTGTATTTGTGTGACCCAAAATTTGTATAACAAAAAAAATGTTTATTTTCGTCTGATATCTCTCTAAATTCTATTAATAGAGTAAGGGTTTTTGCGTAAGCAGCTTTTCTTACTTATAATACATACATGAATGATGCCTAAAAATCTATTAGAAATGTTGAGATTACAGCAAAGCAAACCTATTTCATTCATGAAAATTTTCACTCACGAATATACTAACAAATTTGTCTTTGTTTTTTTGTATTTTTTGTATTTGTTGCCTTTTTTTTACATATTTTTCTTTCATCTTTCAGTGACACTTAAGTTATTGTTATTCATTCTCCACACCCCATAGCTGGTGCACATTTTCTTAACATTAAACCGCTTACCAGCCAGCCCAGAACTATGCTTGGCAAAAGCGGTCTTCATTTTACCTACAACTAACCATTTAATTGAATAAACCATACACGAAGCATGTGTGTGCGTATTAGTAAAGTGGGTATGTGTTAGTACTGCAAATACTTATATATAAACGATCACACAGACACACATATAATGCAGCCATACTTATCTTGTGTAAATGTATGTAGCGCTTTGTGTTTTTTCTTCTACCCTGTGCTGTGGCGTCATCTTAAGTGGCCTTCAGTGAGACGCTTCATTGACTATATTTCCACACACAGTGGCGTCTGTAACTGAGAGTACTAATACACACACATACATTCAACCTACTCTATGCAGATATGGTAAATAAACAACACCACAACTTGTCACACTTTAATCATAATATTAGTCATTGTGGCGCTCAAATTCATAGGTGTAGCAGCAAATATGGGAGAAATATCCCAGCAAGGCAGAAACAATTTTTATATTTCCAATATTCTGTTATAGTGTACAAATATCATATACTTATATCTGTATGTGTGTGTCATTCAATATTGAATTGCTCAATGTACTACACTCCCCACTGTATGCGCTCTTACCAGAATTGATTTCATAACCAATGAATGAACTTTTTCGGGCTTCATGAAACGGTTGCCATGAACGGTAGCAGCTACAGAAAGAAGAGAGGTGTTTAATTCAGCAGTTTTTAGCGTACACAAACACACGTAGAAATAATTTTGTATATAGCCTTGTGAATGTGAAAGTATGTATAGGAGAGTAGAGAGTGAAATGTTATGAGAATTGGATATTTTGTTTGTTTGTATATAAATTGGATTGCATGAGTGTGAGCTGATGAGCGCTAAGGGCAAGTGGAGAAAAATGAAAGTTGTATAAAATTTGGAAAGCACAAAATGAATGCGAGTGACACACATTTTTGTGCACGTATAAGTACAGTAGAAAAAATGCAACTACAAATAAGTGTGCAGGCACATATTCACAGTAGTATATACATACATATGCATACTTAGCTTTGTATGCGGTGGTTACTTGATCAATAGGAGAGTTGTCAATAGGACAGCAATTATGGTAGCTCGTTTTTTTCTATGTATTTATAGGAAATGAGCATTGAAAGGATATTCGCGGTTGAATGAGGTACTGTACACTTTTAGATATGAATGGATATGCTCAACAAGTTCAATATAGTTCGTAATTTATTATTATATGATTAGGTTGTATATATGAATTAACTTTTAAGTGGAATGATTAAAGCAGCAAATCTAATAAAAGTAGTTTAGTGGTATTGCATTACTTTCTGAGCCCACGCGTCAGAATATGAGTCTTGTCATTTACTAGGAACTCACACCAGTGCGTGGAGCAAAATAAACAAGTAAAAAGATACCAGCGCATATGACTAAGCCTAATGCTATTTAGTTTTTGGAGCAAGCTTAAGCTGTATTGTGATGGGTGGTGAACAACTCAAAGCCTAAGCAGCAACTAGTTGACCTTTTGATATGAGAGACCCCCAATAACTCTGTTAAAAGCTGCTTATGAATCTATTGTAAAAGGCTGGATATGAAATAGGCAAGTCTGAGACAAGCACTGCAATGTATGCCATTGTTGTAATACCGTTAGAAATCACTACCTCCTGAGCAGGTGGCTTTTCAAGAAAAATGAAAACAAAAAAAAAACATTTAAATCATTTTAAGGGCTTGATTTGCACTTCAAAAATGTTTGCCATAGAATTTGGAAATATATCTCCATTAAGTGTTCCTCCGGTGTCTCACTAAAGGTGTTCAACTATATCTAATTAATTTGTATCCCTCCAACTTCTGCAATAATCATTTCAGGTAGTAAAAAGATAAATTGGTTAAGAGTATGAACTGAAACCAGTGAGGGGAAAACAAAACAAGAAGAAAATGTTAAAGATACGGAAGAGTTAGGGAAATAAAGGAAAATGTCGAAAAATGGGAGCATAGGTTAACGAAGCAGAAACGGAAGGATGGTATGATTGAATGGTAAGGAGTTATAGCGGTGAAATGGAAGGAAATATGATACTTAGTAATAAATTAGGTAAGGAGATAAAAAATATATAAAAAAGTGTGGAAACAATGGGAGGTAGAAATAAATAAGTAGAAATAAATGGAAATGAGTGGGGAAACATGAAGAGATGTGGAAGCAAGAAGATAAAGAAAAGAAAGAAGATTAAGGAGGGAAGTTGCGATAATGACGGAAAAAGAAAAGCAAGAGCAATGATAGGAAGAAAGGAAAAGAGTTAGCAAAAAATAAAAATAATGAAGAGAAACGCAAATAATAAAATTAAAATTAAATTAAATTAAAAATAATAATAATTCAAATAGAGTTAAAAGAATGAAGCAAATCAAAATTTGCATCAAAACTAATAAAACAAAATTAAAGAAAAATAAATAATTAATAAAATAAATATGTACATAAAAATATCATCAAAATATTATGAAATTAAGCCTTTATTTCGACTTACATTAAATTAAAATAAAATAAAAATGAAAGTAAAACCAAATAAATTAAAGTTGAGATTTAAAGTAGAATTAAAATAAAATTTTCAATTACAATCAAAACATATTATTAAAAAAAAAATTAAAAAATAAAATAAAATATACAACATAAAAACGTTTAAAATAAAATATAAAACGAAAGTAAAATAATCCAAAATAAAATAAAAAAGTAAAGCTTAAAATTAAATTTGCCATTAAAATCAAAATATATCGTTAAAGAAAAAAACAATAACAAAAACAAAAAACTTGTACGTAAAAAAAATTTTTTTAAGCTTAAAATAAAATATAAAACGAAAGTAAAATGAATCCAGCTAAAATATAATAAACGAAATAAAATAAATTGAATTAAAATAATAAAAAGGAAGGTGAATAAAAGAAACTGCAGTAATAACAACTTAAAATAAATTTAAATAAACTAAATAAAGTAGAATAAAAAAAAATCAAAGTGAAATAAACCAAATAAGGTCAAATAAATTAAAGTTGAGGTTAAAATAAGAATTAAAAATGAATTTATTACTCAAATTTAAAATTAATTGAAACACAAAATATTGAAAAAACAAAAATTGAAAAAAATTTGAATAATATATAAAAAGAGAGTAAAATAAAATAAAGCCAACTAAAATATAGTAAACGAAGTCAAAAAAATTTAACTAAAACATAATAAATGAAATAACATAAATTTAAAAAAAAAACGAAATTAAATAAACAAAATTAACTAAGATATATTAAAGTTGAGATTATAACACAAATCAAAATTTATTTTATAATTAAAATTTAAATTAAGTTGAAAGACCAAATATTTTAAAAACAAAAACAAATAACTTAAAAAAATATATTAAAATATATTAAAATAAAAAATAAAAAGTTCAATAAATTAAACCAAATTAAAATATAATCATTATAATAGATAAATAAAATAAATTAAAATTGAAATTAAAACTATAAGTAAAATTAAATTTAGAGTTAAAAATTTATTTAAAACTAAAATTTAATTATATACTTAAAATACAAAATAAGATAAAAAAATGTATAAATTTTATAAAAAATTAAGCAAAGCAGATTAAAATAAAATAAAATAAAATAAAATAAAATAAAATAAAGAAGATAGAATAGAATAATAGAAGATAGATGCCGAAGGTGCGGCATTTACGGCGAAACAATCGACCATATAATTGCTGGATGTAGCGTACTTGCCCCCCGTGAATATGTCATGAGACATAACAATATAGCAAAGATCCTCCACCAACAACTTGCGATCAAACACGGTCTCTTACAATCAGAAGTCTTGTATTTTAAATATCAACCAAAGGCAATATTGGAAAATGCAAATTTTAAACTGTACTGGGACAGATTTATTTCCACAGATCAAACCGCAGCTGCCAACAAACCTGACATTATTTTGTTCGACAAGATAAATAAAACAATCGAAGTAATCGATATAGCGGTGCCCCTTAATCGCAACATCCAAAGCACATACTCCACCAAAGTATCGAAGTATGCAGCTTTGGCCATAGAACTGAAACAGATGTACAAAGCGAGGGAAGTGAATATAATTCCAATAATTATATCGTCCACTGGATTAGTGCCTAAGCATTTAATAAAAAGAAGACATGCAGAAGTCGACCATACTGGACACATGTGCAATAGTTCGTAGATTTTTAAATATTTAAACAATAGTAATCGTATGGGCGTAGAACTTGGACTACGCTCCACCAGAGCACAATCCCTTGAAAATTTTATCCGGGATGTGTAATCTTCGGCAATAGCCGAGATGGATCAAGCTCAAATAAAATAAAATAAACAATCGTGGAATATTCCAAGGGGATGCCTTAAGCCCCCTATGGTTCTGAATTGGCCTCAACCCACTTAGCAGGCTTCTTACACATAAGCAAAACGGCTTTACACTCAAAATAGATATAAGAGAGCACGCATTCAGCCATCTTCTATTTGTTGATGACTTGAAACTTTACACAAACAAAAAGCATACGCTTCATGAGCTGATAGATGTCACTAAAGCTTTCAGTGATGACGTGGGAATGGAGTTTGGAACATATAAGTGCAAAATAATACATCTAATTAGAGGTCAGCTTGATGAAACCGAAGAAAACTACGCATAGCAGCGAATCTTATAATATATAGGATTTCTGCCACTTAAAGGAATCAACCACACGTAAAGTAAAGCAAAGCTTCATTAACAAATTTGAGGCACGTTTGAAAGCTGTATTAAAAACGAGTTTCAACAGCGGAAATAAATGCAAAGCAATTAATACCTGGGCCATACCCCTTTTGACTTACTTGTTTGGAGCAATAAAATGGTCTCAGACAGACATTATAAGAAATGCATTTTTGGGAATATTCTGCGCATGAAGAAGCTCTCTTACCTTATCTGTTAAGCAATTTTTGATTAAAACAGATTCTTTTGATAAAAAATCAGCATACCTCTGGAACATATGTACCGTAGAAACATTCTTCAAATAAAGCTAAGGTCGTACAAACACTTTCATGTAACGTTTTTCTCTCCTTACCGATCTTAAGCCCCACAGCCGAGGTTTCTTTTGAACGCACAAGAGTTTTATCGGCTAAGAGCTTCCAAAAGGACACACACTCATCGGTGCTTTTTATCTTCTCTTTTATCAAATTTAAATCTATTATTGTTTAAATTTGTGCAAATATGGGCTGATGGAGTCACTGTTACTTGATAATGTTTAGCCTTCGTACTCCATGCCTCTTTTTAAAGTTAGCAACCCAACCATCGCTAGCAGCCTTCTGGCTTTTCCTTGGCTCTCTCTTTTAGCATATCACTTGTAACTGGTAAGCTTTTGGTTCTTTGATCCGCAAACTAATTGAGCAACGCCTTTTTCATTTTTGGAAACTCAGAAATCTTAAGAGTTTTCCTTTTACTTAGACCGGATTTAGATTGCGTAACAAACTTCTTTATGGACTGTTCATTTTATTAATACGAGTTATTGTTGCATTGTTTTCAGCTAATGTAAGGATGAAAGTTTCCGCATTTAATTTGTTCAGAATGCTAGGTTTTTCTTTTTCCATAAGCAGCGCAATTTTTATTTTTGCCATTATGAGACCACACCATGAAAAGTTAACGCGAAACTGTCATTTCATTAGCAAATGAATTAGACAGTACATCTCCTAAATTCATTCAACTGATTCAATTCAAAAAAATGTATTACTAGAATGACATCGACGGTACTTCCACGAGCTTTATTCTCAAAAATACAAAGTAAAAAGAGCAAAAGAGAAAGGCACAACATAAAATCTCGCTGGTATTGAGTACGCAATGAAAAAAAATTGTGTCGCAAGTATCGAGGTGTGCTAGAGTCGAGTTTCTACTGTGTATAAAATTTATAAATAAAATAGAAAAAAAATTTTTTTTTTTAAATTTTGAAATTAAACAGTTTTTTTTTTAAATAAAAATGAAATATTAAAATTTAATGTAAATTTATCTAAAATAAAATAAATGAGAAAAAGTTAAAATAAAAATAAAACATCTAAAATAATTAGGCAATAAAAAACGCATAAGCGCCGAATACTGCCATAAATTGAATGGGAGAATTACAATAAGTAAACAACGTGAAAGTAGTAATAAGCACGACATACAAGCCACACCAACAACAATACATTGATGTTATGCCAGCCCAAGAGCGTGTCGTCAAATTGGCTGACTACCTAAGTATGGCTATGAAAGCCTACAGCTCAGCTTCCACAATCGCCTTACTTAGCTTTTACCACTACATAGATTGCTGGTGTGTGTGTGTGTCAGTTGAATAGAGCTACGTAGGCTGTGAAATATGGCGCTGCGCTTGGCTAAAGTGGCTGACAATGCTGTTGTTGTGTTACTGCTACTGCTGCTGCTGCTCCTGCTATTGTTGCTGTTGCCGTTACTGATGGTGATGCTGATGCTGATGCCAGTGGTATTATTGCCAGTGGCGTAGCCTCAATCAACTATAAAGGGTAAACACAATGCGCTAGATTTATATGTAGCAGCTGATGGTGGAAGGAGCTTGAAGGAAGTGGAACAATAAATGGGAAAGCGAGCGGATGTAAGAGAAAAGTTTTGAATGGGTCGCCGCTTCGTTGTGATGTGCCTGTGCTGCCGTCATTGAGTGTTGCGCACATCAACAGCCTATGGACGTTCAAGTGCATGAGAGTGTGTGTGAATATCTGTTGGTATGTGTGTGCATGCTTGTGATAGCTTTTTGCAATGAATGGATTTTTCTCACGCTTCAGCCGCCTGCTGGCTGCCCGCCTTGCTGCTCAACTACATTGTACAGGGTGGGCCATGTAGCGTTTGCTTTTTGAACCACCTATTTTTTTGAGAATGGTAACACAAATGACATGTCAAATGTGTTCATAATTTACTTAAAGGTTTGACATTTACGAAATGGGACGCTATACGCTTGAACAAAATTGGGAAATATTGAAAACCTATTTCCAAAGTGGTGAGTCTTCTTCTTCTTTTCTGATTTTCACATCGGTGCCTACGTCAATAAGCAAAATTGTCGGATTTGGGGCTTAGAAAATCCACACATTACTGTAGAGAAGCAAATGCATCCACAAAGAGTCACTGTTTGGTTCGGTTTTTGGTTTGGCTGCATCATCGGGCCATTTTTTTTCGGAAATGAGCGAGTCACAGTAAATGGCGAGCGTTACCGTGACATGCTCAACGAGTTTTTGTTACCAAAAATTGAAGAGGATGACATGGACGACATTTGGTTTCAACAGGACGGTGCAACTTGTCACACTGCCAAAGTTACACTCGAACTTTTGGCTACCGTTTTTGAAAACCGAATAATCAGCCGAAATTCCGATATCAATTGGCCGCCTCGGAGCTGTGAATTAAGCCCGTTGGGCTATGAGAGCTATGCGAACCATCCAGAGACGATTGATGCTTTAAAATACGAAATCGAAGTTGTCATTCATGAAATTGGAGCCCAAAAAATCGAAAATGTGCTTAAAAATTGGGCTGATCGAATGGTCTACTGTAAAGCCAGTCATGGCAGTCATTTGAACGATATTATTTTTCATTCATAAATGATAATGTTTAATCTTCAAAATAAAAAAAAAAAGTTTGAAGAAATATTGATTCGTTTTTTTTATAGCCGATTCAAAAAACAAATTTTACATAACCCACCCTATATAAGAGGAAAGCTAGAGCATGGGGCTATTGGCAGACGCGCTGTCTCGGCAGCGATGGATTTCCATGGTTCAGCGTAAGCTAGAAAAAAACAAACCCCACGCATTGGGGCTGTGCTCAATCGCTCTCTCTCGTTTGGGCTTGCTTATAAATACTATGCATACATGCATACATACATCCGTACATCCATACATCCATACATACACAGCATTTATAGTTGCGCGAGTGGGGTCGATTTTGCTATTGTTGCTAACTTCAACGCTTATTTTAAGCTGGCCCGTTGTTGTTGCATTAAAATTAACACTCTGCAATCGTTGTTGTTGTTGTTGTTACTATTATTATTTTTACGGCTTCTGATGATCTAATGCTTATTCATATATATTCGTATGTAGAATGGCAAGGTTTTTGTAGCTCTTCGAAGGCGTCTGCCCCTTACTTGTGGCCATAGTGGCTGGCTTTATTGCAGAGCTGTTATTGTTGTGATGCTGCCAAGTCGTTGTTTTTGCTTTCGTTTTCTGTCACTTCACTACTGTTGGCGTTGGTGCGCGATGATGTCATTGTTTATTGATTCTAAAGCGGAAGTATGTGAAAATAAAAATAATATCGTACGGTATGACGAAATCGAGGAGCAAACTGTGAATGAATGTGATTTCAATAGGCGATGGTGCCACACACACATACACATGCATGTGGTGGGTTGTTATGTAAGTACGTGTGTGCTTGTCTCCTGGAACATTCTTGCCACCTTTTGGTTATTTTTTTGCAGATAATTTGAAATAAACGCAACCAACTAAAGGCGTAAAAGTAAATGCTCGAAGAGCTGCTCTTGAAATACCGAAGCGGCTTCTTACCTTTGCTTGGCAAATTTTACACCTCACAGCATCATTTTTAACATTTGTGCCGTACTTGGCATTCGAAAGTTAATTTTATGATGTTTGTGTCACACAAAAATGTAAGCGAATGTAAAGTAAATAAAAACTGCCAAAAGCAAAAACAAAATATAAATACGGTAAAATCCATCGAAAATAACAACAGCATAAAATAATAACTGTAACAAAATAATAAAGGCAAATAAAATGCCTGCTCCAGCCCAACCTATACGCACGCATGCATACACATACATATGCACATTTCCACATATAACTGCTAAGCAACGCAAAGGAAAATTTGTGGGCGTACGCCGCAAGTTTTTAATGAGTTTGGAAATAAAATCTGTTGTGTACTATTTTGGGAAAGCTGGTTTCAAAGTCAGCCCACATCAATATTTTTAGCTATAAAAGAAGGCTCTGAACATTATAAAAAGTGTTTCATTCAAAAAATAAAAAAAGGTGTTTCATTCATCCATCGCGAAGTACACATCCCTTCTTCCTTCCTCTTTCGGCTAATAATTTTTTTCTTTTCTAGCCTTTCAGCAAAGGCAGGTTGCGCAAATGATGCTAGAGACACTCCTAGCAACTGCAGGTAGATATAGGCCGTGCATAAGCGTACATACATACATACATGTAAATATCTACATATGTATGTGTGCACTCAATGGCTGCGATGCATGGCAGCGCATGAGAATCCTTTGAGGTGTGAATATGCATGCGTGTGTGTATGCACAGATGGGGGCAAGTGGAATTCTATTGCAGTTTGCTGGTAAGAGAGAAATAAATACTGGCATGAAATGCTCACAAAGTTATATGTAGGCAACAAAAAGTTTAAATTCATAATAAAAGGTCGGTGCGCCAACAAGTTGCAAGGTTTCAGTAAACTCAGTCGATTCAAGTCTATTAATTTGTACGCCTAGCGTATTTTTAGTTGCATTGATGAAATGTTGCATATGTTCAGGCGCTTTGCCATATTTTTATTTATTTATAGTTTGTAAGTACGCACTCGGCTTTGTTTTTATTCAATATGAAAACTTTAAAAAGTTCATTATCTATTTTTAGGCGTACATGATTATATCAAAAAGCTGTTTATATTTGTATTGCGCAGTTTTACTTGTTTAAGTAGTTGTCAAGTGGTTTCGGCTTAAGCAAATGATGTCGAAAACAATTTTGTTTGACTCATTTTGTAGAAATAGTTAACAAAATTATTATTATAGTAAATAAAATGATGCATAATTTTGGGCGCATATAATGCGTTGTGTGCCGTCTTAGCATTACGTGCCAAAGGGTTTGTTAAAAAACTGAAGGCGCATTCAATTTTTGAAGCATAAACTGAGGCGGACGTTTTTAATTGAAAATATACGCTCGGAAATTACGAAAGTTTGGATTATTTTCTTTTTAAGTGCCCTTCCAAAACACTATAAATAAAACCTTTTGATGAATTTTATAATTTGCGGTCTGCTTCCATAATTTTAATTAAATGCATTGAAGGGTTCTGAGAAATTGCTCAACTAAAAGCCATTACTCTATTAAGTTAGTCAGACCATCGCCCAATTGTCCGAAAAAAAATTGCAATTCTTTTCTGGCATATCCGCAGGCGACCAATCTTAATTATATCAAAAATATAGCTTACTTTTCGGATTAGCTTTGATTGTTTTCTCTGTCTAAAAAAAAAAAAACTATTGTAATTTTTTACTACATGTCCTCAAGCGACCAAGCTTAATTATATAAAAAACATAGCCTACTTTTCGACTTAACTTGGACTGTTCTCGCAGTCAAAACACAAAAAAAAAATTTACTGCACATCCTCAGGTTACCAAGCTTAATTATGTAAAATTCATTGCCTACTTTTCAGATTAGATGGGGTTATTTTCTCAGTAAAATTAAAATTGTAAATTGTTACTGCATATCCTCAGGCTACCAAGTTTAATTATATAAAAAGACAGGCTACTTTCCGGATTAGCCTGAACTATTTTCTCAGTAAAAAAAATGTTATTTTTTACCGCATATGCTCAGGTTATACATATAATTGGCGCATACACCCTTTTTGGGTGTTTGGCCAAACTCCTTCTCCTATTTGTGGCGTGCGACTTGATGTTATTCCTGAAATGGAGGGACCTACTCTTTCAAGCCGACTCATGGTTTTTATGAGGAGCTTTTTCAAGGCAAAAATACACTCGGAGGTTTGCCATTGCCTAATTTTGGTGTTTCACCGAGTTTCGAACCTGAGTTCTCTCTGTGGATTCCGAATCGTAGTCACGCACCACTCGGCGACGGCGGCCACATCCTCAGGTTACCAAGCTTAATTATATAAAAAACATAGCCTTCTTTTCGGATTAGCTTGGATTCTGTTCTCTGTCATAAAAAAAAACTACTTTTGCTCCATGTCTCTAGGCTAACCAATCTTATTTATATACAAAATATTGCCTACTTTTCGGCTTAACTTGGATTGTTTTCTAAGTAAAAAAAAGTTTGTCTCAGGCTATCCAAGCTTAAGTATATAAAAAATAGTCTACTTTTCGAATTAACCTGGATTGTTTTCTTAGTAAAAAAATATATATACTTTTTACTCCATATCCCTAGGCTAGCCAACCTTAATTATATAAAAATCATTGCCTACTTTTCAGATTAACTTTGATTGCTTTCTTTAACTCTTTCAGCGGCAGAGATTTCAAGAGTTAATAACTACATTGGTTACTATTTACATTTTTTGATTTGATACTTTATAATGTTTCTGATTATTAGATTTAGTTCAAATATCGAAAAAAGAAGAAAACACACTTTTAATTAAATAAAAATAATGGTACCCTACGACTACCCTACCCTAGCGAGGCATGATGTAAAAGGAAATTTAATGCTTAAAAAATATGCGAAATGTGTCGTACTGAGCATTAAATTGATCATTGTTAAACCTTAGTGAATACGAGTATAATTTTCTTAACCTTATCTTAAAAATTATTTGATCTTTGAGAACGTTTTCGTTTCTGCGATTGTCATCGATTCGATGGTCATAAGAAAGTTGCCGAAAATTTTAGCAGGCAGCTCACGCATAAATTACTATTTCTCGTCACACAGCGGCAACTATTTTGCTTTCGAAACATCAGAGAGATACTAGATAAGATTACATTTCTTGTAGCAGGAATTGAAATATACAAAAGAGTTGTAATGGAATTCCTTTAGGCTTTCTATGAGAGGAAGTTTTATTTTTATTTTGAAGAGAACTGAATTTAATAGATTTATTTTGATAAATTAAGGCTGCGGTAGCCGCATGGGTTGGTGCGTGAATACCATTCGGAAGTTCGGATCTCCGCGCACGAAACATCCAATTATAGAAGAAGGCTTTTCTAATAGCGGTCAGCACTCGGCAGGCATTGGCAAGTCTCCGATTCTCTCAGTCTCAGTATTTCTGCCATGAAAAAGCTCCTCCTAAAATCCGAAAAACCATCAGCCAATCGGAGGTGGCTTGGAACTGTAGGTCACTCCATTTGTGGAACAATATCAAGATAGGAGGACGCCACAAATAGGAGGATGAGCTTGGTCAAACACGCAATAACGAGTGTAAGCGCGCCAATTTTCAGGTTTTAGAACCTGCAGTCATTTTATCACAAACCGAAATTTCGGTGAGACTTCATACGAAGAAGTGCTGATAATGGCGCGCGTAACATTTATCATATTTGAAATCAATTGACGCTTATTTTATGACCAAATTTCAACCAATTGGTTTTCAGATGTCGTGCGTGGCTTCAAAGCAGTAATTCCAGCTTCTCATTTTAGGCGCAGCTCACTTCATTAAGTGACCTCACATTAAATGAATAATTACTTGCAATATATTTACTTTAGGTGATTTGTGAGAAATTTGCCATTGAAACTGCTTTCGAGTGCAATTTGCATAATTTTTAAGCGAACATCGAAAAATTGCTTTGGCAACATCATCCATTTTATTTATTCTATTGCCTTCCGAAATATTTTACAAATTCAGATAAATTGAATGCTGCCAAATTAAATAGATAAATATTTATTTCCACACAAAACATGGTTTCAGCATTCGGTCATTAATATTCACATATTTATCTGTACAAAAATCAAATCTACATTTGCGATTATTAGCTGAACGTACTTGTGTTCTGCGCTCACCCCCTGGCGAGGAGTACCTGTTTGAGCAAAAATAAATGTAAATTATTTGACGTTGATTGCTTTGAAATTACTTCATGACTGCATGGATACATACACACCACATACATACATACTGTATGTACGTATGAAGGTTAAATACGAAGGTTAATGCATAAAAAATACTTGGATTTATTTGACTGGAAATGGCGTTGATATGTACGAGTATTTGGGCGCACACGCGCATAACTAAGCACTTGATTTAATGACGTTTTAATGACATATCTGTTCGCATTATAAAATATTTATTCGAGTGCATTACATTGCGTTATCTGTGTAATTTATAGCCTCTAGCAGTTTGAAATTAGAATGCGCTCTCCAAAATATCCGATGCTTTGAAGTGTTATTGAGCCATAATGCAGTAACCTAGAAAAAATATGACAAGTTTCCATACTGTCTTCACTTTGGTTTAGTAGCAAAAAGGTATCATAAAGTAACGCATAAAATAATTTACATTTTATGTTGTCGCCCATCTTCTGCGCATCCCACTGACTTAACAACTGATCATCAAATGTAGTAATGCGAAAAAATTATGATTGATTGAGGAGTGTCAACTGAAATTGCTCCACTTCCTTCTAACGATAGCAATCACTCACATCGTAGTATACTATATGTCGTTTTTTCACGTTTTCCAACTATCTCTACTATCTTCGTGCCGGCACAGTTAGGAACGTCTTGCGCTTTTTCCTTTTGTCTTCTTCTTTTCTTCGCAGGCGACTTAACTCAAAATTTTGTCATAACAAAAGTTTTTCATTATTTTGTGTTTCTTGCTTGACGATGATTAATGAAGCGCATTTGATAGTCATGATATGCATGTTTTCAGGCGTTTTCCCAAAAATAGCGGAAAGTGTGTTTACAAGTTGAAAAGTTCTCTTATTAACAACCCACGTGTTTTGCGCTGGATTTTCTTTTACCTATGACCTATGCAAATTTGCCCTGGGAGTTTTGTTTTTTTTTTTGCTTTTTTTCTTGTGAAGTACAATTTCGTGTACGCCCACAAAAATATGCGTGAAACTTTTAAATTATATATGCGCGAATTAATTTTTACCATAAAAGCAAAAGGAGAGAAGTTTTAGCGAAGAAAGTAAGTATATGTCAATACTTCAATGTGAATATAGGATCGGGCGACGTGTGAGCTTTAATATGCGCCTAATGAATGTCTACGGAGACCTTAGCAAAAGGAGCTTCACTAATTGCGGTGGGGAATGGAAGCCATGCATTCATTTATTATTTGTTTCATAACGAAATTATACATTTTGGAATTGCGCCTATGTGTACGCCAAGTGAAACCTTAGAAGAAGTTTCCAAATTAAAATTCATAGAAAGTGCGTGCAACCAGATTAGCTGCGTAAATTATGTTTAGTGTACTGAAAAGACAAAAAAAAATAATCATAACAGAAAAAATTAAAAAACCTGAAAAGTAACAAGAAATAAAAACAAAAATTAAAAAGAAATGACATAATTAAAAAAAATTAATTAAACCAAAAAATGTATGCAAAAAAGCAAGAAAAGAAAAATAAATAAAAAAATTGAAATAAAAAGGATGGTATAAAATGAAAAAAAAAAAAATAAACAAAAAAGCTATATTAAAAAAAAAAGTAAAGGGTCTTTCAATAAGGGCGGGTAGATGTTGAAATGGAATAAAATGGCGTTTGCTGTGTGGCACGTAGCGCCGTCCTGTTGGAACCACATGTCGTCTAGGTCCATATTGTTTAATATGGGCCATAAGAAATTGGAAGGGCCACCACGTCTACCGAAAAATGGGCGCAATGCGCGCAACGTTTGCGTTAATGAACACTCATTTTGATAATAAAGTTTTATCATTTGAACGTGCTGTTCAATCGTGTAACTTGCCATGATGATTTGGCATAAACAACTGAATAATAAACAAAAGATTTGACAGATGTCACTAAAACAAAATGGCTGCCACAGGGCGCCAAAATCGACCCGGGCCAATTGAAAAACTCTTTATAGTAAATAAAAATTTTAAAAGAAAATTCGAAAAAAATAAAAAATACAATGAATATAATTTGAAAAAAAAAACACAATAAATAGACATACAAATAAAACATAAAGATGAATATAAAAAAATTTACTTAAAAATAAAAAAAAATAATAAAAGAACAATAAAGCAATTGAAAAAATATTAGAATAAAAACAAAACGAAAACAATTGAAAAAATGTAAGAAATAAAAAAAAACATGTAAACAAATTAAAAAGAATTAAACAAAAAAATTAGAAAAAACAACTTTTTTTAAAATAAGTAAAATGAAAAAGAGATATTATAATAAAAATATGGAGTAAACAGAAAATAATAAATAAATGAGTTGCATTTAAAAAATAAAAAAATAAAAAAAGGTAAGAATATGAAAAAAAAATTAAATTAATTAAAAACTAAATGAAAAAGAATTAAAAGAAATTATGCAAATGTGACAGAAGAAAGAAATATTACCTAGAAAGTAATTTAAATTAAAAAAATAATAACAAAATATAAAAAATTGACAAAAATTATAATAAAAAAGAAAAGAAAATTATTGAAAAATCTAGGAAATTAAAAAATACAAAAAAAATAAAAACATTATTTTTTAATCAAAAACATTTTTTTATTTTATAAAGAGATATTATAACAATATGAATCAAGTTAAAACAAAACAAAAAAATAAATAAATAAGTTATATTTAAAAAAACAATAAAATTATTATATACGGATATAAAAAAAATAAAAATGAAAAAAAAAAAATTTAAAAATAAAATCAAAACGAATTAAAAAAAAGTAAAACATAAAAAATAAATTGTACAAACTAAAGTGTAAAAGGTTGTATTAAAAAAGTGCTAGAATATGAAAAAATACAAAAATTGCAAGAAAATTAAAACAATAGGGGAAAATGGGGAGTTGTGAGACACAGGGAGTTGTGAGACATTGTTACCTTTCCGCATTATTCATTTGTTTACATTCGATTTTAAGTGTCAACAAGTGTTGTCGATGCGATCTCACTTTTCAGCTAGCATTGGTCATATTTACACGCATTCGACGCGTCTCTCCAGTTACTGTGTTTTGGAATTTCTCGGTAAGTTTTTTTCATCATTTGTTTTGCGATACATTCGATCAGTTGTTGAAGCAAATTGCAAATGTTAATATATACAAATTATTAATTGTCCTATTAGCTTTGAATTTACACACTCACTTGGGCATGAACGTTCGATGTGTTTATGACTACGCGGCCATTTATAAAAAAAACGATTTGGGGAGTTGTAAGACAACAAATGTGGGGAGTTGTGAGACACCGTTTTTTTCGACGTTTTAACGCATCTTTCATAAGTACCTCGCAATATTCATGCACTGTTTCTATATATATCATGAAATGTTTGGTTAAATTTGAGTTTTTATTGTTTTAAGTTAAGCAGAAACAACTCCATTCATTGCAATGTATGCGATCGAGCTGTGCACCTAAAGTGTGCCAATTTACGAACTGGTTATTATACATGTTCTCACTGCGAATCATCAGATTGATGGCATTGCATTTTTTATACACTTTTTTATAACAATTGTCTTTTCTTTTTTATTTTTCATCTTAATAAAGAACTAACAACTAAAATAAGTCATTTTTATTGATTTAAACCATGGTGTCTCACAACTTCCCACATTTTTGTATTTTGTATTATATTTTATATTATTATATACGATTTTAATTTTAAGGAAAATTGTAGTTTTGTTAAATAGGCCATACCAATAGCTTCCAGTATTCATTGACTAAAGATTCCATCGTTGACATATGCAGAATATTAAGACTTTGAGTAATACGGGTCCAAAAACAAAACCCGTCTCACAACTCCCCATTCTCCCTTATAATTAAAAAAAAAAACAGAAACAATCTACGGTAAGGACGACGATAAGGAACTAAAAAAACTCAAACAATTTAAAAGGAATTAAGAAAAATATTCTTTTTTTTTTTTGTTATTAATAAGTTAAATAAAAAAAGAGATATTATATTATGAAAAAAAAGCTGTTACATTTGAAAAAGAAACAAAATTGAAAAAAAATTATAAGAATATGAAAAAGATAAAATTAAAATTAAAAAAAAAAAGAAAAAGAAAACGAACTAAAACACTTATGCAAATTAATACATTTAAAAAAGAAAAAAATAAAAAAATTATAAGAATATGAACAAAATAAAAATAAATTTAATAAGCTAAAAGTAAAATGAAAACGAATTAAAAAGTTATGCAAATAAATATATTAAAAAATTTAAAATAAATAAAAGATAATGAAAAAATAAAAATAAATTTAAAAAACTAAAAATAAAATGAAAAAAAATGCAAATAAAACATAAAAAGAAAAATAAACAAATTTATGAAAATTAATTTAAAAAGAAAAAAAAATAATAATAAATAAATAAAAAAAAAAATTATAATTGAAAAAGAAAACAATTAAGAAATGTAACAAATTTAAAACCAATTTGAACAAATTAAGGAGGATTATACAAAAAAAGTTACACTTTTTTTTTTAAATAAACAAGTATAATAAAAATGTGATATAAGAATACGAAAAAACATTAAATAAAACATGGATGTTGTGCAGACAAAAATTAAATAATTTTTAAAATTTCAAGCCACGAACTAAGCGTCAATTTCGTTGCTATACCCAGCAAAAACATCACACAAATATCTTTATTAGCAGATTGCTTTTAAGAGTAATCTTTTTAGTCTGAAATCAACTCTTCTGTGGTTTTAACTAAGTATCCAATCAGTGCAAAGCTTTGTATACAATTTGATCACCAGAAAACTTTAGATGTTTGATATGTCGCTACTTCCAATATAATTATGCATGCTTTTCGGCATATCCAATTGGGAAACCAAGTCAGGGCATCACCTAAATTGCTATTGCACAGCTTACCACCATCTTATACCCACATAGTTAGGAAATTCATAAGAAAAACTAATCACACCTATTAAATGCACTCCGGATGCCAAATTCTCCGTTGTGATATTTGAAGCAGAGGTAGAATTTTTGGAAATTTTCTGAATCCAACTCGACCAAATATACGAAATTTCAGCAATTTCGCGAATTAATTTGAATTTGAAACCAGATAGAAACCAGGGCTATGAGAAGAAACAAAATTCTGGAGAATATGGTGAATGAGTTAGTGCATACCAATTTAGTTCGGCCCATTGGATTTTCAAAATTCTTGTAATACGCAGTTTCACTTTGCAAGGTTCGCACTGCATAATTTTTCTAATGAAAAATTCTCAACTCTGCCATATCAGAAACGTTTGTATATAATATATTTGTAGTATCATTTTCGCCTGCAACTACTGAAGATGCATTTCATTCAGGTACACGTACCATATACGATGTTCTATAAATAAAGTGGCACAATTACATCTCCACATATGCACTTACTATACTTTATGCGCCAAACAGATGTATGCCCCTGTGTCTTCTTCCTTGTATACTTGAAAGTTTTTGGCTAATATTTTATGCATGCAAGGAGAGCAAGTGTAGCAATAATCACTTTAGAGGCACTATACTCGCCTAGCAATTTGCAAAATTTATGCAGACCTGCGGTGGAAGAAATTTATGCACAGGTCAGATGGTGTGTGTAGTTGAGTTTTAGTATGCGCCTAATGTTATGCTTATGCAGAAATATGAGTGAGTGCAGCTGCATGATTCGCATGGACGCTTAGTGAATTAGAATAACAAAGTAGAGAAGCTCTGATTTCCAGAATTATCTGATCCTTTTTTTTACTGTCTGCAGGATCAGTATCAGAATTAATATGAGTATGGTAAGGTGAGTATGAGGACGAGTATAAGTATAAGTATAAGTATAAGTATGAGTATAAGTATAAGTATAAGTATAAGTATAAGTATAAGTATAAGTATAAGTATAAGTATAAGTATAAGTATAAGTATAAGTATAAGTATAAGTATAAGTATAAGTATAAGTATAAGTATAAGTATAAGTATAAGTATAAGTATAAGTATAAGTATAAGTATAAGTATAAGTATAAGTATAAGTATAAGTATAAGTATAAGTATAAGTATAAGTATAAGTATAAGTATAAGTATAAGTATAAGTATAAGTATAAGTATAAGTATAAGTATAAGTATAAGTATAAGTATAAGTATAAGTATAAGTATAAGTATAAGTATAAGTATAAGTATAAGTATAAGTATAAGTATAAGTATAAGTATAAGTATAAGTATAAGTATAAGTATAAGTATAAGTATAAGTATAAGTATAAGTATAAGTATAAGTATAAGTATAAGTATAAGTATAAGTATAAGTATAAGTATAAGTATAAGTATAAGTATAAGTATAAGTATAAGTATAAGTATAAGTATAAGTATAAGTATAAGTATAAGTATAAGTATAAGTATAAGTATAAGTATAAGTATAAGTATAAGTATAAGTATAAGTATAAGTATAAGTATAAGTATAAGTATAAGTATAAGTATAAGTATAAGTATAAGTATAAGTATAAGTATAAGTATAAGTATAAGTATAAGTATAAGTATAAGTATAAGTATAAGTATAAGTATAAGTATAAGTATAAGTATAAGTATAAGTATAAGTATAAGTATAAGTATAAGTATAAGTATAAGTATAAGTATAAGTATAAGTATAAGTATAAGTATAAGTATAAGTATAAGTATAAGTATAAGTATAAGTATAAGTATAAGTATAAGTATAAGTATAAGTATAAGTATAAGTATAAGTATAAGTATAAGTATAAGTATAAGTATAAGTATAAGTATAAGTATAAGTATAAGTATAAGTATAAGTATAAGTATAAGTATAAGTATAAGTATAAGTATAAGTATAAGTATAAGTATAAGTATAAGTATAAGTATAAGTATAAGTATAAGTATAAGTATAAGTATAAGAATAAGTATAAGTATAAGTATAAGTATAAGTATAAGTATAAGTATAAGTATAAGTATAAGTATAAGTATAAGTATAAGTATAAGTATAAGTTTGATTCCTTTAATTCATTTCGGGCCTCTACTAATCTAACCACCCAATATTTTTGCTTCTGGTGCTCGTTTTAGTTTGATTTCACGCACTCGCACATTATTAGGCTTTTCCGATCCATGACCGCATGAGTAATGGCTGTACGAAACGATTGAAAAATAGTTTACAAAAACTTCTTCTTTTTCGTTGTCATAACTTCATGAATTTGATACACAATTTTCTCTGCATTGCGTGAAAGAATATATGTAGATAACTGTACAAATGTAGAATAACAATGTTTTTGGAACGCTACAACTACACACTTTCTATGGTTACAATGGCTTGTGAAGCTTAATATAAAAGCGATGGGCACTCTCATGATTAAGTATATGTCCATATACATATTTTATTTTTTTTATTTTGCATACACACACATAGTTACTTATATAAGAAAATGCGTAATGATTAATACACGACGTTCATACCAACGTTCAAGGACATTCTGCTTTGTTCTCTTTACATATTCGTTCATATTCGGTCATATTTGGTATGTATACGACATGGCAATATTTTTGGAATATATTTACGTTTGCACACATGTACATATACAAAAATAGAGAGTTTCTGAGATTATCTACTTATGCATATACGAGTGCGTGTATGTATGACGAGGTATCATGTAAGTCAAGGCTATATTACTTGGCTTTTGATCTATTTGCAGTCATATCATAGAGCGCGAATGCCATTTGTGCGTGTATGGAAATTACTTTGTGGTGTCAAAAATTATTTATACATTTCCATACTTAAAGTGTATTACGCTTTAGGGAATATAATAATGAGTTAAGTTAAGGGTTGCTTTAGTTAAAAAGTCTTCTGACGGATTTTTCAAAATTTTTGTAGCTAAATGTAGTCCGTCAATTACTTAGCCAAAAATACATAAATAAATAGTTTTTGGTAATTTCATAGCATTGATACCAATGCATATTTGCATATGCGCTCACCATTTTAAAGTGAAACTATAGTTTCATTATATAGTTTTGGTACTCAGTAAACTCTTTCGTTGTGCAAAGAGCCCATGAGCGGATATTTCTTGAAGCCGAACTAATATTTCTTTTAAATAACCCCAAAGCAAGAAGTCCAACAGTGTCGTTGACGTTTAGGTGTGGTTCACATTCGACATCGGTCCTTGAAATTTAACCACCCTTTAGAAGCGTCTACTGCATATTGAATTAAGGTATGCTGAAATAGTTTAGTAGATTAAGTTTAGCGTAGCGCCCTTCTTTATTTCAACTGAAGATTTATGAGTCTCATGCGAACTTCTGAATATGCAGTTTTTAGCGCATTAAGTAAAATATATTTATTTATTGATATAAAGCTAGCTGATAACTTGAATCTTATAAGCTATTTGGGTAAGGAAGCTCAATAATTTCATACATATTTCCTTTCTTAAGTGTACATAAATTGTATTTCAAATCCCATGATTAAAATTCTCCTGTGTGGTTCCTAATCGTGTTCAAAGGCGTGCGTTCAAGATTTGTTGACGTATGTCGCACACTGTCACTTCAGCGAACACCTTGAAGTTCTAGATTGCGCCGATGACATCTGCCTATTGTCAACAAAGCACGTCGAGATGCAGAAGAAGCTCGACGCTTTGGTGGAAGAGTCATGGAAGTAGGGCTGAAGATTAACGGGGAAAAACTAAATCGCTTGAAGTAAATGGCGGGGATTCAAGCAGTAGTTCTAGGGTTATGAATTCTAGCATTCAAAACGTCAACAACTTCACATACCTTGGAGGTGTAATTTCTGCGGACAGAGGTGGAGCAGACGGCATACAAAGCAGAATCTCAAAAGGTCGTAGCGCGTTCAATCAGCTGAACAAGATATGGAATTCTACATCGATTTCCACTCATACAAAGCTGTGTATTTGTAAAATCATCCTTTTTATGACTCTGAGACCTGGTTCATGACAGACTTGCTCGCAAATAAGCTACAAGTTTTTGTCAACAAATGTTTAAGACGTTTATTGTGGATTTGGTGGCCCAGAAAAATCAACAAGAGCCAGCTTTTGGCGGATTTTAAGCAGTTACCCATCAGGACTGACATAAATCACAGGAAGTGGAGGCGGATTGGCCATACTTTGCGAAAGGATATCACAAGAAGTGAACTCTCGAAAAAGAACTTAATACTGCAGGGAAATCTTTCAAAGAACTCGAGCTCTTGTTGTTGTTGTTGTAGCAGTTAATATTGCCCTGTCAGTATGGTGTAAATCACCGGTCATCTTCGTCGAGCCCATCTAACGGTAGGCCCAAGAAATTTATTTCGACAGGTTGGGTCCACAGGGAGAGAGGTGTTAGATGAGTGGGTGTGACTGGGCATGGGAAAAGGTGGTTAGTATCGTGCGGGGTGCCTTCAGATGCCTCTTCACATCAGGTGGTTGTAGTGATAGGTCCAAGGCACCGATTTTCAAAGCAATTTAACCTAGAAGTGAAAAGAATTGCTAAGCTTGGCTATATTTGAGGTTATGTAACTGGATGAGATTTTTTTTTTTGTTGAATATCGTATTTTGAGTAAAATTGTAGTCTGGTTCTTGACTCTGAAAATCAATCACACTTTATCGTCCTGAGTAATTCAACTATACCGTGACAGTTCAGGAGTCATAACTAATACAAAGAGAAATCGAAAAGAAATGCAGGTTTTTATCTCGTTAGATTAATAGCCTTCTCCGAAAAATGTTCTACACTCTTTTGCTTCGCACGCGGCTTCCAAGGACAAGACCAATGCTGGGTAACAGATAAACGATTGCAGTAAGTAAGAATGGGAAGTCAAATATTTCATTATTTCCGCACAACACAAAGACATAAATCGACTATACGCACATACCGCAATTGTTTAGGAGGTGGAAAATGACGCATTTGCTGTACCTCATTTGCTGTAGAGAAAACTGAAATATGTATTAGAAGAGTTTTCTATGCACAAAAATTTAATATAAGAACATAAATATTTGCGGTTTGGACACCTTTTATGCATAAATCTAATTTAATTGCAAGCAAACTGTCATATTATGTCTATATCCCGTTGTCCAAATTTGTTTATTTCATCTACGAATATAACTTTTACATTCACTTGTTTTTCTGTCTACTTTTCTTCCATTTGTACTTACACATTCAGTGGCTGCACCTTTGACATTCAAAAAAAGGTGTATTGACATATGCTTTGTCCACATCAAATAATTTGTATCTTAAAACAAAAAAGGTAAAAAAATTCACGGAATAACGAGAAAGGGAATTGGAGTTAAATATGAATATATTTTTCTTTTTCAACATATTCACCTTTAAGCCTAAAATCTTTCTAAGATTTTTCACAAAATTTGTGTTTGATTTGCGCGTACATCTTTTAACAAGTGTTTGGTTGAGCTACTCCTCCAATTTGTGGTTTGCGTATTGATATTGGAATGGCCAACGGTTTTTATGGGAAGCCTTTCAGAGGCAGATAAGCACTGCGATGTTTGTCACTGCTTGTCGTTAATCGAGCGCTGTTAAAAAGCCATTTACTATAATTGTCATAGGTTTCAAGTCGGGGCTAATCGAATGGTGCCCACGCACAAATGCACTCAGCTACTGCGGCCACTTTTATATACTTATATATAATCGAAAAAAGGTTTCATATACATCTTTGAGATAGCCAGAATCAGCCGATAACATCAAATTTTTTCCTCGAAACTTCCCTCCTGGTTTTAGAAATAAATATTAATCTTGAGAAGCTAATCTGTACTATTGGAAGAGCTGTTAAGTGTATTGAATCTACAATCGTGCAGGGTAGCTACCACAAAGGAACGATCGCATCGCCTTGCAAAAGTGGCAAAATTCCCGTCCATTGTATCCCACAGTTTCTTTAATAGCATCTTTCAGTTGTCCTATAAGTCTAGCGCACAGCTCTGCTATAATTTATAAGCCATAAAATAGTTGCCTTTTGAGTCCTATAAAACAGTAGCCACCATCTTTACAGTCCATTGAATTCTTTTTTCTACTACTTCATCTTCGTGACTATTTCGAAAGCAGTTATGGCTTGGTTAGATCGGAAAGGGATGAACACAAAATTCATCGCCTGTAACACTTCGATACAAAAATTTATTTCTGCTTTTGCTACACATGTTTATGCTGCCCATTCTAGTATCATTCATTGGAGATATGATTTTAGTTTTGGAATTTACATTGATAAACTTCTTAAGATTTTCATTTATTTATGGTCTGAAGCTAAATATTTGATTGTCGGTTTTTCAGTGCAGTTGAAGTATGCCCTATGCTGAGAGTGGAATTGAAAACCTACATCTATGTGTAAGTGAACTGAAGTAAGCTGAATTCAAATTATGAAAAGTTAAATTTTACTGCGCGCAAATATACACAACACGAGAATTACTTATGAACTTATGAAACTTTTTGGAAAAACCAATTATTAAAGTGACAGCTTTCAGCTCAGCATTTATTGCTGCATTTTAAATTGATATCATAGAGGTATTTGTGTAAAATTTCTTTTATTTTTCATCTCCTTGAAAGTAACCATTAAAATGCGTTCTATTTGGAGTTGACGATTTTTAGGCTGTGTGCCTGTGTTGATATGCCAGCCAATACTTAATAGCTTTGCTATTAGCAACAGGTTGCTATGCAAATATTCTCCCGTATTATTTTCGACTCAATGTATGTATGTATGCGTAAAAACATGGATAGATTCAGAATGTTTTTTCGACTGCCTCGGAAAGGTGATCATTCTGACATTGCTTGCCATACGAGCGAAAATAAACACACCAACGGCTGGAAACAGCGAGCAGCTGGCAGTTGATGGGTGGAAAAGATATATTGACAGAAAAATTAAGAGCTGATTGAAAGCTGGCTGATGGTGATGTTCATGCACATGTAACCATATACATATATATATATATTTATATATATATATTATTCTTTTTTTTTAATATTAAGATATTAATCTATAGGTGTAGTTAGGGAGAGAATATGTGCGCGTAACAGGATTCGAAGAAAAGAAGAAAAAGTAATAATAAAAATAAATAATAAAGAAAGTAAAGGAATAAATAAAAATAATAATAAATTAAATTAAAATGAAATAAAAGGAGTAAAAAAAAGTAATAAATTAAATTAAAATTAAGTCAAAATAAAACAGAAAAAAAAATTTATTTGATTTTAAAATTTATTAAATTAATAAAATAAAGCACAATTAAGCAAAAACAAAATAAAATGAAGAAAGAAATAAAACAAAATACAATTAAATAAAATAAATATGGTCACATAAAATAAAATGCAAACGAAATTTAAATAAAGTTGAAGGAAAGTAAATTAAATAATATTCAATAGATCAAAAAAATAAAAACTTTTTGTTTTTAAATAGTATACGTATAGGGTGTTTTTTTTAGAGGTTAGGTTTTCAAGATGAAATAAAACGTATATAATTTAATGTTATGGCCAAGAACTTAGCTTTATTATAAAGATAAGGGTTTGCCATTATGTTTTAAAAATGATACCCACTCAACCAAAAGTGAGCTTCATCGCTGGACAAAATTTTCTTGCATGCGTCGCGCGAACCGAACCATTATTTTCGTAATAAATTTGCACGATTTGCAAACGTTGTTCAGGTGTAAGTCTCTTCATTATGAAATGGCAAACCAAACTGAGCAAAGTGACAGCTGTCAAAAAGGCCATCTACGAAAAAAGTAGTGCCAACTTGAAAACCTAACCTCTAAAAAAACACCCATTATAAGTAAAATTAAGTAAAGTAAATCAAACTAGAAGCTAAGAAACCATTTGCCGATCGCAGTCGACCTAAAACTGTAGGTCTCTGCATTTATGAAACAACATCAACAAATAGAAGGAGCAGCTCGGCTAAGCACCTAACAGAAGAGCACCTACCAAGTATAATTTTTTTATTAATTAAACTAAAATTAAAAAAAAAACAAATGTATTACAGTTTTGTTATAATGTTTTTAAAGTAAATAATACATTAAATGAACTAAAATAAAACTATAATGATTTTGTAAGGAAAAACAATTCAGAGAGCAAAAAAACAAAATCGAAAGATCCCTAGAGACCTAAGGAGGACCTTACAAGACCCTATCAGACTTAAACAGTAACCCAAGATTGCGATCAAAAAACTTGGATTCAGGATGCCTACACCAGAACTCAAACTCACACCAGGATAGACTAAAAATAATATAAAATAATATAAGCTAATTAAATAAAAAAAAAAAAAGTTATAGATTTCATTCCAATTAAAATTCCAATCAAAACTAAAACTAAAACCTAAATTAAAATTAAAATTAAGATTCAAATTAAAATTAAAATTAAAAATAAACTAAACAATAAAATTAAAGTTAAAATTAAAATGAAAGGTAAAATTAAAATTGAAAGTAAAAGTAAAAGTAAAAGGGAGAGTAAAAGTAAAAGTAAAAGTGAAAGTAAAAGTAAAAGTAAAAGTAAAAGTAAAAGTAAAAGTAAAAGTAAAAGTAAAAGTAAAAGTAAAAGTAAAAGTAAAAGTAAAAGTAAAAGTAAAAGTAAAAGTAAAAGTAAAAGTAAAAGTAAAAGTAAAAGTAAAAGTAAAAGTAAAAGTAAAAGTAAAAGTAAAAGTAAAAGTAAAAGTAAAAGTAAAAGTAAAAGTAAAAGTAAAAGTAAAAGTAAAAGTAAAAGTAAAAGTAAAAGTAAAAGTAAAAGTAAAAGTAAAAGTAAGTAAAGTAAAAGTAAAAGTAAAAGTAAAAGTAAAAGTAAAAGTAAAAGTAAAAGTAAAAGTAAAAGTAAAAGTAAAAGTAAAAGTAAAAGTAAAAGTAAAAGTAAAAGTAAAAGTAAAAGTAAAAGTAAAAGTAAAAGTAAAAGTAAAAGTAAGAGTAAAAGTAAAAGTAAAAGTAAAAGTAAAAGTAAAAGTAAAAGTAAAAGTAAAAGTAAAAGTAAAAGTAAAAGTAAAAGTAAAAGTAAAAGTAAAAGTAAAAGTAAAAGTAAAAGTAAAAGTAAAAGTAAAAGTAAAAGTAAAAGTAAAAGTAAAAGTAAAAGTAAAAGTAAAAGTAAAAGTAAAAGTAAAAGTAAAAGTAAAAGTAAAGTAAAATTAAAAGTAAAAGTAAAAGTAAAAGTAAAAGTAAAAGTAAAAGTGAAAGTAAAAGTAAAAGTAAAAGTAAAAGTAAAAGTAAAAGTAAAAGTAAAAGTAAAAGTAAAAGTAAAAGTAAAAGTAAAAGTAAAGTAAAAGTAAAAGTAAAAGTAAAAGTAAAAGTAAAAGTAAAAGTAAAAGTAAAAGTAAAAGTAAAAGTAAAAGTAAAAGTAAAAGTAAAAGTAAAAGTAAAAGTAAAAGTAAAAGTAAAAGTAAAAGTAAAAGTAAAAGTAAAAGTAAAAGTAAAAGTAAAAGTAAAAGTAAAATTAATATTAAAATTAAAAATAAAATTAAAATTGAAGTTAAAATTACAATTAAAATTAAAACTAAAATTAAAATTAAAATTAAAATTAAAATTAAAATTAAAATTAAAATTAAAATTAAAATTAAAATTAAAATTAAAATTAAAATTAAAATTAAAATTAAAATTAAAATTAAAATTAAAATCAAAATTAAAACTAAATTTGCAACTAAAATTAAATTGAAAATGAAAATTAAAATTAAAATTAAATTTATATTAACATTAAAATTAAAACTAAAACTGGGACTAAAATTATAATTGAGCTTGAAAGTAAAATAAAAATTGAAATAAAGAAAAGTAAAATTATGTTGAAATTGGCAGTAAATTTACAATTAAAATTAAGATTAACAATTGGTTGGTTGGTTTAAGGGTGAACCCGCATCGGAGTGCCACATAGACCGCAAGTTGGGTCCGTTGTGTTGCCCTGGAGTTCATTATTTTAAATGATTTCCCCACCTAACCGAGATTTTTATTGTAGATTTTGGTCAAAGATATTAATTCGTTTCGAGAATTTGATGAGAGATTCGATTTTCAGGTCCGAGAGTACTGAAAGATTGTCAATTGTTGGAGAGCCTACAAGAGCGAGTCGACTTCTGGCTAGACCGGGACAACTGCACAGCAAATGTCTGCTCGATACTTCCTCATCTTCGTCCTCGCAGTATCTGCACAGGTCGTTTTGAGGAACCCCGAGCCGACGTGCGTGAGTGCCCAAAAGGCAGTGGCCGATGATAAGAGATATTATATGCCCTAGTTCGTGTTTCGAAAGACTTATAAGGATTTTTGTCTGTTTCCGATTGTAGGATGGTCAGATTTGTCTGGTCGTAATGCAAGTAGTTTCCACTCGCCACCTCCGATCAGCAATGCTGTGAAATTCTCGATCGATGAGCATTTTACATGTTGAGAGTGGAATGTGGATTGTGGGTAAGTTACTAACATTTGATTGCGCAGCTCCGGCTCTTGCGAGCTCATCAGCTTTGCAGTTACCTTCGAATCCACTGTGACCCGGTATCCAGATAACTTGGACAGAATTCTGAAGACTTATCTCGTTAAGAGATAAGAGACAGGATCGAACCACATCTGAGTGGGTATAAGAGGAGCTGAGTGCTCGAACGGCCGCTTGACTGTTGGTGAAAAAGCGGATATCCTCTAGTGATATTCTATTTTCTAAGAGAGTTTTCGCAGCATACCAGATAGCGCATACTTCCGCTTGGAATACGCTACAGTAGTCGGGTAATCTAAATGATAGATTGATGTGAGGGGAATTGGAAAAGATTCCAAATCCCACTTTGCCGTCTTGTTTTGAACCATCTGTATATATAATCAGAGGGCCATCGATTTCGGTAAGATTTGTCTTCCATTCTTCCCTAGTTGGGAGTGAACAGGAGAATAGCAAGGGTGGTGATGGAAGACTTACATGATAGTCTATGTCGGAAGAGATAACAGTGTTCCTGTTCAGTATGGCCGAATGGCCAAGATACTTATTCCATTTCGATATAGGATTCATGCGTGTCGCTGCTTTCGCTGCAATCGCTTTGCCAGCCAGATCGATAGGGAACATGTGAAGCAACGTATTTAGAGCCTTAGTAGGTGTTGTACTTAAGCATTCTGTTATCAGGAGGCAGGCTGTTCTTTGGACTCGATCAATTGTGGCTACTCTACATCGTTTTTCGAGTGCTGTCCACCATACAACCACACCGTAGAAGAGTATCGGTTTGATGATCGAGGTATATATCCAATAAATGATCCGAGATGAAAAACCCCAGGTTTTGCCTATAGCTTTCTTACAAGTATAAAGAGCTATGAAAGCTTTTTTACATCTGTTTTTGGTGTTCAATTTCCAACTCAACTTCCTATCTAGAATAACTCCTAGATATTTAGCTGAATCAGATAGGAGTAATGATTCCCCTTTTAAGGTTATTGTTTGCAGTGGAGGAGATTGTTGTTTCCTATTGAAGAGAACAATATCTGTCTTTGCTGGATTCGCATTTAGTCCGCTTTCAGTGCACCATTTTGGCAGAATATTGATTGAGCGTTGCATGAGCTCAGTGAGGGTAATCACTTGACACGCAGAGAGCAATATCATCTGCATAGGCTACAACCTTGCAGCCTGCTTTTTCGAGATTTCGAAGCAAACTGTTTACAGCAAGATTCCAGATTAACAATTAATTAATAAGTAAAATTAAAATTAACAATAAAATTAGAATTAATTTTAAAATTAATATTATATTGAACTTAAAATTAGTATTGTATAAAAATTATATTAAAACAAAACAAAAAAAAAACAATAGAAAAAAAAAATAAATGGAATAAACAAGGCAAGTGTAAGTTAATGTACCACTTACTCTTTCATTGTACAAGTTTATAAGTAAAATAAAATGAGTTGATTGTAAGCCACCGCTCAGATCAACGGCTTTCAATATCGAATACTCAATTAAAATTCAGCAGAGTACGACGTTATTAAAATAGCAAAAGCAAGAAACGTTAAAAGCGCTTTGAAATTTAAATGCGTAATAATTCTTGTCAAGAATCCTAGTCATATTTACTATAATCACTTTAACTCCAGTTTGAAATTTCATTCGCTCGCATGCTATCCTACGGCCGGCAGCCATATGTTTTCCGTATTTAGTGGTCTTGTTTGATATGCTATCCAAAATTGTCTTACTTTGGGGGGTTTTAAGTAAATAACAACAAACTCTTCACACTTCGAGTTGCACTGAAAGCTTTAATTTTCCTTTTTACTTCACTTATATATTTTAAAGCAACTTTATCCTTTCCCCCGTACCCTTACTTTTCATATTAATTTGCTGGCATTTTTGCTTCACTCTCTCCATGTGTTTTTCAACTAAAATATTCCATTTTCAATAGGTTTGAAAGCATGCTCAGCGGGTTACGTATACGCCGCGTAGTACTCACACCCGACGCTGAGGCGTTCGTGCAATTACGTGCGCTACCGAATGGGTGTGGCGTTAATTGCTGATTGTGAATTTACCCACATATATTGCACACATACATGTATGTTTTTAATTGTATGTACCTCAGATTGATGTGTGTGTGTGTGGGTGTGTGTGTGGGGGCGCGTATGTGGTTTGCGGTCTTTTGGGTGCGATTGCAACAAGTTACCTATGACATAAAATTTCCAGGAATTTCACATTTGTAAGTGTTGTCATTATACAAAATAAAATAAACAAAAATGGAGTAAAATAAAAGTAAAAATGTGACACAACAATAGTAACGTGAAAAGCACAAAAATTAGACAAACAATCAGACAGCTCAACCGTTCTTCCTGTGCCTTTCAACGAAAAAAGAAAAACGATCGTTCGCATTCATTCACACATTTGCGCTTGACTATAACTTGTTGTAGTTGTTGTCTTAACGCCTATTTGTTGACATTCTTAATTACTTTTGTGCGTATTATGTTTGCTTGTTGGCATGTGAGTGTGTGTATGTGTGTGTGTTTTGAGAAGTTCGTTAATGACTAGTTGTGTGAATATTTCGTTTAAACTACATTCGCCCGCTGGGTCGTTAAATATTCTTTCCAACGCTTCCATTTCTCCACCAACCACTCACACTCGCTTTTCTACACTTTGTCTTTTCGTGTTTCCTTATTTATTTTAATTACTTTTAGTTGTACATTTAATGCCTGATACATAGTATAGTTGTCCTTGTTGTCATTCACTGGCTTGCGGTGTTGCCAACTCTTTGCCACACTCTGCCTCAGCCCCAGCTTGCCTGCGTTATTTTCGTAAATGTCAAGTGTCACTCGATTGCATGAGAAATTGTTGGTGACGTTGCTGTTCCATTTCTTTTCCGACAGCCACATTCTGCAGCGTTGGCAATTATTCACTTGTACGATATGTAAATAGCAGTTAATTGTATTTGAATATTGTCTACTTGCTCCGGCTGAAGCTTTAGGCAGTTTGATTTATTGCATTTCCTATAAATTGCCGGGGGTTATGCAATTACTTCTAAATTTACTTGAAAATGCTTTCTCTTTGTTGGTTTAAGGAAATTGCCTGAAATTGGGTTATAATTATAGTCCAAGTCTTTCTGTTCTTGTATTATTTGGCCAAAAATTTGTTTTGTAGAACCTACAGGTAGTTCTTCTATGCTGAACAATTTTGATATACAAATTTTATTTGCCCGTTTTACGGAAATTGGTTTTTCAATGCATTAATTGGTTCATTTGGGTAATAGTGGGGTTGGGAGATAGCTGCGATATATTTAAAAAAAAATGGATGCAATAACTAAATATTTTTTATTTATTTAATTCTTAATGTAAATAAATTTTACAAACAGTTTTTGATTGAGAAAACTAAAAATTTAATAAAGATATGGAACATGCAGGGAATGCCAGTTAAATGATTAAACTGTGGCTGTAAAATTTGTTAAACAGTTTATAAGGGGTTAGGGGTGGTCAGAATTTTCAAAAATTGGGAGCTTATTTCATTGTTCTAAAGTATAATATCTTAAAAATATTGGGTGAAAATTTGAAGTAAATCTGAGAAATACTTTTCGAGTTATTCAATAATTAATAAAGAGCGCTCGGACGCTCCGGAGCGTTCGTATGCTGGAAAAATGGATGCTGCACGTATGAAAGGGGCAGATAAGCGCGCTAACGATAACCCTCGAGAAAGTAGAATACTACGTAGACAACAGCAAACCGATATTTTGGAAGCTGCTATGATGGCTAAAGAACTATTATATGGCCCAGGAATAGATGACACAGTCAAAGTATTTAAATAATTCGTATAAATCTATATAAATCGATAGCAAAACTTTCATTTAAGTCTCCACACACAAATTTTTTTGTTTTGTTTATAAGTTGGTATATTAATTTATTTTTTATTTATTTTTATTTTTAAAAGATTACATGATAATAAAATTAAAAGTAAACTAAGCAAACGCAGCGCTAGCAGGAGAGGCTTTCGGCTGTTGGTATATTAATATTACAAAGACTGTTAGTAAATTAAAAAACGATACGTTTTTATACAGGATTTAAAATAAAATTCGACTACCTAAAGGGAAAAAGGGAGAAAGAAATTATTTACGAGTTATTTAAGAAAAACTAATCTTGGGAGATCTAAAGTCCCCCACTCCGTACTCTAAGGGTTAAAGGCGTTTTCCTGTTTGTGAACTGGTGATGACTGTAACTTAAGGGGGTAGTATGGTTAATTCGGTGTAAAACAAGCATATTTTTCGAAATTTTTTTTGTCGACACAGTTGATTTATTCAAAATTTTAAAAATACTTCATTATAAAGTCATATTTAAAGAATATTGTGTGAAATTTTCATTGATTTTTATGAAGAAATGAGTTGGTGGCAGCGAATCTTCGCGGACGTCTCATAAAAAAGTTTTATTGCGGTGTCCCTCAGAACTCATTACTGGATCAACTAAAATCAAAAAACCAAATTGATTTCATCAGCTAATAAAGTTTCGCAGGTAACAACGTCGAATTTTTTTTTTTTTTTTTTTTTAATTTTTTAAAGCGCTTTGAAGTCAAAACACCGATTTTTCATAAAAAAAACTTGAAAACTTTGTTGTTTTAAAATATGACAAAATTAAAAAAAAAAACTCGACGTCATTACCTCGTGAATAAAGTAAAGAAACAAAAAAACCAAATTTGAAAAGAATCGGTGCAGTAGATATGAATCTACAGTGGACACCGACCGTAAAAAAGGCAAGTGTGAGAAAAACGCGTTTAAAGATTTTCGGCAGCGTGAAATCCGGTTGGAGAGGTAGATACTTAATCCTTTGTGTCTTTGTCAATTTTACTCAAATGCACTTCAAACTTTCACACAATAATCTTAAGATGTTATAGAATAATTTAAAAAAAAAAAAAAAAAAAATGAAAAAAAAAAATACCATACTACCCCTTTAAAAACCGCTTTGTAGATTTCAATAAATTTTATACTGTTTTTGAAAAACATAAAAAACTCGTGCGTGATCGAAGGATTTTTTTTCAAAAATTCGAAATTTTTTTAACAATTAATTGTCAAATTTTTTCTCGAAAATCTGAAAAATATTTCCTGAGGCCGCCATTTTGTTAGTTTCGAAAAAAAAAGTTTCTTTAACGCAAGATTATCTATTAATAAAACTAATTTTTCTTGCCCGATTGATTTTAGATGAATCTCCAAGGTCTTATGCTGATCACCGCAAGAGAATTCTGGAGAAACGGGCTCCACACAAACAGCGATAACTTTTACAATTATTAATTTTTTTTTTTTTGAAATTTCGCCTAATCAAGTTGAAACATGATGTCTGAATGCTTTGTTTTTACTTATGTAAAACAAAGCAATTGACTAACAAAAAAAAAAAAAAATATTGAACATCATAATTTTTTGGGCCTCTGACTACCCCTAACCCCTTAAATAGTTTTTAATACTTGGACTTGCGCTAAATACTCAATAAAATTATAAAAATTTTCCTAAATTTAGATTACTTAGATTGGAAAAATACGTAGGCTTATTACAAGAAACCTACTACAAGGTAGAGTAAGGGTCAAGCTCCATCTGGTACCACTAAAGACCAATATAGTAGGTCTATGTGATGGCTTTCAGCTAGTTAGATCAACCTAACCTAACCTTCTTAAACGTAGACAGCGATCCAGGTGATCCCTTGACCTTATCCTGCACATATTTCACCACAACACTTAATTTGAATTTCATTCTAAGTTCGTGAAAAACCTGAAGTATTTTACCGACTTTGACTTGCAGACGCGTTGTATTCATGCTGTCATACATAATTGAGCATATGAAACATTATTGCTCTTTCTGCACCCCTTATGAACTTATGAAACACATAAACTTACATATGCTAACTTAGGAAACATTTGTAGTTTTTGCACCCAACGGCGGATGGCAGCTAAATCAGATTAACTCAAACTTCGAAACGCTCGAAGGAACTGCTGAATTTGTGCAGCGCGCGTTACTTAATCTTCTTCGACGCCATTGAAAGTTAACTAAGCGCTATTTTATTATATTTTATGCATAATATTTTGCTACATACATCTTTTGCTACCAAATAATTTTTTAAGATTCATGCCTAATCCCTGTCTTTCTCGTTCTTTTTTCGCTTTTCTCTTTTCAGGTAAGTGCAAGCATTAAATAACTACTTCGCATAAAATAACAACCCTGCAATACACCGACAAGTAAGTGTGTCCATTTAAAAAGAAAAAAAAAAAACAGAAAAAAAATAAGTTGCACAATTGAGTACCCTCAGAAAAATAATATATTTCTGCGTCATAAAAAACAACTGAAAAGTGAAAACAAATTTTAAAGCTGCGAACTTTGCCCGAGCAGCTCTTAGACCGTGCTTCAGCGTCAACCTGCTATTCATACTTTTGCCTGGCTAAGTGCATTCATCGTTTAAAGTTGTCAAAATTTATGATTTTCCACTTTCGTTTCAGTTCACTCTTTCGCTGTTGCACGTGCAACAAATTTTCTTGTCTGCCTTAGCACTTTTGCGTCACCTCAGCTGCTTCTACAGCCATGGCCACTACACGGCTGACTAGCTGACCGGTTGGTTGGTTGGTTGGTTGGGCGTTGAAAGCAGGAAATGGCTTCAAGTGAGATTATTTTATCAGCGTAGATGATTATTCGTGATTTTGCTGAGTTGTGTTGCTTCGTTGCGTACCTCATACATGCATATGTGGTACGTGCGTATGTATGTGTTTGCATATGTAAAGGGTGGGCCATGTAAAATTTGCTTTTTGAATCGGCTATAAAAAATGAACTAATCAATATTTTTTCAAACTTTTTTTTTATTTCGAAGATTAAACATTATCATTTATGAATGAAAAATAATATCGTTCAAATGACTGCCACGACTGGCTTTACAGTAGGCCATTCGATTAACCCAATTTTTAAGCACATTTTCGATTGTTTGGGCTCCAATTTCATGAATGGCAACTTCGATTTCGTATTTTAAAGCATCAATCGTCTCTGGATGGTTCGCATAGCATTTGTCCTTAACGGCTCCCGACAATTTTGCTTATTGACGTAGCCACCGATGTGAAAATGTGCTTCATCAGTGGAGATGATTTTTCGGTAAAAATGTTCATCTTCGGTGAAACGATTTTCTGCCCGTTGAGCGAACCGAAAACGCATGGGATGGTCATTAGGCTTCAGTTCTTGCACCAATTGAACTTTGTAAGCCTTCATACCGAGGTCTTTATACAAAATTCTGTTCAAAGAGGTGCGTGAAATGTTCAATTCTTTAGAACGATGACGAGTTGAGGTTATTGGATGTTCCCGCTCATTTTCGGCTACAGCAGCAATGTTTTCGTGTGTACGAACTGTAGGAGCATGTTCACGTATTGTTTTATCCATTAACGATCCACTTTCACGAACACGATTAACAAATTGATCCACAAACTGTCTTGATGGCAAATCTTTTTTTTGGAATTTTTTCTTCAAATTTCTCACAGTTTGAGTAGAAGACTCACTACTTTGGAAATAGGTTTTCAATATTTCCCAATTTTGTTCAAGTGTATGGCGTACCATTTCGTAAATGTCAAACATTTAAGTAAATTATGAACACATTTGACATGTCATTTGTGTTACCATTTTGAAAAAAATTGGTGGTTCAGAAAGCAAACGCTATATGCCCCACCCTGTATATGCATATGCGTGCTTCTACTACTATTTTTGCAGGTAAATAATTGTGTGAACGCTATTGTGCGCCGCTCGCTTGTTGGCCTATCACGGCCAACGTGGAACCAATCGCATTAAAATGATACGATTACAATTATTCCGCTGTCACAAACCCGTTTACCGTCGCTCTGTCTTTTATTTATTTTTTTTTTTTTCTTACACAACTGCTGTTATTGGTTGCCACTGCAGCCGTTTGATTTCTGATTTCCAGTTCAACCGAAACAGAGGAAGTCGTTTCATCGATATACCAACAACTTTGCATGAAAAGAATTTTGTTTGTTTTTAATTCAAGTGAATGGGCTTTTATTTATCTGCCGCGATTGCATTTCCATTAAATTTCACTTCATTTCACTTAAAGCTTTTTCCGCGTGTTTCAAGCTATTTCGAGGCATTTCAGTTAATTCGCGCGCGATTCAGCACGAGTGCATTAACTGTTGCAGCAGCCTTTGAATGCCTATAGCTTCTTGACTTTTTGCACACATCTGCGAGGAATGTGTGCGTGCTGCTGCAGGCATGCGGGAAAATAGCACCATAAATTGGCAACAAAAGCAAAGTGCCGAAAACACCGAGGCACACACACATGCGTACGCTCAATGAAGTTTCATTGCATGCCGTTTTTTCTTTGGTACGTGTGTGCGTGTGTATTGAAGTGCGTGGGCGCACACGCTTCGAAATACCAGCGGATATAGCGCCAGCGCAATAAAAGCAACTCTATGTTGGGTGTGGTTTTGTACTCGTGCTACACTTTTCAACTTCTAAAAAAGTTTCATGTTTTCCTTTCAATCTTGCGTTTTCTTTTTTTGGAATTTTCGTTCTGCAACATAGCACAATATTACGCAACAACAACAAAGTTATGCTCCCATACTGCGCTGCCTTAACTTTTTTTTTAACTTCCATGATTTTCGCTACTAGATATTTTTGTTTTTACCTACCGCTGGTGCTTTTTCTTTTATATTTTTCTGTTTTTCTTTTTCGTAGTCAACATTTGCTTGCCAACCGCAGCATATAAATTTGCTTTTGCATCTGATTGCATTCACCAGCAGCATCCAACGGCAATAACAGCTGTGGTTGCTGTCCCACTTACATATTTATGTATGTGGGTGCGTGGGTGCGTGGATGTTGTTGAAATTCGTTTTGATAACGATTTTAATTTGCATGTGAAATGTGAAAATGTGTTAAGCTGATTTATGGCATGAGTTCGCTTATTAATTGTGCCAATATTTTAATTGCGCTCTTCGAGCAGCTATTGGCATTTTTCGTACTCTCAGTTGAAGTGAACTTATGGAACACTTGAGGTTCTGTTCAAATAATTAAAAGTTTTAATTGAAATTGTTGCCTCTGATTTTATGTTGATTTTTAAGTTAATTGGGTGTGGCACAGGATTGGATTTATTCTTATTAAATTTTTAATTTGCAAAGTTTATTTATTAGTTTTCAATACATAAGCGTTGGTTTTTTCTGTTGCATCTTTAAACTTGTTGAGGATCACACTGACATGCGCCATGAGCCAGAAGACCATCAAAATTGGCGAAAATGTTGCGATTTTAGTGAAAATTCATATGGTTGCAATTTTGCGAATTCTTCTAAATTTAAAATGGCCGTGACGACTATATCACTTAGAACTTCAAATAGACCAGAATACTGCTTATGAATATGAAATTGTGTCACAAAGCTCTGATTCCGAATGCCAATTAGATTACGAATTAAATGATTTTAAGTTTACTGACATAAAAGATGAAGTATGAAATGTCTACAAAAATATAAAAATAAAAATTAAGGAAATTCTTTTAATAAAAAAAAAAATATGACTCCAAGGGCATTTATTCTGCCCATTCCGAAGAGCAATCAAATTATGAAATAAACCATTTTGTGTTGACTGACATAGAGAACGAAATATTAAATGTCTACAAAAACATAAAAAACAGAACCATAACAAGAAACTAAAAAAAAAATTTAGAAAAATATTTTAAAAAATAGTTATAAAAAGTAAATTAATTTTTTATGGACGAAAATATTTACAAAAACTTCAAAAATAATCTCTTCCATTGTTTAGCGAAAACAAAAACAAAAATAAAAAAAAAACAGATATTAAAAAAATAACTATTAAAAGTGAGTTAATAACAAAACGTAAAAAAAATAACTATTAAAATTAAGTTAATTTTTTAAAAGAGAAAATATGCACTACCAGTGCAGCGGATGGTTTTTAAAAAGAATGATCTGACTTTATTATTTAAAACTTCATTCAGGGATGCTTTTAAGGTCACTGATTACGAAAACGAAGTTAATACCAACAAATTCTGATTGGAAGGAAAATTATTCTTCCAACACCCAAAGCCAATCAGATTATGAATTAAATGATTGTCAGCTCGGTTATGAAAAATTTAGAACAATATGAAAATAAATAAATCAAAAACCAATATAAACTAAAAATTACAAAAAATTAAAAGAAACAAAATTCGAATTACAACAAAGTTAAAAAAAAATTTACAAATATTCCTCCCATTCCGAGGAGTAATCAGATATTGAATTAAAAGATGTTGAGCTTACCCCGATAGAGTTCGAAATATAAAATACTGAGAAAAATTAAAAAAAAAAACAAGCAATAATAATTAAAAAAAAAAATTAAAACGAAAAAAATTTTAATGAAAAAAATTCCTAAAAAATAATAAATAAAAAAGTTTTTTAAATAAAAAATGCTGTATCAGTCTGGCGAGTGAATTTAAAAACTTTAAATTAATAAAATTTCGTATTTGGGGGTCTTGCTGTCGTTGATTATGAATTTGAAGCTATTTCTGATTTCGAGGAAAATTATTTCTCCTAATCGGAAGGCTTATCGGAAAAGGAGTTTAATGATTTTGATCTTGCTAACATAGCGAACAAAACATAAAATGGCTACAAAAATATCAAAAAAACTATAAAAATTAAAAAGATGAAAAAAGATTTTTTTGAATTCAATTAAAAACTATAAAAATTAAGGTAGTTTTACAAAATTCAAAACATTGCCCCAATTAATTACAAAAGAAATTTATAAGAAAAGAAAGAAATTACGTAAATATATAAAAATTACAATCAAAATTAGCAAAACAAACTCAAAAATTAAAAACCAAATTTATAAAATGAAATAAAAAAAAATTTACAAAAAGAAAAATAAGTAAAAAATATATAGAGATAAAAAATTTAAATAAAGATGAAAAATTAAAGTCCCAATTTATAAATATTTAAATAAAAAAATGTGAAAGCCAAATTTATCAAAATTTAAACAAAACAACCAAATTTGTAAAAATTTTTAATAAAAAAAAATAAAAACAAAATTTATTAGAACCTGAATGAAAATAAATTTATAAGCAAATTAACAAAAATTTCATTAAAAGAAGTAGAACAAAATTTATAAAAATTTAAATAAAAGCAAATTAAAAACAAAATTATGAAAATCCAAATAAAAAAAATTTAAAACCAAATTTATGAAATTTGAAAAAAAAAAAAACTAAATCTATATAAAAATAAATTGGAAACCAGATTTACAAAAATTTAAATGAAAAGAACATTGAAAATAAAATTTGTAAAAATCTAAATAAAAATAAATTACAAACCAAATTTATAAAAATTTAAAATTAAAAAATTTAAAAACGAAGTTTATAAAGATCTAAATAAAAGCAAATTAAAAACCAAATTCATAAAAAGACTAAATTAAAAAAAATTAATGCCAAAATATTTATAAAAATTTAAATAAAAAGAAATTAAACACCAAATTATATAAAAATTTAAATTAAAAAAAGGAAACTAGTTAAAAACAAAATTTATAAAAATCTAAATAAAAGTAAATTAAAAACAAAATTATAAAAATGCAAAAAAAAAAGTTCAAAACCAAATTTATAAAAATTGAAAAAAAAAATAAAAACCAAATCTAAATTTAAAAACACAGTTTATATAAATCGAAATAAAAATACATTAAAAACCAGATTTATAAAAAATTTAAATAAAAAGAGCATTAAAAATAAAATTAATAAAAATCTAAAAAAATAATAAGTTAGAAACCAAATTTATAAAAATTAAATTACAGAAATTAAAAACAAAATTTATAAAAAATTTAAATAAAAAAATTAATGACAAAAAATTTATAAAAATTTAAATAAAAGGAAATTAAAAACAAAATTATAAAAATGCAAAAAAAAAATTCAAAATCAAATTTATAAAAATTGAAATAAAGAACAAATTAGAAACAAAGTTTATAAAAATCTAAATAAAAATAAATTAAAAACCAGATTTATAAAAAATTTAAATAAACAAATTTAAAAACAAAGCTTATAAAAATCTAAATTAAAAAAAAAAAAACCAATCAAAAACCAAATTTATAAAAAATTAAATTAAAAAAATTAATGACAAAAAATTTATAAAAATTTAAATAAAAAGAAATTAGACACCAAATTATATAAAAATTTAAATTAAAAAAGGGAAACCTGTTAAAAGCAAAATTTATAAAAATCTAAATAAAGGGAAATTAAAAACTAAATTATAAAAATGCAAAAAAAAAATTTCAAAACCAAATTTATAAAAATTGAAAAAAAAAAATAAAAACCAAATCTAAATTTAAAAACAAAGTTTATACAAATCTAAATAAAAATACATTAAAAACCAGATTTATAAAAAATTTAAATAAAAAGAGCATTAAAAATAAAATTTATAAAAATCTAAAAAAATAATAAGTTAGAAACCAAATTTATAAAAAGTTAAATTACAGAAATTAAAGACAAAATTTATAGAAAATGTAATCAAAAAAAATAATGACAAAAAATTTATAAAAATTTAAATTAAAAAAAGAAAAACATTTAAAAACAAAATTTATGAAACTGAAAAAAGAAACGGGTACTGCAACTTTTTATGGTGCGCCTTATAAACTACAATTTTTGTAGGCATTACAAGTCAAGATTTTTATGTAGCACAAAAGCTAAGGTCAAAATTTTGGATGAGAATCTAAAGAGTTGCATAAATTCTTCATAGTTTATACTCTACTGACCACAAATACCCCAAAGCAATGGTTGCCAAATCAATCCATAAACTAACATTCTTGCGTGAGAGCCTGAGAGAGCGACAACGCTGTGACACTCGTACTACATCTACAGTACGGCCGAATATGCGAGCATACGTGTAATGACTGCGACGCTGACAGCGAAACCTATTACGCGTGAATACGAAAGCCACAGAGAGCCAATACTATCCTAAAGTCATTTCAGTATGGTGGTTAATGGAGGTTAAGGGCTATTAAGCAGCACGTCAAGTGCTAAAAGTTGTAAGAATTATAAGTTTCACATAATTTCATGTATGCAAAGGAATCCATTTGAAGTTGTAGTCATTTGAAATGAAAATTATCGTGCTTTTGAAGAAAAGGAGCAGTTAGAAGGCTATAATTACTTTTAAAATTCAAATAATATGATAATTTGTGAACGAAAAGTGGAATGTGATTTCAAAGGAATTTCAAATTTACATAATTTGAATAAATATTATAGGAAGCTTTCTATGGTTAGTTGCGGACTGCTTTTTGAGGGATGGGACGCATGTAATGTACTTGCAAGGTTCTTCTAGCCAGAGGTGAGTCGAGAACCAAGCAACTCTTGATTAGCAGGTTTTTAGGGCATTTTTCTAGGCTAACCCAGCCGCAGCTATCCTTCTTAGAATTTATCGCGTTTATTCTGATAAGAGTCAAAGCGAAGAGAGTTGGTATTTCTACAAGCCCCAACTCTGGTTGATTTGTAGTGTCTCGTGAGGTCTTAAAATTTCACTACTTTCTTCTAAGCTGGCTTGCTTTCCCAAGGCTTGATGTCATTTCTAAAATTTCTGTATTAATACCAACAAGTGTGGAACTTACAAAAATGTACATACATATTTTCTATTTAAAACGTGGCGAGAACTAGCGAAACATTTCTTGCTCTTCGCATTCAAACTAAAAGTGTTGGATGAACAAGTGAAACACTTTTTCTGCTTTCTACTAAAGTTTTCGCTTTTCTTCTTTGCTTCAAGAATTTCATGAAATTCCGCCTGCATTTCACTAACTCTTAAAATAAATGATTAACTTGGAATTACTTTTGTATTAAGTGCTGAAATTTTTTCTTAGTTATTCAGCTGCATTGACTTTCTTCCAACCTCCTTCGTTGAATTTTGTGAACTTATGAAGTACTTTCGTGGCTTTTCCATAGCATACCAGTTTCAAGTAAGTTTTTTCATTAAACTTTTGCCGGAGTCGCTAAGTGCAGCAATTCATGTGCTGTTGGTTAGTTCAACGTAGAGAAACTAGATTTTTGATAAAAATAAGTGCAGTACAGAAAATTATTTAATGAAGTTGCTTTTATTATTTACTAAACGATTAGTTAGAATATTTCACTGTTTATATTTCAAGTCAAAGCTTTAGCTAATCTGTGATCTAGGAAAATTCTGGTAACGGATATAAGTACTTTCTTCATTTACTACTGCAAATTTCAACTTTTCTGTTGTATTTGTGTTTTGATACAGGTAAATCTGCATTTTTCAACTCTCAGTAACTCTTTTAGGAACACCTTTCAAGTTTTAGTTAGCACTCAGGGTTTGAAAAATTATTATATAAGTAAATCTGTGAAGGTAACTGCTAAGGATGTAACAGTAACAAATGCAATAGTAGTATAAAAAATATTCAAAAAATATTTATATTTCCCTACAACACCTTTACTAATGCGCGTGATAAATGGGCTTTGAAATTGCTCACCTTCAATGTTCTTGAAGATTTATTCAACATCTTTTGTAAAATTTTCCTAGTACTTTCTTTCTCGAAACGCCCTAAAACTTTCTTCCAAAATTTGTATCCTTGAATGTCCTTGAAGATTTGTTTAAATTTTTTTTTAATATTTTCCTGCTACTTGTGTTTTTCAAACGACATAAAAATTACTTCTTAAATTCTTATCCTGGAATGTCCTGGAAAATTTATGAAAATTTGTTTAGAATATTTTCCTGCTATTTTCTTTCTTCAAATACCTTAAAATTTACCTCTAAAATTTTTGTCCTTGAATGTCCTTGACGACTTTTTTAAAACTTTTTTTAGTATTTTTCTACTATGTCACTTCCTCAAACATCTAAAAATTACTTCACACTTTCGTTTTTCAAAAGTCCTAAAAATTACTTCTAAAATTTTTATCCTTGAATATCCTTGACGATTAATTTAAAACTTTTTTCAATATTTTTCTAATATTTTCTTTCTTCAAACGCCCTAAAAATGAGTTCTAAAATTTATATCCTGGAATGTCCTTGAAGATTTACTTAAACTTTTTTTTTAATTTTTCCTACTACATATGTACTTTCGTTTTTCAAACGGCCTAAAATTAGTTCTAAAATTTATATCCTTGAATGTCCTTGAAGATTTATTGAAACTTTTTTCAATGCCTTCCTACTATTTTTTTCTTCAAAAGTCCTAAAAATTAGTTCCAAATTTTTATCCTTGAATGTCCTTGAAGATATATTTAAACTTTTTTTAATCTTTTCCTACAATTTTCTTCCTTCAAACGGCCTAAAACTTACTTCCAAAATGTTTAACCTTAAATGTCCTTGAAGATATATTTAATTTTTTTAATATTATCCTGCTACTTTCGTTTTTCAAACGGCCTAAAAATTTATTCTAAGATTTTGTAGCCTTGAATGTCCTGGAAAGTTTACGAAATTTCTTTTTTAATATTTTCTTATTTTCTTTCTTCAAATGGCCTTGAATTAAATTTTTATCTTAATATTTTTCTAATATTTTCTTTCTTCAAACACTTTAAAAATTACCTCTAAAATTTTGTCCTGGAATGTCCTTGAAGAAATACTTAAAACTTTTTTTAGTACTTTCCTACTATTTTTTTTCTTCAAACGCCCTAACAATTACTTTAAAATTTATATCCTTGAATGTCTTTCAAGATTTATTTAAACATTTTTTTTGTATTTTCCAAATATTTTCATTCTTCAAACGGCCTAAAAATTAGTTCTAAAATTTTTATCCTTGAATGTCCTTGAAAACTTTTTTAAAAATAAAATAAAAATATTTAATTACCATTTTTCTATATTCCAAAAACCTATCAAATTTCTCTTGAAGATTTTTTTATAATTAAGATAATATTTTATTAAAATTCTTTTTTTTTAAATGCGTGAAAATATCCTTTGCAATTATTAGCCTTCCAAGAACTTGAAAATTTGTTTCAATATTTAAAGAAATGTGAAGAATGCCTGAATTGTTTTCCCCTAATGTCTTTGAAGATTTACATATTTAAAAATTTAACAATAAAATAAAATACTTTCTTGCTATTACCTTTCAAAAACGTATGAAAGTTCTATTTTTCAATGCCCTTGAAAATTAATTTGAATATTTAAGATAATATTTCCTTACTATTATCATTTCCAAAATGTGTGAACAATGTCAGAATTTTGGAATTGAATGTCCTTGAAGATTTACATATTTGAAAAAAAAAAAATACTTCATTAAATACATAGTTACCCTTTTAAAAACGTAAGCAAAATGGTTCTTCGAGATGTCTGCCCCTCTTTTTAAAACCTGTGAAAAATGTCTTCTGATAATTATACCCGTCAATGTCATGGAAAATTTATATAAAAATTAAAAAAAAAATATTTCCTTCCTATTTTTTTTTAAATATGTGAAAAATGTCTACTGAAACATATATTTGTACTTCATTATGCATGAAGATTTAATTGAAAAAAAAATTCGTCAAATTACACTTTCTAAAACGTATGAAATACGTCCTCTGAAATGTCTATCCTTAAATGTCCTGGGAGATTTATAAAAAATGTTTAAATTTATAAAAAAACACACACAAACCATTCTTAGTAACTAGCGCTATGAATTACACAATGCAAAAAAGGATATTACTGTTTTACAAATTCTGTTTCAAAACCCCAAACCCCCTCGCATGTAATGAAAAATATGCTACAAAAAGCTAATACCAAAAATATGAGCTCTTTTTAATTCATAAGACTTTAATTGAGCCCATAAAATATGCAATCAAAAATATGCGTAACAATAAAAAATCCTCTATGACCCACCAACACTGCCCTCTTGTTTCAATGCTTTGGTTTTTTGCTCACTCGAAATTGATATTTTTGGCGATTGCAAACAAATTTTCACTTCCAATCCACAACTGCAGATATTCAGAAATTTCTGAAAAAGATTAAAGGGGAAAAAATTCAACCGCTGCTGACAGCTACACAACCCAGCTGGCAACCCTTAATTGAATTTCAAATCAATGCCAGGAACACATAGCAAAAGAACAGAAAAAATTAGGAAACATCAAAGTACCAGCCAACGCCACAAGCGCTGGAGGCAAATCCAATGTGGGCTGGCTAGCTATAATATTCGGATTTGGATATGTAAAAGAGCAATATGAAAACGGGAAAAGCGAAAAATATACGAAAAAACACAATTTTTGGATTTCATAGGAAAGCAAATAGCAGAGCTCAGGGATCGTCATGACAATCCGCTAACAGCCTGTGGAAGCGCAAGTTGCTTTTTTTGCTCTGGATATGAGCACCGAATGATGAGAAAGCTACTGCCGTAATTAATGTGCGGAAACATACCAGCGGATTGGAGGAACATTGTTGTACATAAAAAACAAAAGCAAAAACAAAAAACCAAAACAATTCCATGTAGGTGTCAAATACGTGCAGAATGTAATCAAATGCACCCACGACCTTTTTACTGCAAACAGGAAAATGCTGCTACAACGAGGCCAGCAGTGGGCAGGCAAGTGGTGTGAATGAGAAAATGTAATTAAACTGCACCGCAATTGGCTAGAATTAGGTAATCAAAATTTATAGCGGAAAGCCAAATGAAAAGGAATATTGCAAACAAATTTTTATTTAGCAAAAAGAAGATAAGCAAATGATCACGGAAAAATGTTTATTACTAATAAATTATTGCAATCAGTTTTTGTTATCTAAAGCGGTTGAGTTATGGACTTGTGGCTGCAATAAAATACAGACGTGATGGGTAAATTTGCCGGAAGAGGCGTTTTAAATATAAAATTTTATTTTAAATGTCCCCCTGATAATTTGAAAAGTATTGCAAGGAAAATAATTATACTACAATACTTTTCAGAATCTGTATTCCAGTTTTGGTCATCTTGAGTCGCGGACGGTAGGTGCTTTTCAAGGGAAGTTATTTCTATTAAAGCGTTCCTATCACGAGCTTACTGTATCACTCACTGGGCATAGAGGATTGTAATTTGTAACTAAACCCTAAAATAATTTATTGATATGTCTGCTTTTGTTAGCCGCTCACTTATTTCATTCGCAAAGCTTACACCGTTTATGCAATTCTTAAAAGGCTTATGAAATTAATTATTGCTAAATCGGGCATTTCATTTTAAATAAAAAATATATTGCTTAAGTTAAAATTTGAAACGAAAAAAGCGATCAGCCCACACCACAAATTTACTCTACATATTTTTAGTCGAGCTTAGCTCTCTTCCTCTTTAGCTTAAGCGATGTTCATGGCGAATCGCAGTTGCTGGTCTTCCATTACCGGTTATGAATATATCTGGTTTGTGTACCTGCCGATTTCATTAAAATTTAACAAATTTGGTGGAAAATCACTGGTATTTAGAATGATTAAAAATGTTTAAAAAAATTATAATTTTGTAACCAAAGTATGCGTGCATAAAACTGTAGCAAAGTAGGGGAAATTGAGAGAGTAAAGTGGCATTGCATTTTGAGAGGAAGCTGCTTGAGATTCAGCTGGGAACATTTTTAGCAGCTGAAAATTAAAAGCAATGAAAAGAGCTGATCGAACACGACTGGCTACAATCTAAGCAAATCAGAAAATTTAATTAAGCATAGGGGGAAAAAATATACAGAATTTATTGTAGATGTCGAAGAAGTAAGTAAATATACTTTCTACTGTATGGATTGTGCCTCGGGAACACTTTTTTGTATTTAAAATTTTTCATTTCTCATTAATTTTTGTTGAAATTTTCAATGCAAAAAAACGATCAAAAATTTTGCTTGAAACTTGAAATTTCTTACTGGTTTTTTTGTTCATTTACTATTTTGAATATTTTCTCTTTCAGGGAGGTCAAATGCTTGTTCGCCAGAATTTTGTTACAATTATTGTTATATGATGAGTATCCGCATACACTGACGGTCAAAATGCGCCGATTTGAGTAACAAAAACCGAAGTAATATTTTTGGTACATGAGTACTTTCTTTAAAATTTTGATATTAGTCGGCTTCCGCTGGAGTACCAGAGTTGCCTGTTATACTTTGCGCCCATTAATGGAAATGCCTTTAAAGTTTTTTGAAATATTTTTGATGGAAATCAATACTCTTCTACAATCGCTTGAACCAATTTTCACAGCACTTTCGCCACTTGCAAGTGAATACCCCCAAAACGAGCTGTTTAGAGGTTTCCACATCTCCTTCAGGTGCTGAAAAACGTTGACCCCGCATTTTATTTTTGATATTCGGAAGCAAAAGAAAAATCATTACGTGCCAAATCAGGACAGTAAAACGGATGACCCATTCTTCGATCTTTTAAGTGCTCAAAAGCTCTCTTATGTGAGCAGATACGTGGAAGCTCGCATTGTTTCATTGAAGAATGCTTCGTCTGCGGCGGTTGGTTTTCCTCCATTCTGCGAAAATTATACATCTTTATTTCCTCAACGCAGCTCTTCTTGTATTCTCTAAGTAATACAAATGTTATTATATATCAGCCACAAATTTAGAAAAAAAGCTTAGAAAATATTTTAAAATAATATGATAACACATTATTTTGCCCAAGAAAATTCTTAGGCCAAAAATAAAAAAGAGATAAATATTTTTATTTTTAATTTTTCCCAGTGCTTAAAAAAAAATTAAGGCTTGGTTTATTGCCATTTTTGGTATCCAATTCTTGTATTGAATCTCAAAAATTTGAAAACAAATCTCTCTTCTCTTCGTAATGAAACTACCTTCTTTTTTGTATCATCGATAAATTCATTCACAGGTAGCAAAAATGCGGCATTTGAAAAATCGTTACTTAAAAAAATAATAACCAGTTTCTATTTTTGTTTTTGTTTTTTTTTTAATGACCAATTGCCAAAACGTACAATACAAACCTACTAAACGCAACCTTGAATACTTATAAAACAAAAAACAAAAACAAAAAACAAAAACAAACCACACTCAGTCAACAAACTAAGCATCCAATTAAAAATACTGCGACCCATATTTTTTCGCAATCATTCCTCATTTTCGTTTGACATTCATCGCATTTACACTTATTTTTATTATTTTATGCTTTTTGTGTGCCCCATTTTTCACCCAATTTTGCACATGACATAAAAACTACAGCAAGCGCGCTGTCTAGACACCATCTACTGAGAGCGGAATGTAAGCAGACTGCTTACTTATGGCTACAGTTATACGAGTTTGTATGAATGTTGGCCGTCGACTGTTCTAACGCGCGTTGCACTTGACCCTCGCACTTGCTTTGGACTTCCCATGAACTGGTTTGACTTCCTTCAAATTGCCTTGACTTCCCCTAATTTTACTCGGATTTCCTTGACAATCTTTCAAGCGCCTGCAAAATAATTTAACAATTAGTAAGTTATACATAAAGAATGGGAACCCTTTTTGTTTTTTTTTTGATGCGCACCCCTTTCAGTTGGGTATGGAATGTAACGCGCCGCACGGCAGGCAACTAAAAAAGAGGGTTAGCCGATTGTACTCGTATTACCGCCACTTCTGGTGTATACTCATGCTAAAGTTGGTAGCAGTAGCAAATGCAACAACAAATACTAACTACTTCAGTAAAACGCATAGAAATGCCTGAAAGTGCAAAGGGGAGCCAAATATGTATGTATGCGCGAGTATATTGAAGTAAACGTAAGTAACCCCAATGATAGCGGTGAAATGTGCGTCTTCCCCTAGATATGTAAGCAAACGGCAAAGGAAACAGTAGGCTTTAAGCAGTCTGTAGGTAGCTAAGTAAATTTGCATGAAGTTGGTTGCGCTACTTCAATTCTGATTTGGTGTGAAAAGATGTTGTTCTCTACCCCGTTGCGATGTGTTGTTAGTATACCCGCTGCTTGTGCAGCAACTAGGGGAGCAGTGTCAATTGATAGAAGGGCATAGGGTAGTGTACTCAACTGTCAAATGAACGACGTCGGCGTAGCCACAATGTACGAATGAGCGCGTCTGGAGTGTTTCTGTAAGCAAAGGCATGCGGACGTCAACGTTGACGACGACGCCGACGTCTCCTTCAAATGAAGTTGCGCTGCAGATGAGTAACACAAAAAATAGCAACAAACTCACCCGGAGGGAGAACGTCTATCACGTTGGTATGTAGCTACGTAGCTTCATTCATTAGACAGCTCTTGCATTATTTCACTGCCTGTGGAGGAAGTGTAAATTGCATTAGCAACAATAACAATTGAAGTGCTTGAATAGTAATCAGGGAAGGGTTAAAAACGTGAAAAGGGAAGAAAACAGCAGCAAAGGTAACAACCCGCAGACGGTTTGTACTTAAGTGGGATCCACTCAAACACAACCCATCTGCTTGGCGGGCGTGACCCGACCAAGGCAAGTAGTCGTATGGCAAAAACAGTACATTTCTTACGCGTGGGTTGTGCCCTTGTAACTGAACTGGAAGGCAATTTTTTCTTGATTAAAAAACGGATATCTATTACCGTGTTTTAGGCGCTTGAAGGCCAATATTTTCATATTTACATACGGAATTATTAAAATGTATTAAAGACGGCTCAATTTATGTACATTTAAGAGATGAAGAAGAGAGTGTGGAAAGAAAAATGCTAACCTGCTGAGAGCAGTGCATATTTTTTTATGGTGCCGCGGGCATTTTTGAGGCACCTTTTCTGCATTAAAGTAGTAAGAAAGTTAAAAGTATTTTTAATGGTCATTTTATGAAATTCCTAAAATTCAAGTTAGGTTAACAGATATTGTGAAGTAAGTCAACCCAAGGCAATTAATTTTTTCACAAATACTCTCGTAAGCCTACAGTTAACATCATTATTTTCTTCAAAAAACTGGACTAAAATTTAATGCTGCATATTTTGGCAGAATATCTTAACCCAATATTTCTTACCCACGTAGGCCATTTTGAACCTTATTTTAAAAAATTTGAAAAAAAAATTGGCAATAAACAAAATTTAACAAAACTGATGGACGAGTATATGTACATTTTATCCAATTGATGTCTGCAACTCGCCGAAGCTTCGGGCTTTTGTTCAAGACTAATGTACCTGTAATATGTCATATATTTTTGTTTGGGAAACTATTTTTATTTCCCTATGCACTGCAGGGCTTTAATGGTTGAGTTGGATTATACACAAAAACAAGTATGAATCGTTAAATATGCGAGATCTCTACGCATCTCTTTTCACTCCACAAAATCTGGAAATTGATTTTTCATCTCCGAAATCTGTTTTTAACTCTCCCGTCGACGCTCTGTACTCTTAGTTTCTAGTGCTCTTTTATGGCAAATGTTATTAACATCTAGTTTAAGTAATATTTAATTTTAAGTAAAATTGTATACCTTTTTTTTAAAAGCGGCCGCCCCCTGCAAGCAATGGCAAGCCTAAGAGTGCATTTCTGCCATGAAAAAGTTGGAAATTTTGATGTAACTTTATCTATTTTTTTTTTTAATTTTGTACGTGGTTTGAAATGCTAAGATATAGGTATGGGCTTCTGTTTTTGTAAGTAGAATTTTTAAAAATTTTATAAAATATTTTTCAAAAATTTTAGAAAAAAATAAATAGTAAAAACTTCGGAATTTATCGCGCTTCTATTATATGGAACACAGGTGCCCATATTTAAGCGAGTGAAATATGAATATAGAACAGGAACAAGACTCAGTTTCTTGCTTCATAATATAAACAAGGAATATTGGATGAACGCCACTTCAAAATCGCGTTAGCGCCGCACAAAGATGATCAAATTTCTCTAGAAGATATTTTATGAAGTGAGAGAAGAGCATGAAAAGCTGCTGTGTCGGTTCAAATGTGTCGGAACTATTGCTTCTTCTATCTCGAATTTCTATATGCAAAGTTAGCTATAAAATTTCCTAAATTTTTAAATCCATAAAACTTTGTCAATTTCCTAGAAACCAAAAAAATCTCATTTCGGTACTGGAGCGCTGTGGTACATAACCAATGAAAATATCCATCGAGAGCTAAATGCTCTATTAGTAGCAGTAGAAATAGGGAATAATCCAACAAAACTACTACCAAAGGCTGAGACAGCACCCAAATTCATTGGCTCGATCGCTGTTGCATACCGTCAATTCGTCACGTCTCTGAAGAATTGGCCTTCCAACCCTGTGACGCGTATTTGAGACCCCCATAACAACTTTAACCTTTTTCAAGAAGCTGTAGGTACTCTAATTTAGGTTAAGACTTGAAGACTAATTAATAGATTCAATAAATAATACAGTAAATGAGAAATAAAATAAGAAAAACTAAAAAAATTTTGGTATTAATAGAGTTAAAAAAATGTTATGCATTAAAAATATTGTAAAAAATTATAAAGAAGGACAGTTTTTGAAATAGAGGGCGCTTTTTCCAACTTACGTTACAATACTCACATTGCCCTGGTATTCACTAATATTTAGATATGCATTTTAGATATTAAACAATTAAAAAAAAAATGTTTGATTTTCATAAATTTTGATATTTTTATTAAATATTAGAGAGTATCTTTAAATTTTTCGCTATGAAAAATTGTGCCATTTTTTTCAAGATATATTAAGTAGCCAAGAACGACAGAATGTAAAATTTCGCTCTGCGAAGCAAAATTGTGAGAGTAACTCTCGCTGCTCCGTCATAACGGACTTGGCAACAGAATTGCGCCCGCTCATTTCACATGCAGTCTTAGGGTGCGTGCATGTCAGAGCTGCGATAAGCGATAAGAGCGTCGATAAGAGCAGCGACAAAAGCATAGCGTCGAGCTTTAGTTTTGTGTGGTGTATATAACAGAGCTGCGATAAGAGCGTTAGTTGCATTTGCAATTTAAGTTTTGAAAAGTGAAGAGCTATAATATTTATAATAATGAGTGATTCAGAGGAAGAAAATATGTTGTTGTTGACACCTACTGCTGCATATTATCATCTACATAATACTGTAAGGGAAAAACGTCAGTTTTCGGCGCATCCTCTAAACCAAGCAAGACTAGAACTCGGAGAATTTCACCATCTCTATAATAGTTTGAGACAGGATCCAAAAAAGTTTTTCGAATATATGAGAATGACAAGCGATACATTCGATTATATTCTGTCTAAAATTTCGGATCGACTGCAGCATAATTGGCAAAACTGCCACAACAGACCAATCTTGCAAGAGGAGCGATTCATGCTTACAATAAGGTACATACGTAAGAATAATTTTATTGGAGCAAATAACAAAAAAAAAATGAAATATTTTAAACATTTAGAATATTGTGAATCTAAATCGGATATTCATTGTTTTGTGCATTGTCATCACATCTAGCCGTGGTGTTTTCAGTGTTACATTCAATATAAATAGGTATTGATTTATTAACCAGTTCATGTGTCAGCTACAATACTTTGCCACAATTTATCCAAAATGAACCTGTTGTGGTGATTTGAATCTTTTTGATCCCAAATTGCAGTTTTTAAAAATACTGCACCTATAAAATCTTCTGTGTCCATCATCGATAATAGCGAAGAAATTACTAGCCTACAATTTCTACGCTCTTATCGATGATAGCGAGCGAAGAGTGAGTTAGCGCGCTGCTCCGACATGCACACTTCTATTAAAATACATGCATTAATTTTCTACGCTTCGCTCTTATCGACGCTCTTATCGCTTATCGCAGCTCTGACATGCACGCACCCTTACGCACTTTCAATCAGTCGCTGCTCAGACGCCATGACATAGGCAGTGGCTGCGCTCATTTTTTCCTATATGACCAACACAATCTCAATTCTTGCAGACCTATGTTGTGAACAGATCGCTAACATCTAATTTACTACGTCAGCAGATCTGCTGAGTTCTTCAAGCTCGCTAAGACCCGATTAGCGTTTTGACGTTGGCCACAGTTTTGAATTCTGTGCATTGAGATTGGCAGCATTATCATGAACAGTATACGATATTTGCTTCTGATTTCTCAGAAAAACCAAGAACAAATCAAGGTCTTTGAAAATTCTTAAAGAGCACTCGAATTTCCCTTGCTGGCAAATTTCTTACAGCAATCAAATGAAGTATAAATTTCTCTTGGTCAAAATTTATTTTCGTCACAAAGCACAAATTGTGACAGTCATTCACTTGACAGTTGCAAATTTAGATGCTTATGCGTTTGTAAATGAAGAAAACAAAAATCTTGACCAACAGCAATTCGGCTAATTTGATGTGACAACTGGTTGGTTGTGAATGTCAGGTGTTGGCTGTCGGCGCTGGTTAGTGTTGGATTAACACTGATTTTGCTAAAAGCTATGCTTTGATGTCTATTTTTAGGCGTAAAAGTGGGCACAATTTCATTCTTTTCCTACCTTATTTATATATAGTTTAATTCTGCTTATTCATGCTTTTGCGATTTCCTGATTTCTTAATATTTTACCTGCTGTAGGTATCCCTCAATTTCCTTGCTACGCCTGTCGGCAGCCGGAGCAGCTCTACTTAAATGACAAGTGACAAGTGTACGCAGGTGTTTGTGATTTCTATTTTATCTCTTTTAGGGTGTTGTGGCCGAAAATCACTGTGGGGAAAACGTATTTTTATCAAAAGGCGTATGAAAAAGGAAGTGAAGAAAAATAAATCAAACAAAATTCAAACGCGTTCAAGTATGCTTTCACTCCCAGTTCGCACTTCACAAGTCGCTTAAATTTTCTATTTACCTTTGCTGATGTACTTCAATGCCCGTTTCTCTGCTTCTTTACTGCGCTAGCGCTCACTTATGTATTTTGCTTTGCAGCTCTTGGCCTTGGAAATGTAACAAAGGTCAAGTGCGTCTAATATTTTCTAATTTCACAGTTAATGTAAAATTATTGTGGCAGTAAAAGCAGAGTGTTTAAGTAAAGTAAAGTTCCAGCATCCGATCCTTTTCTGCACTTCCCCGTCTGCCTCCCATTCAATTACACTCACCCATCGTGTCTTATTTCTCTGCTTTCCTTTCCCACTTCTCTTGGCCACCTTAGTGTCTGTAGTCGTCCAGTTGCTAAAGTATTTCATCATTATCAAGCGAAATCTCAATTGAATTGTGCTAATTTTAAATGTTCGCTAAGTTCTACTTTTTGAAATCGACACCTGTTCAATGTCAACAATAGCTTAAAAATAATATCAAGCAGCAACAAAAATGCACGTTGTTAGAAATAATGAATGGCGCACTTAAGCAATTACTTATGAAAATAGCTTGGAAAATGTGAAACTCAGCACTTGAAAAACTTGTGCCAGCAATAACAAAATTCAGCGTTGATAGTGAGCATAACAATAACAAATCTAACTACAACAACAACACCAACGACATAAACTAAGACAGTAAAATGCTATTATATGACTGTGCTGAATTAATATAAAATGCGCTCATGCCGCTCTTCCCTGCCATAGCTGCCCCTCTCCTCATTCTAACCGCATTCGATTTATTGCTGCCAAAGTGAATCTCAGCACTTGGACTCGAATAAACTCAATTTGAAATTCCTTGGGAAAATATTTACCACTTAGGAAACGGCCCGCATACACACATACACACAGCCGTAACCATTGCCCAGTAGCAGCGCAGGGACCCTCAGGCACCCTCAGGCAGTCAGGCAATAATAATGGAAGAATAATAAAATCAGAGTAATGAAGGTCGGTGTCAGTTAGCTACCCCTGCTTTTTCTACACAAACTTTTCCCACTCCTGCTTATTGCATTCATTCTGAAATAACCGATGTGCTTCGCCTTCTCCTCTAAGCTACTTCCACTCTACTCATACTTACATATAAGTTCTACGTCTGTTTTCTATAGCGAAAGCTTTTTGCTCTCTAAGCTGTGTCGAATTTATTACAATGATAGCCTCTTGTTGCTGCTGTTGTTGTTGATATTATTCTAATTGTCGTAGTTGTTGCACGCGTTTTATACACACCCATATACAAATATATATATACGAGTACACCTGCCTTCCTGCGTTTGCGGCTTGGCTTGTTTGAACGGCCGCTGACGTAACTGACCAACACATTGAAAAGCGTGCAAGTGTAAATATCAATACACCTACATATCGACATACATACTATAGATATGGCAAATACATCAAAGCGGTCGTATACGCAAATCATACTCTGATATTACTCTAGCCCTGCACCCTGCTGGAAAAATTTGCAGTATAAAGTGGAATAAATTTCGTTGATTTTTAATATTGATTTTTATTTATTCAAATGGTACGATGGAACTGAAAAGGGGACATATACCCTTTAATTAATTTCTGATTAATTTAGTGATGTCCAAAATTTAGATGTCCGCTTTCGAGATATTCGATTTTACAGATTACTAAAAAAAATTATTTAATATTAAGATAAATATTATAAAGACAAAGATGAAGATGAAGATGAAGATGAAGATGAAGATGAAGAGGTAGATGAAGGCGAAGATGAAGATGAAGATGAAGATAAAGATGAAGAGGTAGATGAAGGCGAACAGGTAGATGAAGATGAAGATGAAGATGAAGATGAAGATGAAGATGAAGATGAAGATGAAGATGAAGATGAAGATGGAGATGAAGATGAAGACGAAGATGAAGATGAAGATGAAGATGAAGATGAAGATGAAGATGAAGATGAAGATGAAGATGAAGATGAAGATGATGATGAAGATGAAGATGAAGAGGTAGATGAAGATGAAGAGGTAGATGAAGGCGAAGAGCTAGATGAAGATGAAGATGAAGATGAAGATGAAGATGAAGATGAAGAGGTAGATGAAGATGAAGGCGATGAGGTAGATGAAGATGAAGATGAAGATGAAGATGAAGATGAAGATGGAGATGAAGATGAAGACGAAGATGAAGATGAAGATGAAGATGAAGATGAAGATGAAGATGAAGATGAAGATGAAGATGAAGATGATGATGAAGATGAAGATGAAGAGGTAGATGAAGATGAAGATGAAGATGAAGACGAAGATGAAGATGAAGATGAAGATGAAGATGAAGATGAAGATGAAGATGAAGATGAAGATGAAGATGAAGATGAAGATGAAGATGAAGATGAAGACAAAGATGAAGACGAAGATGAAGATGAAGATGAAGATGAAGATGAAGATGAAGATGAAGATGAAGATGAAGATGAAGAGGTAGATGAAGGCGAAGGCGAAGATGAAGATGAAGATGAATATGAAGATGAAGATGAAGATGAAGATGAAGATGAAGATGAAGATGAAGATGAAGATGAAGAGGTAGATGAAGATGAAGATGAAGATGAAGATGTAGATGAAGATGAAGATGTAGATGAAGATGAAGATGAAGATGAAGATGAAGATGAAGATGAAGATGAAGATGAAGATGAAGATGAAGATGAAGATGAAGATGAAGATGAAGATGAAGATGAAGATGAAGATGAAGATGAAGATGAAGATGAAGATGAAGATGAAGATGAAGATGAAGATGAAGATGAAGATGAAGATGAAGATGAAGATGAAGAGGTAGATGAAGGCGAAGATGAATATGAAGATGAAGATGAAGATGAAGACGAAGATGAAGATGAAGAGGTAGATGAAGGCGAAGATGAAAATGAAGATGAATATGAAGATAAAGATAAAGATAAGCGCAGCTCTACTAAAATGACAAGCGAGAAGTGTGCGCTGGAGCTGTGATTTCTGTGTTATCTCTTTTAGGGTGGTGTCGTATTTTTATCTAAAGGTGAATGAAAAATAAGCAAAGAAAAAAATCAAAAATAATTCGAACGCGTTCAAATATGTTCCACTCCCAGTTCCACTTCACAAGTCACTTCATTTTCCTGTTTACCCTTCCTGATATACTCCAAAGTCCGATTAAATTAAGATAAAGGTAAAATATTAGGTTCACTGCCGCTTTTGTTCTATTTATGAATGACCCATCTAGCTGCTTCACTTATTCTAAATTTCTTCTATTAAAATACTAAATCAAAATATCTTACTACAGTGAGTACAAAATCAATCTTGTATAGCCAACTTTCAAGCATCGATAGTCTCTTGTGTTTGCGTACTACGCATCAGAAATATGAAATTTCCACATGGAGTTTTGACAAGCTTTGAATATTTATTTACTAATTTTTTTATTTAATTGATTTTTTATAGAAATATTCATTCGTTCCATAACTAATACCATATTAAACAAATCTTAAAACTTTGCAAAAGGCTCATGAAAATTCGCCAAATTTTGATGAAAATTTAAATTTAATCAGATAAAAAACAAATTGTGGGTACCCGATTTGGTAGCCTATCGAGTTCTGGTATAACAAAGTTGAAGTTAGGAGTGGTTCCAAATTTTGGCTCATTTTGGTGTTTCTTTTCTTGGCGGTAATGCGCATTTGCTTCACATAATAAAAATGTTCGTGCACCATCTGGGAAAAAAATATTAAAAATCAGTTAAAATTTTGAGCCATTTTAAACTTTTGTTTTATTATATATTCTAAAAATTCTGCAAAAAAAAAGTGTTAGATTTTGATGAGGATAAATTTTTAAAAATGTCATTTTAACTCTGAAACCTGGATTTTGATGGCTTTTCTTAAAACCGAAATATAATTTCATAGAAATTTAATTAATAATAAAAAAGTACAATATATAGAGTTAGAATTGCCAATAGTTCTCTTATTATGTCACTCACTTTAGCTTTAAGTGTCAGCTAATCAGGTTAGAACTCCTCACAATGGGCCTTAGAGCCACTGAGTGTCTTGTCTTAGACAAGCAACCTGGCTAAGCTAACCTAACCTAACTTAGAATTCTTTAAGCACAATATATACACAATAAGTTGGCGCAAAATTAATCATTGAATTTTCTTTTTGATTTTTTTTTAATTAGTAAATTATTTTTATAATTTTATTCTATTTTTTTACTAAATAAAAAAAATCTTGAATGGTTATTAATTGGTGGACATTTTTATTTTTACTTTTACGCACTCCAATGCTTGTATATTGTACTTATATACTGCGGTTGTCTAGCTCGCAAGTGTCAAATGTTATTGACGTACAAAGCTTTTACAAAATTATAAAGCTTCCAATGAAATTTAATTGATTTTGTGCCACCTCGCATCAATTTTTGACTCACTATGTCACTCATTTCAGCTCTTAATGTCAGCTAATCAACTTAAAATTGCTCTATAGTAGCAAAATTACTTTTTGCTTACGTTCAACTTCGATAAAAATGAAGTTCCATTCGGTCTAATTATTTATTCAAATACATTTATTTTAGCATTCCTTTTAGAAACCTACGGAATCACGATATTTTTGCTCCTAAATATTCTACTTTGTCGTCATCAAGATTGTTTTTCATTAATACTAAAAGGCGCTGAAGTTCTATTCCAGAATCTGTCAATAGGGTAATAATGAGAAAGTTAGTCCTTAATTATTTAAGCTCTGTAAATTGAATGAAACTGCGATTCAGCAGTCGTGTATTATCGATCTATGGATTTTTTTTTTTCATAACTTTGTGTTCATCTTCAAGAACCCTGCTCTTCTCAACATCTGTCTTCTGGCCCGAAATGCGTAAGTAGTTGTATGAAGCTTTTTTTCGACTCACATTCTCTATATATCTGACCATTAGTTTTGAGTTTTTTTTTTTGGCCATCAATTCAAAAGACAAGTTACACAAAACTGCTGAGCAAGGCCCAAAGAACTACGTTTTTATGCATCACCAGCGCTTTAAGGACCACCCCGAATAAAGCGCTTGAGGTGCTGGTTAATCTACCTGCTCTAAAACTAGTAGGAATATACGTGGCCGTCACTTCAGTGCTTATACTTGAAATTTGAAAAGGTCGAGCCAAGGAGCAACAGGAGATTTGGTGGCTCCTATAACACTCAGGCTAAAAAGCCCATTGTATTGTATTTAGAGCTCTGGCAAGAGGGTAGATAGGCAAGGAGGAAAGAAGAAAAGTATCAGAGAAAGAGATAGGAAGGAATAGAGATAGAGATAGAGATAGAGATAGTTAGTCCTGTGATAAATTTCCAGATTCTTTGGCAAATCTGTAAATGTTAGAGAACGAATATTACTCATTCTCACGACATCGGAACCCAAAGCTCGTAGTCTAGCAAAGGCAGGACACTCACATAGAAAGTGCTCAGTGCTATACGCCTTCTCCAAGCACGACAGGCACATAGGGTCTTCAATGATTCCAATGGTGGTCATGTGCTGACCCCATGGGTGGTATCCTGTAACAATACCGACCATCAATCGACCATCAATCGAACGTCATTCCTTCCAAGTTTTAGTGGAAAGTTTGACAGTTTTCTGTTCAGACAAAATATGTAAATATTAAAATAAAATATAGAAGATAAGCTATACAAGTTAAGCAGAAATAACTGCTGGCCACCTTCATACACGGATATGCTCTCTGATGTGTTCCTACCAGCGAACATCTTAAGCATACGACTTTACAGCGCTTCTACAGTTGCAATGCAAGTGTGAGTCGACTGTTATGAGAGCGACCAGAGCAATTAACAGCGAAGAGTAATAAAGTGTGAAACTCACTATTGTCCAATTAGAATTTGTAAATGGGAGTTCTGTTGAAAATGGACCTTTCTTTAGCATATGACTCCGGTGGTAAAAGGTTGTGTTAAATAAAGCTTAGAATTTTTATATCATAAAAAACTTATAATTTAGATATCTACGAAAATTCACCCTACTACCATAATTTTAACGCTTAGGGGGAGAAGTCCATGTAAAAGCCGCAAAATCGGTTATTTTTTAAACATATTTTTTAAGGTGATAAAATAATTATATTATTTTGAAGCTTTAACACAACTTTATTTAACCTTTTGAGAGTACAAAAACACATTTTTTTCATTTTTTTCCCCCCAAAATGGCGGCTCAGGATCATTTCTTGTTGGCTGCCTACGGGGCGAGGTCCCACACTGCTCTATTTAGTATTTTTAATCTATTGATCTGAAACAAAAAAAATAAATTGGTTTGTTTTATAACAAACTAACGGAAAGGATGAACCTATAATATTAAAAACAGGTATAAAATTAATTGTAAAATAAGCCTTTGAAGAAAAGGCAGAATTTAGGGATATTTTATTGATATTTTCAACCCCCAAAAAGTAATGTATCAACGCGAAATATCTGAAATTTTAGGTTTATCCTTCCAATAGTCAAGTACAGAAAGGCCTCACCAAACTTCAAACAAATCGGTCGATAACTCTTAGAGTTACAACACGAGCAGTTTTTAAAAATGCAGTTTCGAGATAAATGAGTTTAAAGTTTCAGGTACAGGTGCACGCGGACCGCTCTCTATATAGTTAATGGGCTATAGAAGCCATAATATGAGGAATTTTTGCATCGAAATTTTACAGTATATTCTTAAGATACCATACTTTTGAAATATCGAAAAAAAATCGAAAATTGAAAATTTTATATGGACTCCCTCCCCCCTTAATACACAGACTTGCCTATGGAAGCTGCTGGAATGTCAGAGAATTATTTTTAAAATTTTTGCAATTAGGCAAGAAAAGTGACACATTAGATTAATTCAAAAATGTAATACTTTTTCACTTCTCCCATTTTTCCCCTGCGCGTGATCCGTCATTCCGCCAGTGCGACCCTCTACCCTCTACTCACTTGTGCATTAATCATAAAATCAACAGTCTACTGTCATAGGTCGTTATAAATAAGTATCGAAAAATAATTCAAAATGGTCTAGCAGCAACAACAACGACCTCCTTTAGTAGCAAAAGAAAGTTATTTTTACCTGCGCTTGCATTTTATTGGTAGCTGAAAGCTAAATTCGTAAACGCAAGCAGGTGGTGTTAGCTGGTTAGGTATCCATTGGGCTGCTATTCACACTGAAGTTCACAAATAAATGCAAAACTGGTTGTCGGTTTATGCGTTGCCTGCGGTTGTTGTTTAACCTAATTTCATTTGCGGAAATTGCTTTTTTAGTACACCAGCTTGTTTTTTGTTTTTGAATCGCCTAAAAGCTACGCAGCCATGCACATAAACAACAACTAGTGGCAGAGCGAACGGAAGGAAAGTGCGCGCGCTCGCAACATGAAAGCAATTTCCGTTACAAGTGTAGGGAATCGTGGCAGCCAGCAGACGCTTCGCGTGGCAATAATGATAAGAAATGAAATGGGGAGAAAAAGTTTGCTAGGTTTTCTGACGGGCTGTTTGAAAATATGGCGGTGTGTAAAATTGCTGTGTTGCTATTTTGTGGCCATTAACTAACGGGAATATGCAACGTAATTGCGGTCATGTAAAATAGCTGCAAATAATGAAGAGGTACGCAAAAACGTATAAAAAAAAACCAAACAAAAGAGAAAAATTGAATGGAGTAGAATAGAATATGGGAAAAGTGGGCATTACAAGAACGCAAGAAACTTCATGAACGGGTGCCTGTATGTTAACGCAAAAGCTACTAAAATGTGGCGAGGAGGCTAAGTGTATAAACAAGGGCTTAATACATTACTTACATTTTCACTTTCGGATCTTCTCTTCTTGATTGGCGCGTTAACCCCATACGCGATTTTGGACGGCGGATGATTCCGTGTGTAGAAGTCCACGCAAGTGGCGAATGTACTTGATGGCCATTCACTTGGGAGTGGACAGTACGATTCTTCTGCATACGGTCTAAGTAGCCCACAACTCCCAAGTATTCTCTGGATAGCACGCGAACATCCATTTCAGAGTGAGCTAATGTGAAAAGGCGCATCGACCCAGAATATCTGGTTGTGCGCTGCGCTTAGGACCCGCCACGTAAAACGCCTTTCTCAATGGAAAAATAAAACAAAGCCTCGGATGAGAACTGCATAGTCACGTTTGGATTACTCCTTGAAAAATGGTAAATTTCAACAGCCGAAGTAATAATTTTTTCAAAGAATTTCTTTAGCAAATACACTGCGTTAAGTAACTATAACAAAGGGACTTCTTATCAAACTTTCGAAATTTGGCATTTAAATTAAATTCTTTTTTTTATAAAAATATAGTTCACTTTTCTTCAAACGACACATACATTCTGTCAAAAAAATGCCGGGAAATGTTCAACAAAACGTAAAGTAATTGCTTAGTCATTAACACTTAAAATATGTAATCGCCTTCAAAATAGGCTTATTTGAAAGCAATACACCAACGCCAAATGCCAACGATTAGTGCAGTCATCAAAGCACCTTTTAAATGCCTTGAAAAGATCTTCTTCAGCTCCTTCAGTGAATTCTCTTTAATGGCCTCTATCGACTCAAAGCGGCGTAGGCGGAGTGGCAATTTAAGTTCTGCGAAAAGGAAAAGATCGCAGGGCGCTCTATCCGTCTCACAAGACTCATATTGTGAATACTTTTTGACTAAAAACTCGACAAATATCAGCAAACAACCACCGTGCTGATAGTTGTCGAGTTTTTAGTGAAAAAGTATTCACAATATGAGTCTTGTGCGACGGTGCGTTCTCATGGTGCAAGATCCTTGAGTTTCCTTTCGACAAATTGGGCCATTTCATACGCACATTCCCTCTCAAACGCCGGATAACTTCTAAATAATATTTTTTATTTACCGTAGAACCATCAAAGAAAAGGATTAGCATGATTTTCACTTTTGACCAACGTTGATGTGGTTTTTTGGCTTAGGCTCATGTGGATAGCGCCATTCAGCCATTCAGCCGTCTGTTGACTGGTTTCCATGTCAAACTCATATACCCACGTCTCATCATCTGTTGTGATGCGCAGGATAAACGTTGCGGCCGAATTCACGTGCTCAAGCATGTCTTCAGCCACCTTCTCCCGATGAATTTTTTGAAGAAATTCAACTCTCTTGGCACGAGTAGAGCAGCCACGCGTCTTAGCGTCTCATGCCCAATTGATGGTGTAAAATGCTGCGAATTGATTCGAGAGACACGCTAAGGTCACGAGCTACCTCCCTCAAACTTAAATGATGGTTTTCCAGTACTATTTCCTTGACTTTGTCGACATTTTCATCCGTTGAAGACGTTGATGGGGAACCAGATCGGGGCAAATCTTACACGATTTCGCGACCGCAAACGTCTTATACCACCCGCAGACCTGTGGCTTTGATAAAGCACACTCACCATAGGCCTTCTGCAACATTTTCAATGATTCGACACACAAAATCCCGTTAAAACACATAAAATCTAAGACAAATTCTTTGTTCGATATTTTTATCCATAGTGAAAATCGCAGAGCACAACTGTAGTTGACTGGTATAATTAAATGCTAGAAAGAAGCTAATTGGCAGATTACGCCCAAACTCTGGGACACTATAGAGGAGATGTTTTACCAACATTCCAGCGAAAAAAATTTAAGCATACAGGTATGTGTAACGCGCGCTTTTTAAACGAACGACTCGCGATATTTTTTTGACAGAATGTAAAAAGATTTTTCAAAGTTTGTGCAAATTATAAAAATTCACATAAAATTTTTGTATTATAAATCAAAAAAAAAAAAAAAAAAAAATGTGAGTATTCAGTTTTATAGCGCACTGAATTTTGGTATCACAAAGTGCGAATGTCAAATGGCACAAAAATAGTTTTGTATTTTTCCAAATTTTTTTTGCTGACGATGTTTGGTGTGTTCTTCGACATAAAAAGAAAATTTCAGATATTCGCTATAAGGCCGAAATGAATATGACCGGCAGCATAAATACCAGAATTTAATGGGCTATAAAACCATATAACCAAAATCATCAAAGTTTTTGAAAAAAAAAAAAAAATCATCTGCACAAGGTTTGACATTTTTTTTGTATATTTTTTGCGCAGAAGAATGAATCATATTTTCATGAAAACTACTAAAATTAAATAAGGAAGAAATAAGTTTTCAATAATTCAATATTATACATTAAATAAAAGTTTCAGATTGATTAGCATAGCATTCCGAAAGCATTTTGCTACCTATTTTGCAACTGACTCCTAAAGAAGGAAACTTATTAGAGAGTGCATAGTTAACCTTTGAAAATTTTTCCATTTGTAATAGCCTAGAAATGTTTTTAAAAACCGAATATGGTATTTTATATAAGAATGCCATATCTTTCGTGACACAAATGTGCGCTCTTTTCCCAGAAGTTGTAACCCATTACAAGCCCCTTAAGTTACGATGGGTGCCCCTCTCAACCTCCAGGGTGTGCTATTCATTGTGATACTTAATGGGCGTTTATTCATGCATAAAACAATATTTGGCCAAAAGATCATGACTCGGAAATGAAAAGTCCTCTTTACTGATCCATAGAGAAACTACGAAATACGTCCATTAGAACGTGAAATGAATTTCTGCTCATTAGGCGTTTCTTTGTAGAGTCAAAAATAAGAGATTTTAAAAAGTTAAAAAATGCTTTTATAAAATATGGCATAATACTTACACAAATTTAAAGAATAGAATGCTTTCTAAGCACTTCCTCCTCTATTTCCTATGTTTGTGTAAGAAAAACCGATTGTCGTGCGCTGAACTCCTTGATCTTTTTCATTGCTAATTTGGGTATTTAAATAGTCAACTGGTAGAAAAGTGTAGCATATAAAAAAAAAATGAAAGAAGAAGTTGGGGGGGGGGGGGGGGGGGTAGCGTTAATTCCACTAAAAATATGCACTTATTTATGAATTTTTTTTGGAAAGATGATTCATGTAAATTTATTTATCCAATTAGTATACTGTAAACTCATATTTCAAAAATATTTTCAAAAATTTTCACAAGAAAATATACAAAATTGAGCCGTTGACAGCAGATCTACGCAGACATCTCGAAAAAAAGGCAATTTGCCGTGGACAGTTTTTCTCAGCATTGGATCATCTGAAATCAAAAAATTAAAGAGTTTTCATTAGTTAATCAATTGTCCGAGGTATCCCTGTCGAGTTTTTATTAAAAACAAATTTTTTTACAATTTTTTTTAACATTTGAAGTAGAAGTGCGATTTTTAGACGATAAATCGCATAATATTGTTTATTGTAAAATAAATAAAAATTGAAAAAAAACTCCCAGGGTTACCTCGGTAATTATGTAGAGAAAGTGTGTACAAAATTTCAGGAAGATCGGTCGAATAGATTCAGAGAAAAAGTGTCCACCGACTTGAAAAACGTCGTTTTCCAGAAAATCGATTTAAAGTTCGACCATAGCAGGTAGCCGAGTCGGAGCGGCCAACGGTTATAATTTAACTTTGTGAGTTTTGCACCGATTGACTTAAAATTTGGACACAACATTCTTGAGATTATATACATTCATTTTCTGAAATAAACGAAAATCGATTTGTTTTGACCCTAAAAACCCTACCCCCCCCTTAAGTAACATTGAAAGCAAAGCACCAACAAAGAACCGATCTTTTATGCACTAAAGATTTCAAGTTGAAATCAACAGCAACTATATTTTTCCTTGCTCACTCCGCTCGGGAGCACAGAGCTTTGACTTTTCCATAGTACAGGGTTTCAGGCTGTCATTTCCCATAAAATTTGAGCTTTTCTGTCATATATGGTTTGATGACAACTTGAAAATTTAATGTATTATGAATCGCTAAAATTTTCTTCTAAGTTTTTAAGTGAAATTTTGAGTTTTTTTAATAAACTCTCGTGATTGTTTTACTTGGAAAATTTGTTGTCAAGTGCTCAACGTATAGATTTTTGATTAAAATAGAATTTAAAAGAATTTTTAAAATTCCAGAAAAAGGCTTTTCACTTGAGAATTGAGTTTTTTGGATATTTTCGTATTCTTCTTAAGTATCTCTAATGAAATAAACAGCAACTGATGGCGTAGTAATAACATTTGTTATGCCCCCCTATTTTTTAGTTCGCTCCTCCTCCTCCTCAACTATCCATTTCTGCTAGTAAACAATTTTCTATTGTATTATTTTTTTAATATTTTCTTAACTGGTAAGAATATTTAGTAAAATGATACCACCACACGCCTTATTCCATAATTTTATATGCTTTCACTTTATAAAACAGCTGATTGGGACTGCTTCTTATGGCCATCAAAAGGTTTGAATTCTTAATAAATTTCACATTAAGAGAAGCCTCATCATCATCAGCCAAGCCTGGAGTTCAAAGTTGAAACATAGGCCCTTACATTTCTTATAATCTGCATTTCTAGAAGTCACTCAAGCCTATTCGGTAATTAGAGAACTACTGCCGATAATTGTGAATTGGTGAATGCAATTTTAAGAGCCCGTTGCAGGCCATTCAAATGAATCCCACGTTCCATTTAGAGTATTTGTCAGAAAAAGCGAATCGCGATTATTCATGAAGCATAAAAGATATATGTGTATTTAAACTTTTTTTACATGAAAGTATAAAGAAAATTACGAATCGCAATTACTCAATCTCCAGTCTCCATCGTTGACAGGCATAGCCTGGCATTTTCTCGGCATGCTTTGAACCAGCTTTTCTGCGTAGCTCATCGACAAAGAGGACCAGATTTTGCGAACTTGACGCAGAAGTTGCTATAAATCATGGACTGGCTTTCCGGCAAGACAGGTTTTCCTAATTCCCCACACATTTTCAATGGAGTTGGCGTCTGGGGACTGGGAAGAGCAGTCTATGACTGTCACGCTATTTTCTTGTTTTGCTGTTTCTCAATGTGTTTTTCTAAGAGTAGTGGTTTCGCCTCCTTCAGTCGTCGTTCGATGGTGTTGATGCTCACATATATTCCCTTTTTAGCAAGAAATGTGCGAGCTTGGCGTAGTCGCAAAGAAGGGTCCCGCTTAAAAAGTTGGACGATTTCTTTATCCTGCTTTTTTGGCGTCACTCGCTTCAAGCCGCGCTCGGAAAAGTCATCAACATTTTTGTACACTTTACACTGTTTTGATTTTTCAATCACTTTTGCAGCCCCGGCATAAGATAATTTCGGCCTTTGAAATGCGTGCATAAAAATAACGCCTCAAAACGCTTCGCGTACTTCTCACTCATTTTTGTTTAATTGCGTTTACGGGAAAGTTTCGAACAACACTAACCTGAGTTAGCACTGGCGTCGTAGCCCTTGAGTAGGACTATTACGCAGCAAAAAGTAGAACGATATATATCTTGAAGTTACAAAAAAAACATCCGATTCTTTTCTTCTGACACAGTCTGTAGTAACGAATTTTAAACAATGATGTTTCCCCTTGCCTCTGCATGACCAAACTGATTTAAGTAGTGACTATTTGAAGCGCCGGCATTTCATCAGTAGAGCTTAGGAATAATTTAGAGTGCGAAACTGCCAGCACTTCTATAGATATGATTCAGCATTTCTCACCATAAATATGTTGCCGGCAGTCATATGAATGAGGTTGATCTCCACATTACACTTAACATTTATGTTACACTGCGCTGTACTAATTTTAGCTCAATACTTCCAATTTCAATATTTCATATTAGTTCAATAATTTAGTCTTTTCTATAAATACAAAACTGTTATGTTCTCAAGGAAAAACTCTTTTTACTTTATGATTTTCAATTTCCTCATAACCCAACTAATGGCCTAATTACAGGCCATTTTTAATTTCCTCTTTTAATTAGTAATCGAAAGCACTCACTTTTCTAGTGCTGCCTAAAATATGATAGTTTTTTCCGAATTCCTCATTAATCATACATTTGTCTCATAAAAAGTGTCCTTCATTTAGTTGGGGGTAAAACAAACTTCACCCCACACCTTGACACGTATACGCTGCGGGCAAAAATAAATCATTTCTCTTTTAATACACTCGAAACAATTTGTAAACGAATTAAAACGTTTATTTATAATGTGGCATTAAAAATTAAAATGCTAAATGCAGCGTGCTCAGCATGCACCACGTACCAGGTGGTGGGGTGTCTTAGACTAAGAATAGCGCGAGCGTGTCGTAAAAGTATAAAGAAAATGGAGACATCTATTATTAATTGAAAGTCTGTCGGATTGTTGGCTTGACTGCCTGACATCTTAAATGGTCGAATGGTTGAATGACTGATGGCCACGCCCACTAGCGCGCCTTTCCTTTTGTTCAACACTCTGCGCTTAGGTGGTGATTTGGAATGAGCCAATTACCCAGTCCTTTGTTGCACAACAAGCGAAGCGAGCTCATTAGCCTAAAGGCCTGCAAAGCTATTCGAGTTGAATTTCAAAAGGCGAGAGGAACGACGGTGGTTCATTGTGTGTGTATGGACGGCTGTGTGTGTGTGTGTGTGTGTGAATGCGTAAGGTAATTTTTCAACAAAACTGGAATAATGGCATGGATGACTGCAGTATTGATGAGTTTGAGTGACTGCAGCGCAATGAGTGAATGATTGATTTTGCTTTGTAATGCACTTTAACTTGCTGAGCTTTATTTGACAAGCATATGACAAGGTGAATAGCGGAAAGAGCAAAGCAAGCACGTCCTGGGCTAGAATGGGGTCTCTGACCTACTCAGCATACGTACAAGGATAAGGAGGAGGTAGGCCGATGTATTATGAGCGCTAATATTAGTAGGTAAAAAACCTAAAAATAATTTTGTTACTTATAATAGTTGTATGGTGGAAAAATACCTAGTTTGATATTTTGCTGAAAGTGAATTGAGAATTTTATACAATTAAATTTGTTTACAAGAAAAATAATTTATTCAATATTTGGCTTTTATTTCAGCCTTCCCCTTCTATACTTTTCCAAACCTTCGACTTCTTTCATAGTCCTCATGCACATACATATTTACATTTCAAACTAACAACCCATCTTCTGCCTCTTCAACTTCAATGTACGCGAGCAACGTCATTTATGCAAGGATACTTTCACATTCGAGCGTAATTAGGTCACTTTAATGCGCGCTTGTATATTTTGATCGCTTTTATTTTTGTTGCTTGCGCTTAATAGTGTAGTTGTTCTTGTGAAATTGCTTTGCCAATTTAGTATTTCACAATATTGATGACTGGTGTAACTGTAAATAACTAGCGACAATTTCGTACATGCACATACATTTGTTTACGAGCGTCTGCTTGGTGGCGTATTTGTGCATAGTACGAACCAGTCACTCATACGCCCTGGCGCCCACATAGGGCAGTCAATGACGGCTGCTTCGTGCTGGCCTGCAAGAAGCATAGTTGTACAGTCATGAGTATTTTTCGTATATTTTTTGATTACTTTTACTTTAGGTATAGCGAGTTTTCCGAGTTAAAAACAATTTTTCGGAATTTGAAATTTTGTTAAAAATTTACAAAATATTTTATTAAAATATTTTAAATTTTTTAGGTTTCATTTAAAAATTGCAAAGGTGTACATGATTGCAAAAATTAGCTTGGGGAAAAATGTAGCAGGTCAACGATGAGGAGAATTTTTTTAGTCAATAACTATTTTTCGAAAAGAAAAAAAAATTGTAAATGTAGTATTATTAAGTGAAACTAAGACATATTGAAAGAGAAGAAATATTTTTCTAATTGTTTAAATGTTTTGCTATTTTTTCATATTTTAATTTCTATTTTTTTAATATATTTTTTTTTCGTTAAATATATCTTAGCTTCACTTACTAATCCTAATTTGTTTAAAATAGGTTGCGAAATGGTTTGCGAAATCTAATCGAAAAGTATGACAAAAGCGATAATTTGAAACGATCCTTTCTGTAAAGATAATATTGTAGAAAATGAGAAATGGAAAAAAATGGAAAATTTTATTAAAGATCTGTTGTTTTTTGATTTTGATATTTTTTATGCTTTTTGTTGTTTTTTTTTTGGAATTATTAGTGAAATAAGTACCTGGTTTACCGAGCCATTGAGATACCCTGCACTTATGATGTATTGCTCGGTAGTCTAAATATGAGGAACAACACTATTCGAATAGCATTGTAACGCTTGAATGGCCTCTTGTGCTGTACGGTTGCTAGAATTGGCTCATCCTAACACTCGCCTTTTATGCCCGCTGCTCTTGGGTTTCAAGAGCAATGAGTTGAGATTGCCGAATCTTCAAATATAGTAGGCTTGGAATGGCATTAAACAGAAGAAGACTATACAAATCATTCCCGACAAATTTCTTCTAAAACCTTCAGGGATACAACCGATAGAAAGGAATTCGAAGCAAGGCCCATCCCGAGTTCATTTCGTACCAGCGTTTGATAAACTTAAGTGCATCTGATACTGCAATGAGAATACCTCCGACTTATGTGTAAGAAATAGACACAATAAATAAAATAAAGTAAAAGGAAATAGAATTAAAAAAAATTAAATAAACGCATTTAAATAAATTTATTTTTTTTAATACTCAGACATATTTTTTCAAAATTTCTCTAAAAACAGGTATATTTTTTAAAGCTTTTTATTTTCGACACACCTCTTCATTTTTCATCTTTGGACTAAGAAGTGCTTTTGGGTCAAATAAAAAAAGGGAAAATAATTATTGTGTTTTTATTCCATAAATTTTAAAGGTTTTAAATGAACAAAATAGAAAAAATTTTAAATAAATTAAAAAAAATAAATAAATAAAAAAAGAAAAAATTTTATAATATTATTTAAATAAGATATTAGGTGGGCAACTAAGTTCCCGCTGTTTGTCAATAGATGCCGCCAGCAGTGTGTGCTAGTCGATTCTAACATAACCTAAACAAACTGCTTTGACACATCCGTGATTTTGTTTTCGTATCATAAACTTTTGGTTTTGTGAAAATGTCTGATTTTGTGCCGAACAATCGTCATTTGTGGGAAGTGTTGATTTTCCTATTTCGTTCGAAAAAAACCGCGGCTGAAGGGCATCGAGAGCTACAAAAAGTTTATGGAAGTTATGCTATGTATTTGGTGGGGCCAAGCTGGTGTTATTTAAGACCAAGCGAAGCCATCACTGGGCATCGGTATCGACTTCAATTGATGCGTTTGAGCCGAGCACTGCGCGAGAAGCGGCCGCAATACGCGGAGAGGCATGAAAAAGTGATTCTACAGCATGACAACGCTCGGCTTCATGTTGCCAAAACCGTTAAAATGTACCTGAAAACACTGAAATGGGAAATTCTATCCCACTCGCCATATTTCCCAGATATTGCCTCATCCGTTTATCACCTGTTCCGATCGATGGCACATGGTCTAGCTGACCAGCAGTTCCATTCATATGAAGACATCAAAAAACGACGGTGTACGAGATCTACCAGAAAGTAGTACCCAGCGCTGGGCGATACCTTCAATGATTAACTTGTAACCATTTTTTCAGAATAAAGTTGTATTTTCATCAAAAAAACAGCGAGAACTTAGTTGCGTGCCAAATATATTTTCCACACACCTTTTCATTTCTCATCTCTGGCATAAAAATAGCGTTTGAGTCAACCTAGAAGAGGAAATAACAAAATAACATTAAAAAACAAACTTTTTTAAAGGTCATATTTTTTTTTAAATAAGTTTTTTTTAGTTTACTCATAAATATTTTTCGAAAGTTTCTCTACATAAGAAAGGTATATATATACATAAAGTTTTACAGTTTTTCACACACCCTTTAATATCTCATATCTGGCTTAAAAGTGCTTTTGAGTTAACATAAAAAAGGGAAACAAGTTTTTTTTTTCGAACACCGATTCCACAAAAATTCAGTAATATTTTTTAGATGAAGTGATATGCCCACCTAATACGAGAAATTCGAGATTTTCGTGAATAATTTTTTTAAAGATTTATGTGCATTATTGCGCATTCAAAGTCGTTGATTTCTATAGTGAGGAATGAAATTTTAGAAAACGGTTTCCGCTTTGGGATCAAGGCCCAAAAAGGTTTTATCAATCATAATACTTCACTTCAAGATTGTAGTAGATATTTCGGTAATGTGGCCCAAGTGGATGGACCTAAAGCTTTGCCACCTGTCATTGTTCCACTAACGTCAGCAACGTGAATGCGTAAAAATGAAAATGCTGGTAAATCCTGTTTCATATTTGATTCTCGCGAAATAAGAAGATCTGATTTGTTATATAAAAAGTGAATCAATTCAACGCATTTACACAAAATTGGTAAATTCCTACACTCTTGCTGCTGGCATAAGGCGGACGACATGAGGACGGGGACGATATTTTGTACTGATTTAGTGAATTGGTGAACTTTAAACGAATTTTAAACCGCGAATCCTAGTTTTATGCCTTCTTTCAACACATAATGCTTCCTAAATACTGTGCCAGAAATTCAAGGAAATCGGAAAAAAACTTACGGAGATATTTGACTTTAGCGGCAGTAGGTTAGTTGGGCAAACTTGAGGTATAACAAACTTTAAACGCATCTTAAGGAGTTATTTGTAAACATCAAACTTCGGTTCCTTACTTTCTTCTAACGCATAATGCTTCATATATACTGTCTCAAAATTTCTAGGAAATCGGAGGAAAACTTACGCCATTGCTTGCCGAGGGCAGACCGATATCAGAAAAAGTTCATTCTTTCATTTTAGTGGGTTTTGCTATTTTTAGATCGCAACTAAGTTCTAAAATCGAAAGGTTTAACAATTTTTTATGATAACTTAATCGATTATTTTATATTTAACTTTCGTAAGCCTTAAGATATCACCTCTTTGTAATTATATCGGTAGGGTGTGCGTAAGTTATTTCGAATAAATTTTTCTCTAAATATATTTATTCAAATTTCATTTAACTATATTTAACTACATTTACAAGATATTTAGCATTGCACATTCCAATACATTAATGTTCTAAACAAACAGTCTTACCCACTATTTTTATTTCTATTTACTGTAAATTTGCACTAATTCCAAGAATTAGCTTACTCATAAGCCACTTAGTATTTAGTTTAAAGGCAGGCAATGGAAAACCTCTGAGTGTATTTCTGCCATGAAAAAGCTCCTCATAAAAATATCTGCCGTTCGGAGGCGGCTTGAAACTGTAGGTCCCTCCATTTGTGGAACAACTTCAAGACGCACACCACAAATAGGAGGAGGAGCTCGGCCAAACACCTAACAGAAGTGTACGCGCCAATTATTTATTTTTTATTTTATTTAGTTTAGTGTAATTTTAAATTTAATAATTTTTTAAAATAAAATATTTTTTTCAGTTTAACTACCAAAAGCGAACATAATCGCTTCATATCTCTTCTCTCCCGATTTATTTTTAGAAAAATCTCACCAGCCTCATTTACATGTTTGCATAAAATTAATTAAAATGAATCAAAATAACTTTTTTCATATCACTGTTCGAATTAAAATCCAAACTAAAAACGAAGATGCAATTTTTATCGCCTCCACGCTATCGTGTCCCCTGTGCGACGTGGCGTATACGTTACATAAAATTTCCGTATGCGCGTGCCTTTCAAATCTCATTATTCATATAGATACACAGCAGCTCGCATCGCATCAAGCGAACGCATAATAATGAAATAAGTGTCAGGATAGCAAAAAAAAAAAAAAAGAAAACCAAGCCGCCAACATGCTGGCGTGCCGTTATGGCGTTACTTTATCAAGCGTGTCTCAACAACGCCAGCAGATTCATCAACTTTGACTTTTAGTTAACAAAGTCACAAAACTTTTTTCCAGTTTTTGACTTACAGTGTAGTTTCATATTTCTTTCTTGTACAAACGCTCGATTTTTATGTTTTGGTGTTATTTTTTTTTGTTTTTTTTTTATTTTTTTGTGAAAATGAGTTTGGTGCGGGCATGGAATCTGTGTGTGGCACGCGTAAACGCTGCTAATCTCCTAAAAGTCTGTGCTTGCTTAATGAATATGCATCACCAACGAAAATAGCGTTTGAGTTTGACACTTCTGCAGACAGATTTTTCTTCTCTTCTTTTCGGAAGAAGTTTATTTTTCGCAGCAATTTAGATATCCTGCTCGTGTGTTCTCTCTCTTTCACTCTCTCTCTCTCACTTTCCCCCACTCGGTGGTCACTTTTCGACTGGCACATTTTTCGTCGTTATATTTTAATTCAAATTTAGGTCGTTAGGTAAATTTTTTGCATTTCACTACTTCACTACAGGTTTGAAATTCTCTTCTGTTTTGTTTTGGAAAGTAATTAAAATAGATAAGAGAACTGGGTTGAGATACCTGCGCCTTAAACGTACTTTTGTGTATGTTGGTATATGAAAACTTCGCTGTGAAATCCTACTCTGAAAAAAAAAAAGGAATGCAGAAAAAATTATCCTGCCAACTGTGCTACTCACCGTTCCCATAAATTTACCCACACAATCGCAGAAACTCATTTGCGATTCGTTAATATCCATGACCTTTCGCTAACGCCCTAAGCCCACTTTAAAAACTTTCTTCGCCCGTGTTATCGCCGCAACATTGCGAGACCTTCTGCGTCAATTAAAGTTTGAAAAAAAGCAGCAAGTATTTGCTGGTTTTGCAAAAAGTTTTTGAGCTTCCTTTGACAATCATAGCTTATGGCACATTCAAATATAAAGTTTGATAACATATCGATTGCTTGTCTTGTTGCGCAAAACTTAAATACCTTCACTGAGCAATGGGCGTGGGAGAGTGAAAAAATACAACAACCAAAAAAGAAAAAAAAACACAATCAAAAGTTCGTGCGCATGGTCGCAAAGCTTTTCGCAAAGATATCGTAACTAAATGCTTAGCATTGAAGACATTTTTTACACCAGCAAAGTTTGTCTGTGGATATTTCAGACACTTTCACACTCCTACAAATATGTCTTATATATCACAATTTATTACGCGTCAACTTTTTACGAGAGTGTTCAATTTATTTCACAAATGTTGGAAGAACTTTGCGACTTAAATATCTGGGTGCACAAAAATAGGTTTGCTAGGAAAATTTTAGAGAAAAAAAAGGTTTTTTTTGGGGATATACTTCTGCTTGTTCTGTTTATTTACATCGCAGTTAAGAAGGAAGATAGTGAGACCCTTTTGAGGGAGTATACGGGCAGTTTTTTCAGCATCCTCAGGTATAAGTATATGAACCCTTTAAACTCTGAGCATGATGAATGTGCATGGCAAACACTGTTTTCGCATTTTCACGGATGGCTCCAGAACCGAGCACGGTTCCGGCTCTGGTGCCAACGTGAAATCCAGCGGGACAAAACTACACTTTGCTCTTGAAATGTACGTATCTGTGTTTCTGGCGGAGCTGTGTGCTATTCAAGAAGCAGTGAGCGTTGTGGGAAACAGATAGAGAGGCAGATTTGTATGTGTCTGCAGGGACAGCAAAGCTGCGCGCATGGCTTTAGTCAGCTTCAAAGGTAATTGAGTCCTGAACTACGTCGGTACTCATATCATGATGCTAACATGGGTCTCGGAACATGTGGGTAATGCGGTTAACGAAACCTTTGACTCTTTAGCTAGGATGGGCTCTCGGACCAACTTCTTTGGCTTGGAGACTGCTCTGCCACTACTTTATGCAGCCACAGCTTCAACCCACAAGCGAGCTTAGTAGGCTGAGAAGTGCTGCAGATAGACAAAACTGATGTGAACTGTCATGACCGACCGACTGTCGCAGTTCCTCCAGTCACTAAGCAGAGGGGACTGCAGAAGGCTGCTTGAACTGATGACGGGCCACTTGGCCACTACGGGCAAAGCACATGGAAAAGGTAGGCATCTCAGACAGTGCACTCTGCCCAGCATGTGGAGAAGAGGTTGAGACGGCGGACCACTTTCTGGGCGTCTGACCCGCCTTCGCTCGAATCAAGCTTGAGGTCTTTGGCACTGATCTGCTAAGGAGCGACCACCTTGGCTCCTTGGCACCACAAGATCTACTCAAATTTCTGCGGAGGTCAGGTAGATTTAAAGAAAATTAAAAAGCGAATCCGAGTGCAGTACAATAAATTTCATTGTGTCTGAGTGCTGTACTGGCTAGTCTGTACCGACAAAAAAAAAAAATAAATAAATAAAATAAAAAAAAAAAAAATTTAAAACATTAACCGCTGCTGATTGTAATACGATTTTCATGATAACTAAATAATGACGAAAGCTCTGGGCGAGAATTGTTTTTTTTTTCATTTCGGGCGGAATGAAGCGTTTGTTGGATCTTATTGCGCCAAACTATTGCAAGTCCTATGGCAGTGCGGGGCTTAGCTCGATTTAATGGGACGAAAAAGTTATTATTGTACGGCTACTGTTCGCATATTGATTGGATAATTGCACCATTACCTTTTCGCCTTGATCAAATCCACGCTCCCCTCCTTCTGATCAACCGACAGTATTAGTTTTTCTGGATGACGAATATCTTGTTTGGGAGTCACATGCCCACTAGAGTTTTGTGCTCTTTTTCGCCGATGGCCAAAAGAATACCAATCTATGCATCAAACTTAGTGCTAGTCAGATCATTTCGAACTCATTGTTTTGCGTCTGGATGCGCTTCATTTCATTTTTGAATGGCTGCACTTGCATATCAATTTATTTACGAAATGATAGGGAATGAAAAATTGGGTGCAAAAAATGCTTTAGATGGGAATTTCATTCGGCTGCCTTGGTCTGGAGCAAAGTCGCATAGTATTGTGTTTTCGAATACGAATAGCCGCAAATGGCCCACCAACTTTATTCCATTTGTGCTATGGAAAAACTGATCGTTAGCACCTGCTTCTGGCGCAGCCGTCGACTCATTCAATAAATCATCCTGAATTTCTTCATCGCCGTCAAGTATTTGCTTTGCCTCTATTATTTCTTCCTACTCAATATCGGATGCATCTTCCTCCGGGAAATAATCCCCTTATCGATCATCTCCACCACCAAATGGATCCCTTTCACCAACGTTATCTTTTTTTTGTAATTCGATGACGATTAACAGTCTCCAATCGCAAAGAAAGCCGGTTATAATAATCAACACAAAGGTTTCTTCCACGTGGTCTTGTGTTGGATATGAACTCCATTGCATCGCGCGTTATGATGCTTTATTTTGCACGTAAATAATGTTTTATTTGACGCCAACGTGTTAAGGGTTGAAAATTTAGTTGCTGACTGACTGAGAAACAATGCAGAATTTATATACAGCCAGTGCTCAAAAAAGGACAAAGAAACTACACAAAAACTCGTTTTTACATGTGCAGGTTAAGCTAAATGACCGTAAAAGATAGTCTAACTAAAGATTTACGACAAAAAAGTAGAAAAAATCAGTGCATCATATTTCCATACATTTGTATAGGAGTCCATCCAAACCCGAGGTGGCCAACCATAGGTGTAACTTTTTATATCCTATTTTACGTATCGTTCGAGGATCCTTTTTAAAATTTTATATCCATAAATCGATAGAAAATATAATTCTAGGCATCTACCTGGAAGCTCAAGTCGTTAGCTGTAGTAAAAATATGTTAAATTCACAGCGAAAGTCGAAAAAGATCTGGCCAGACCAGGGTACCCAACGGAGGGTTAAACGAAAAAGGAGGGCATAGTTTCTGCGAAAATAAGTTAAAAAAATACACGAAAACATTTGGGTATTGCCGCGCCAGTTTAAGTGCATGTTCATGAAAAATTTCTTATAATAATTTCTTATAATAAAATACCACGAGTGGCATTTTTATTAACTTTTCGTTTCCTTAAATGCGTGAAATCTTATTGCTACGTGAAATTATCGAGATGATGTTACCCATTTAGTATTGAATAAGAATTTCGCTTACAGGTGACTGATGCCATTTCAACGAAGTAGCGTGGAATCTTCTAAAGCTAGGAAGTTTTTCAAAAGGCGCGTGTAGTTGTTGTTTCAAAATAAAACATGCAATGGAGTTCATATCCAACACAAGACCACGTGGAAGTAACCTTTGTGTTGATTATTACAACTGATTTTTCTTTGGACTTGGAGACTGTTAATCGTCATCGAATTAAAAAAAACACGTAAAATTTAGATTATTTCAAGTTTCACTATTTTCATACAAAATAAGTTACTTAAAAAAAAAAAAAAAGTAAAAAAATAACTGGTGTGAACACTTCTCTCCGAGCCGAGCTCTTTCTCTTTTTCCGTGTGCATCTTCAAGTTTTTTTTAATAAATTGAGCGAGCTGCAGTCGACTCCAAACGGGAAATTTTTTGCTCAGTTTTTTTTTATGAGGCGCTGAAAGAAGAGCTGGAAGGAAAACATTCAAAGGCTTGTTAATGCTGGCCTAGGGCCGACTATTATAAACAACGTATTCTCTAAATTTAAGAACATGAATATCTTATAGTTGAGAACGTCGAGACAACGATCTTGAAAGTTGTTCAGCAACACTTTGTGCTTGAACAGCAATATTCCCACCAGAACGTCTAAAATTTAGTCCGCCACTCCTCTTTCTATCGGCGACAGAATCAGTTTCCTCAAATTTCTTCAGCAACCTTTGAATTGTGGAGTCGTTCGGACGATTATTTCCCCCTAAAAAATACTAATTTTGAGATATGTTTTTTTTTTTTTAAGACCGGTAATTTCCATAATGAGTTTGAATAGTTTTAAGGCGTTGATCTATAACGTAAAATTTTACATCTGTCTACATAACAAATGCCAAAGATGACATAAAAAAGGCACCGTTCAGGAATTATTCACTAGCCGTCACTTTTAAAATACTCTTTATTATTTTTTTGTAAAGCTTCTGCTTTGAGGCTTCTTGAAATTTTCATTTTTCCGGCAACCACACACTTTTAATTCAAACATGCGTTGCTATGAAATAAAGGGTGGTTAAATTTCAAGGGCCGATGATGAATGCAAACCACACCTAAACGTCAAGTTCTTTTCTGCATTTTATTCCACATTTTTCAATTTCAGACAAACTGAATTTGAATTATGGAAAGATACACAATCGAGCAACGCGTTAATGTTATTCAGGCTTATTATGAAAAGGGGCGTTCAAATCAAAATGCATATCGAAGAAAATCATCTTGAGTGATGAGGCACATTTTCACCTCAGTGGATTCGTCAATATGCAGAATTGCCGCATTTTGGCGAATGATAATCCAAGAGTGATTGCCGAAAAACCAATGCACCCACAAAGAGTAACTGGGCCGACGGCATCATTGGGCCGTATTTTTTTCCAAAATGAGGCCGGTCAGGCAGTTACTGTGAATAGTGTTCGCTATCGTAAGACGATAACGAACTTTTTATGGCCCAAATTGGAAGATATGGATGTGGACGATATGTGGTTTCAACAGAACGGTGCCACTTGTCACACAGCTAACAACAGCCATAACAGTCATTGGCTCGTTTGCGCGAAAAATTTGATGGCCGAATAATCTCACGTCGCGGCGATGTCAATTGGCCGCCAAGATCATGTAATTTAACACCGTTGAACTTCTTTCTTTGGAGTTAGTTGAAAGAAAAGGTGTACGTCGATAAGCCAGCAATTCAAGAGCTAAAGGATGAGATAACTCGGCACATTCACGGCATAGAACCTCAATTATGCTTCAACGTCATCGAAAATTTGGACCATAGGATGGAGGTGTGCCGCCGATACCGCGGCGGCCATTTGGCCGATATTTTATTTCGTACGTAATTAAGCCGTACTAATATTATCATAGTAAAGAGAAATGACAATAAGTTCCTAAAAAAAGTGTATTTTATTCAAAATCAACACTGGCCCCTGAAAGTTAAGCACCTTTTATTACCGAAAACGTTGCGAAATTCTTATTCTTAATAGTAATAAACTTAGCTTGGCTTTTTTATGCAAGAGTGGCTTGATTGTCCTTGTTGTGTCTTGGATATAAAGAAGTAAAGCTCTTGCGCTCATTTAGCAGTTTTTTGGCTAAAATGCCAAAAACAGAAACGTGTGGAGCAGCAAAGTCGTTGAAAACATTTATTGAAAAATATATTTTCCCTAAATAATGAAATAAAAACTAAACTTGGAATCAGTTGCACAGGTTGCGTTTTCTGCTGCAAAGATTCATGTAACACAAAAACAAACTCGCAGCAAGTTTTATGGGATTCAATGCTTGTAAGTCGTGGCAAAATAATACAAAAAAAAATGCGTAAAAATTTAGCTTAAGCAAATATGAAAATCACATGTGTTTGTTGTATCTTCAAGTTGGCGTTTCTGGAGCGTAGCAAAGCCCTGCTGAGCACCTGCTCTGCTGCCAGGTTTTCTTTGCTTTTGTCTCCTTCTCCGCTCCAGGCTGCTTGCTGGCCATTGGGTTCTGCCATTGCTGGCATGACTTTTGTTTACACGAATTGTTGTTGTGCAACAAAAACATTTCATGGTTTCTCATATATCTCGATTTGTTCTCATTTTTGCTACTGCTTTAACAACTTTTTTATGTTTTTCATATTTTCATATTTTTTCATATTTTTCTATTACTCCTAACTCCGAACATTTGCTCTTGTTTATCAGTTTATTACTATTTATGACTCCTGGGTTTTTCTTTTTCAATTTTAGATATTTCTGTTTACTCACTGGCATTGTTATTTCCTCTCTTTCTTACTTATGGCTTATTGCTTGCTCGCGACTTCCCGCTTGTTTTGAATGCTATTACTTGCTTCTGTTATGTTGTTCACTACCTGATTTTAAAGCAAATAGAATCCATATTCAGAGAAATGAGAAATGAGGAATGAGTGCGAAATAAATTTGCTATAAATGCTGATCTGACAATCTGGCATTCACACAGGCACGCGTAGTGTAATTGAAAGTTCAAAATATATTTTTCAGCAGCTCAACTTTGCTTGCGGGTGTTTACGTGTTTAAGTTAGGAAAGTTCATAAAAATATCTAAATTGAATATTTTTCGTTCCTTTGCAAGTAAACAACGTAGCTTTCCTATGAGGAAAGCGCGATATTTGTATGTTTCATCCCTTAACGATCCCCAAGTATTAAAGTGGCAATACCCACCTCCCACCTGGGCCTAGCTATTTTCCATATTACAAGGAACTAAGTACTCAATATTTTCATAAAAATATGGGACAGAAAATACTTGCATTTTTAGTTAAACTTTTATTAATTCATAAAAGAATATTAGCTATACTAAATTCAACAATTTTTGTACAGGGACTTATTGACAATTTTGACACATTTTCTTAATAAATTGAAAACACATTTTCTTAATAAAATATATTCCCCTACAAAACCCATAAGAAGAATATTTGCGAAATTTCCGGATATTACGAAAGATTCAACAAATTTTGATAAAAGTTTAACCAAAATTAAAAAAAAATTTTGTTTTTTTGTTTTGATAAGAGTCACTCAAAAATCGCTGATTTCTGACAAATTTTTTATATGCAATTTTTTAAATTTTTTTGTGAAAATATAGCCTCCCACAAAGACCATAAAAGGTAGGTAGGTAAAATGGCAAGAGTACCACAGGCACACTTCAAGTAGCACTTACGTGCCATTTTGATAGCATAATGTGGACCATTACGTGTGCAAAGAAAAATTTTTGGGAAGAGAAACCCTTCTACAGCCATCCAGTGCTGTTGATGTAGTGGAGGAGAGAAAAGGGTTCTAGGCTAGAAAATTTCTTCACGTCATCCCCAAAGGGCATGCTAAGGAATCTCAACCGCCTAGCCGCCAGAGCCGGAAATTTGCAGAGAAAGTGTTCAACAGTCTCTTTCTCTGCAAGATCCCCACAGCTTCTGCAATAGGGGTTGTACGGAATTCCATGCTTCTCCGCATGAGTACCGATCACCCAGTGACCAGTGAACACCGCAATGAGTTTGCAAATTGAATGGCGGGGGATTCCCATCACCTTAAGCGTTCTGTTTCTATCGTATTGCGGCCATAGTGTTTTCAAAATAGCACACGATTAGACAGACCTCCATCTGTCTTGCGCTTTGTTTTAGAAAGAAATTGTGTAGTTTCCCTTTAACAACGGACAAAGGGACACCGATGTCTGAGCGGGGGACAGCTGAAACCGCTTCTGTCGACCCCTTCCTGGCAGACCGTAAAAATTCAATTTTCAAACTTTTCGCAAATTAAAAGAGATTCAACAAATTTTCATAAAAATTTCCAACTTTTTTGCGAAATTTCTAGAAGAATTTAATTTTGGTAAAAGTCACTCAAAAATCGCTGATTTCTTACAAATTTGCAAATATGCAATTTAAAAATGTTTTTTTATAATAATAAATATTTTAATAATTTAATTTTTTAATAGTTTTCGAAATTTGCTCGAATTAAGAAAGATTCAAGAAATTTTGATAAAAATTTCCAACTTTTTTCAAAATTAAAAAAAAACTTAATTTTGGCACAAGTCACTCAAAAATCGCTGATTTCTGACACATTTTTTATAAGTAATTTTTTAAATTTTTTTATGAAAGTATAGCCTCCATCAAAATCCATAAAAATTCAATTCTCCAACTTTGCGTGAATTAAAAAAGATTCAACAAATTTTCAAAAAAATGTTCAACATTTTTTCAAAATTTTTAGAAAATTTTAATTTTGTGTAACAATCGCTGATCTCTGAGAAATTTTTTTTATATGCAATTTTTAAAATTTTTTTATGAAAGTATAGCCTCCAACGAAATCCATAAAAATTCAATTCTCCAACTTTGCGTAAACTAAAAAACATACAACAAATTTTCAAAAAAATTTGAAAATTTTCTCAAAATTTTTAGAAAAATTGAATTTTGATACAAGTCACTCAAAAATCGCTGATTTCTGAGAATTTTTTTTTATATGTAATTTTTACAATTTTTTTTATGAAAGTATATCCTAGCACAAAACCCATAAAAATCCAATTTTCAAACTTTGCGTAAATTAAAAGAGATTCAACAAATTTCCAACTTTTTTCTGAATTTTTCGAAAAATTTAATTTTGGTACAATAATCTGCAATTTTCAAGTACCCCAAAAATCGCTTTGATTTCTGAAAAAATTTTGTTTTTGCTGGCAATCTTATACATTTTCTCCACATAAAGAATGCGCGAAATTTGTTTGTATGTAGAAGAAAAGGCCCAACACAGTCAGCATACAAATATGCGTATGACTTTCCACCTGATAGGTGACAAAATAAAAAAAATTTTTTTACAACTTTTCGTATTTCGAACATCAATTTCAACGTCGTCGAGCCTCTTCTAAGTGAAGGCAAGATAAGGAGATATTTCCTTCATGATTTTGGCTTGCTCTCAAGATAAGTTGCAGTACGTACAAAAAATAATAAATAAATGCAAAAAATCGCCCAGTTTTTAAAGTCTTCTGGAAACCGCCAAACTGAAACCGCCATAAGAAATAAATTTTAGAATTTCGTAACGTTTTTCAACCGCCTTAAAAGTAGTAGGCACGCAGTACAATCGTGTCGGATGAATATTTCAGAAATCTCAAAGCACGCAACCCTAGGAGGGCAAATTATTTTTTGATATTCAAATCAGTTTCCATATTTGTGATGAAGGTTGTCGCGAGAAATTAGAAATATTAATCTGACTTGAGACTTAATATTCAAGCATATGAAATAAATTTTAGTAGCGATTTTTTCGTAAAAAAGTAAAATGTCTTCTTCTTTCTTAGCATGACAGTGCTGGGTGGAACACTGCTTCTTCCAGTTTTCCCGATTCACTACTTAGCGCCCCAATTTTTCACGTTCATCACTTTGAGTTCATCGATAACTGCATGTACCCATGTTTTCTTTGGTGTGCCCTTAGTTCGCTCCTCATACAATTCACTTTTGTTACTCAGTTACTCGTTTTGGTGCTCTTTGTTCTGTCATTCTATCTACGAGCCCAAGCTAACGTATTCGTTGGGTTTTTATGTATTTTATGATATTTTGCTCTTGGATGAGGTGCTCAAATTCAAAGTTGTATCTTATCGTATTAGAGCCATCTTTCAGCCTCATTGGACACTAGATATATACATATTTTTTTTTTAATTTTAAGACATTACTGACTCTTATAGTGGGCCAGTTTGACCCTTTGTTTGACAAATGTCTTGGATGTTCTGTTAGAAAGGAGTTAGATGGTAAAGGGTTCTACCAATAAATTTCTAAGAAATTTTCACAATGGCTCCTCTGTCAAACTTCACGTAATTAATCGGCAAAAAATGCAAAAATAAATACAATTGTTAAAAATATTTTCCAGAATTGGTGCAAATGTACCTGAGTGCGAAAATTTGTTTTTAATTCAACATCCGGACTATTTTAATCAGCAATTGAGCGCTGAATCCAACAAGCGCAGAGAAAGATTTCACCTATTCGCTCCTATTCGCTCAAATTTTTTATGTATAATTTTTCATATCTAATTTTTTAAATATACATAATATTTTATGCGTCAACGTTTTGCAAAGTAAATTTTCCGCTCTTGAAAAGTGGGTTAATGAAGCACATTTATATACGTTGACTCTGACTTTTCTGTTTTTTGCAGGATTTGTTGCGTAGTGAACATGAATTTGCCGCGTTAGCCTTTTCAAGTCTAAGCCCCCATTTATCGCAGCTGTATTTAGCTGTATTTACCGGTCACTGTACGACCGTGTGTGTGACACGGAAAAGCTGGGGTTACCATTTAGCCCCCATTGCAGAAGATGTGGGGCCCTTTCAGAAAGCAGACCGGGCTGTAAATGCCCGGGCTTGGCACCTAGACGATTAAGGTCCCTGGGTGCTCCTTTCTTTGACAGCCTGGGGCAATGTGCCAATTTAAGTCCCATCAACCTTTTCCATTATATAAGTATTTCCGCAAGCTTGTCTTTGCAAGCGCGTAGTTCTAGTTGTATTCGTCGCATCGGTTCACACTAGAGCTTTTTGGAAAGCTCTTTTCACGTGCTAACACGTGTTTGATTAATTGTTGTTTGCTTTTAGTCGTTCGTGAGTTATAGCGTCGCAAACATGCAGCAAAATAAAGAGAAAATACGGCATATTTTACAGTACTACTACGATAAAGGCAAAAATGCATCTCATGCTGCCAATAAAATTTGTGCAGTTTATGGACCCAATACAGTTTCCATTTCCACCGCACAACGATGGTTTCAACGTTTTCGTTCTGGTGCAGAGGTGATCGAAGATGCGCCACGGTCTGGAAGAGACCGGCATAGTAGCAGCCGTAGCATCGGCCAAGAGCTGGGTATGAGTCATCAAACCGTTATAAACCATTTGAAGAAGCTTAGATTCAAAAAGAAGCCCGTATGGCCGCAACAAAATCGACCCGTTTTTGAAGCGGATGGTGACTGGCTCCCCTATGGCCAAACGCTCAATTCGGACCTGTACTGCCAACAACTGGACCCCTTGAATGCAGCACTCATGCAGAAGAGGCCATCTTTGATCAACAGAGGCCGAATTGTCTTCCATCAGGACAACGCCAGGCCACACACATCTTTGGTGACGCGCCAGAAGCTCCGGGAGCTCGGATGGGAGGTTCTTTTGCATCCACCGTATAGTCCGGATCTCGCACCAAGTGTTTACCACCTATTTCTGTCCATGGCGAATGAGCTTGGTAGTCGGAAGTTGTCCTCAAGAGAGTCCTGTGAAAATTGGCTCTTCGAGTTTTTTGACAATAGGGAAGCGAGCTTCTATAAGAGGAGCATTATGAAGTTGGCATCTCGTTGGGAACTCGTCATCGAACAAAACGACGCATATTTGACTTAAATCGCATTATTATAACCAATTTTATGAACAATTGAAAATTCAATAAAAATACCGCAAGACTTTTTTGACAACCTTATATCAACAGCTCTGGCTGGCTGCCTGTTGGAGGTCTAATAATGGTATCTTATCGGTGCTTCAGTGCTACTTGAGGAGTGCCAGACTGGCACTTCAACCATTTCACCTACCTACCTACTTAAGCCCCCGTGTAAAACTTAAATTAGCGCGTGAATGTGAAGCTTCATTCTCGTTTTTCATTTTCTCTGTTTTTACGTGAACTTCAGAAAACTGACTACGCGTTATCGAAGTTTGCTGGAACACTCTTCTTGTAAATTGCTTTACTTAAACACTTTTACTTGCGGCATTCGCTTTGCCAGCTGCTCTGCATTGGATTAGCTCAACAATCGGCTTTTCAATACTTGTGGTTTTATAATGATTTTAATATCTTCACATTTTAATATCTTACACTTTTTGAGTGATTTGCAATTAAAAAAAATGTTCCTAAATAAAAGAGCAACGAAACCAGCTTACTTGATACTAGCACCTTGATGGTAGGATGCTTTCATAAAAATAATCATAACTGCGGAGAAGAACTAACACAATGACCAAGCAAGCCCACTGTTCGAATGACGCTTGAAAAACATGTTGAAATTGAAGCAAACGCGTGAAGCATTTCTGTTTTTTTTTTTATTGGCGCTCCCTTATATAACAGTAATTTTTCTATACTCATTTTTATGCGTGCCTTCATTTTTATGCGTGCTGGGTAAAAGTTGTTTTTAAGTGGCTTCCTAGGAAAGATATATAAGAAACATAGAAAGCATAGCCTATACATACTCATGTATGTATGTGTGTATTTGTACATATGACAGTGTAATTTATTGTTGTTGTATGTTTATATGACGCCACGCAGTATGTAGACATAAATAAGATTTCTATTTTTAGCCATAGCATAATTTAGTAGAAATGAATTGGATTTGTAACAACTTTTTCTTTTCTTTAGTAGTTGGCTTTTTAATTTCTACGCTCCTTAAGAGCTTGAAAAAGGCTACAGTGTTTTCATTCACGCCACCAGTCCATATATACAGTTTATGACACGAGGCTGAATTATAAAAAAAGTGAAGTAAGTAAACCTAATAACAACTAAAAGCAAGCAGTACTTCAAGTTGCACAAAACAAAAAAAAAAAAAAAAAAAGGAGTTTCAGCTTCCAGAGCCGTCAAAAAAATCATAAAACATCGCAATTACCAATATCCGCTTCACCATTTTCTGCTTATCCAATTTTTTGGAATACCAGCTCAATTATGCCATATTTACTTATCGTCAGCCATACCACCATAAAACTTTGTTGGGAAAGTTATTTTTATCAACGCCACTAGTGTAGGACTCACGATATTTGAAAGCTTTAAATAAAATTTTGGGGCATATTTATTGGCTTCAAACGTAAAGTGACTCACATAATACACAAATTTATGTAGAATTTTCAGCCATCAAGCAAACAAATATTTTTAGAGGAGCACGCAATCGATATTTAAAAGCACTGACTGGTTTCCAGCAACTATTGGCACAGTTTTCTTTTCACACGCTATAGTACCTTTCCGATTTTATACTACACTTTTTGCAAGTTCTATCGGCTAATTAACAAAACGACTTTGCTCACCGACATGCAATTTCATTTAAAAATGTATTCCACAATTAGTTGCTCCACACCGATCCTAGTACCTCTGTGAGGGCTCTGACCATGCCACTGTGCATATACAAACTTGTCAACTCCTGTAAGGAGAAGAGCAAATCCCTTCGACGTGCAGCTAACACTTCCCCGATCTGGGTTCTAGGACATAGGAAGATGGAAAGAAATGAAATTGCTGATGAGTCTGGCAGGAAGGGGTCGACTGTATTGGTTTCAAAGATCTCTTTTCCGGTCATTGGTACTTCCTAACTGTTTCAAAGCGGAATTACACAACTTATTGCTCAGGAAAGCACAGAAGAGATTGAATTCGATTTCTTCAGGTGCTATTTAGAAAACCCTTTGGCCTTAGTTCAACAGATGAGGGACTCTGAAAGTCCTTGGGACTCCAGGTCATTCCATTTCCAAAACTCGTAGCTGTGTTTACCGGTCATTGGACGATCGGCACACACGCGGAAAAGCAGGTTTTACCATTTAGCCTCCATTGCAGAAGTTGTAGGGACTTTTCAGAGAAGCAGACTTTCTCTGTAAATGTCCGGGTTTGGCAGCTAGACGATTAAGGTCACCGGGCACTCCTTTCTTGTATAGCCTGAGGCAGTGCGCTAACCTAAATCCCATCAATCTCTTCCATTATATCAACAGCTAATGGTATCAAAACGGTGCTTCAGTGCTACTTGAGGAGTGCCAGTCTGGTACTTCAACCATTTCACTTACTTACCTACCTACCTCGTTGCTTCATAAGACATATCCATTTCATCACCCGTTTTTTGTTTCACACGCATTTCCACTCACCAATACCTTAATTTTTTATAAATAAATACCTTTTTGAAGTGTATTTGCGAAAATTCGCAAAATTTCTCATATTTCGTTGGATTATTTTCACAAAATGCGCGAATGAATTTTTGACGCTGTAGCGCGCTTATTAGTGATCCAGAGATCGGTAAAATTCGAGAAGGAAAAAGAAAAAAAATTGAAATATAATTTTTATGTTTTCATTAAATTACCTGCCTCAGGTGGCGTAGAAAAAATTTAGTTAAAGCAAAAAAATCAAAAGTTAATTGTGTGCAGTAAATCATTAGGCTTTAGATTGCAAGCTGGCGTTGACGTCATGCAAGATAATTACTTGCTCTACTTTCACTTTTCCACTTTTACTTTTTTTGTTTTTTTTTGCACAATTTTCACCTTCACTCTTTCTTCCCATAAGTATGTGTGTGTATGTGTGTGTCTTGTAATCTAGTGTACTTAGAAGTGTAGAGCATAAAGTCTAAGGTGAGAGAAATTCACCACAACAATCCCACTTTGAAATGCTTGCACGAGTATGCTACATTAAGCAGCATCAGTCAGTCGGCATTTAAAGTGACACGATGACGTTTTAGGCATACAGTTGTTGTGTGTGCGAACTTTTAAGGTTATTAGTAGTAATTAGAGCAGCTCTTGCTCTATTTTTGGCACACTAATGTTGTTAGTTGCTTTCTATACTCATTGCTAGTCTCCAGTGCAACGATTTGCTCTGGCTTAGTTCGAAGGAAGTAATTAATTCGCAGTGCAGTGATAGGCTCTACACGGGCGATCTGGTTATTTTAAAACAAATGCTCAACTGGATGCCGGCCGACCGTAGAGTCTTGTCGAGGTAAAATAAAATTTTTTATAAAAATAATTAATACAAAAAAAAAACATTTTTCAAAAAATATTTTAGAAAAATTATTCTTTGTTCAAAAAAAATTTTACAAAAAACTAATGTTTGCAAAAAAAAAAAATTTTACAAAAAAACAAATTTAATTTAATTTAAAAACAATGTTTCCAAAAATTTTTGAAATAAATCAATTTACAAATAAATTTTTACAAAAAAAATATTAAACGTAAAATCTTGTCCAGGTAGAATAAATTTTTTTATGAGATAAATTTTTAAAACAATATTAGACAATACATTTTATTTGTACAAAAAAAATGTTATATAAACAAGTTGTGCAGAAATAATTTCTTACATCAAAAAAGAAAAGAGATCAAAAAATGATTTCAAGAACAATTGTTTACAATACAGTTTATTAAAGACAGACATAATTTTACAAATAAATTTTTACAAAATATCTTACAAGAAATTATTGCATTTCTTCAAAAATGAGAATATTTACAAGACACAATTATTGCATGAAAAAAACAAATTGGTTACAAATTGAAAAACAAAAATGTTTCCGATGATCCAAATTTTTGATGACATAAGGTATAATTGAGTACAAATACAATTATTGTACAAAATTATCTTATTCTAGACTTCATTCTGCTAGGCTTATCGACATACACCGTTTTTGGATATCCCAAATAAAGTTTTACAACAGTATTAAAACACAAATGATGTTGGCCCAAAACCACACCAAACAATCATTTTTGGTGCATGATGGCAATTAATTTGGATTACGAAAAAAAAAATTTTGCAAAACAACTTTTTCAATACAAATAACTAAATTTTTACAAAATACATTACAAAAATTATTTTTGTCAAAAAAAAAACAAAATTTCTTGTACAAAAAGAGAAAAACTTCACAAAAAAAATGTGTACCGAAAAAAATTTTACAATAAAATTTTTCCAATACATTTTTAAAATAACTAAGTTTTACAAATCAATTTTTGCAAAATATATTACAAAAATTATTTTTGTCAAAAAAAAAAAATTCAACAAAAAAATTTATACAATACATTTATACGGCCTCAAAAATTAATTTGCACATTTTGTGAAAATAATACAATCAAAAATGAGAAATTTGGAGAGATTCCGCAGATAGACTCCAAAAAGGTAGTTGTTTATAGATAAATGAGAATGTTCAAGAACATTTTTTTTTGTAAAAATTTTACAATTTGCTTTACATTAGTTCCATCTTATCATAGAGCTAAGTAAGACGCCTAAAAGACTGAGAAATAATGTGAAACTAACGGTCCTCAAAGGTCATGCGAATATCTTTAGCACCATGAAACAGTTGGCACATATGAGGAAGGAGTTCAAAAAATTGAAAATTTTATACAGAGACATCGGTCATACTATACGTCGATAGTAAAGGCAATATTTCGCTTCAAGAGAAATTTGCATAACAGTTGTTGCCGTTGGTGAGCTAAACTGTGTCTTAGAGTGTTCGAAAATGAAAGTAAGGATCAAGGAAATTTGGTGCCTTTATTAGTCCAACTACGGCCAAGATGAAAAGTCGGAGCAGGCCGCTAAAAAAATGTATACTTTTTATAGATACAATGTAAAATATTAAATGCAATGACTGATATGAGTGCGAAAATTTTCGAAAATTTTGATGGAACCATGGAAATCGTCCAATCGGTCATAAGAATTTTTTTTTTTACTTTTTTACTTTTCACCATTTGAACAAAAAAGTA